>CM051507.1:5585901-5630901 GCA_028031935.1 Paedocypris micromegethes
CGCCTCTCTCTTCCAAGGCGGGCTCCGAACGCCAAGCAAAAACTGTCCATCCGACCAGAAGAGTAGTCTGGAGGGCTGCTGCAAGGCCCTGGTGGGCAGTCCCACACCGCAAAGAGCTCAGGGGGTGGGTAATTCGGTTGGTCGGACTGAGGTGCGGCTTGGACTGACTGAGGTGCAGCTTGGTCGGACTGGGGTGTGGCTTGGTCGGACTGTGGTGTGGCTTGGACTGACTGAGGTGCTGCTTGGACTGACTGAGGTGGGGCTTGGTCGGACTGAGCTGGGGCTTGGTCGGACTGAGGTGTGGCTTGGACTGACTGAGGTGTGACTTGGTCGGACAGGGGTGTGGCTTGGTCGGTCTGGGGTGTAACTCGGACTGACTGAGGTGCGGCTTGGTCGGACTGAGGTGCGGCTTGGACTGACTGAGGTGCGGCTTGGTCGGACTGGGGCTTGGTCGGACTGAGCTGGGGCTTGGACTGACTGAGGTGTGGCTTGGACTGACTGAGGTGGGGCTTGGTTGGACTGAGCTGGGGCTTGGACTGACTGAGGTGTGGCTTGGACTGACTGAGGTGGGGCTTGGTTGGACTGAGCTGGGGCTTGGACTGACTGAGGTGTGGCTTGGGCTGACTGAGGTGGGGCTTGGACTGACTGAGGTGTGGCTTAGACTGACTGAGGTGGGGCTTGGTCGGACTGATCTGGGGCTTGGACTGACTGAGGTGGGGCTTGGTCGGACTGAGCTGGGGCTTGGACTGACTGAGGTGCAGCTTGGAGTGACTGGGGTGGGGCTTGGAAGGACTGAGGTGCGGCTTGGACTGACTGAGGTGAGGCTTTGACTGACTGAGGTGCTGCTTGGCCGGACTGAGGTGCAGCTTGGACTGACTGAGGTGGGGCTTGGACTGACTGAGGTGCTGCTTGGTCGGACTGAGGTGCGGCTTGAAAGGACTGAGGTGCGGCTGGGTCAACCTGATTTTGAGGGTTAAATATTTAAAATAAAAAAAATATCCAGAATTGTGAAAGGATCGTCACAAAAGGGAAAAAAATAATGTGATTCTCATTTTATCCAGAAACGTGCAGCTTTAATTTGAAGGATGAACAAAAAAAATCAATACAATTCCACAGAGTATCAGATCCAGTTCCAGATAAACTCATTTTATCATCATGGATATGGAGGCACTGCTTTTTATCCTGTGTGCAGAGGAAGTCTGCTCTCCGGGATGGGACGGCCTGGTCTGCTGGCCACCAGGTTCCCCAGGGACCGTCACCAAAATGCCGTGTCCCAGCTACATCTACGACTTCAACCACAATGGTACCGGAAAACAGACGCCAGTCTCCATGATGGACCAGACAGACCAGCACAGGCTCATGGTCTGGTTCTTGCAGGCTTCGCCTACCGTCAGTGCGGCTTGAACGGGTCCTGGGCCTCGGTGGAGAACAGAACCTGGGTCAATTATTCAGACTGCCTTCGCTTCCTGGCTCCTGGGCTGGAGAAGGGCAAAGTAAGCCTGGGGATCGGATTATTTCTCCCAGAAGCAGAATTAAAAGAAAAATCATTTAAGGCTTCTAACACTCACTTGAGATGAAAAGCCTTTCTTCTGTTTAATCTAATATAAGGCGTTTATCTCAACCCAAGGGATACATTGTTGTGTTTTTCTAACTAACGTAGAGAATTTTTCGAATGTTGGTAATGAATAGGGCAGTGGTGGCCGGGTGGTTGGGAGCCGGAACTGCTAGTCAGGTGTTGCACAATCGAATCCACAAAACACTATTTCTAAGTGGTCCATTCTGTAGTGGCCATATTGACATACTTACTCACTCTCTTTCTCTCTCACTATCACTATCTCACTCACTCACTCACTCACTCACTCACTCTCTCTCTCTCTCTCACACTATCTCACTCACTCAAACTTGCTCACTCACTCTCTCACTCTGTCTCTCTCACTATCTCACTGACTCACACCCACTCACTCAAACTTGCTCACTCACTCTCTCTCTCTCTCTCTCTCTCTCTCTCTCTCTCTCTCTCTCTCTCTCTCTCTCTCTATCTCACTCACTCACACCCACTCACTCACTCAAACTTGCTCACTCTCTCTCTTTCTTTTACAGTTCACTCTCTCTCTCACTCTGTACTCTCACTCACTCTCATACTCCTACTCTCTTTCTCACTCACCCACTCAAACTTTCTGTCTCTCTCACTCTAACACCCCCCCCACTGTCTCGTTCATTCACTCAAACGTGTTCACTTGCTCATTCACTCACTCACTCACTGTCTGTCTCACTATCTCACTCACTCTGTCACTCTATCTCTCACACATCCCCGTCTCTATTTTGATCATCACTCACTCTGTCTCTTCTACACTCACTCTCTCACGCCTCTTGCACTCTTTCACTCATTTACTCACTCAAACTTGCTCATTCACTTTATCACTCACTCTCCATGCACTCGCTCACTCTCATACTCTCACGCCCTCTTTTTCTCATTATCTCACTATCCCTCTCACTCACTCACTCTCTCACTAGCTCACTCACTCATTCACTCTCTTCTACACTCACTCTCTCACGCCTCTCTCATGCCCTCTCTCACACACTATTTCTCTCTCACTCTCTCACACACACTATCTCTCTCACTCACTCTCTCTCACTGACTCACTCACTCTCTCTCCTACACTCACTCTCTCACTAGCTCACTGACTCATTCACTCTCTTCTACACTCACTCTCTCATGCCTCACTCACTCACTATCTCTCTCACTCACTTTCTCATGCCCTCTCTTTCACTCTCTCACACACTATTTCTCTCTCACACACACACTATCTCTCTCACATACTCTCTCACTCACTCTCTCATGCCCTCTCTTTCACTCTCTCACACACTATTTCTCTCTCACTCACTCACTCACTCACTCACTCATTCTCTCTCACTGACTCACTCTCTCTTTGACTCACTCACTCACAGTAGTTGAACAAG
The DNA here is from genome assembly GCA_028031935.1 of Paedocypris micromegethes. Taxonomy (NCBI): domain Eukaryota; kingdom Metazoa; phylum Chordata; class Actinopteri; order Cypriniformes; genus Paedocypris; species Paedocypris micromegethes. Next base: position 5,588,863 of record CM051507.1, read on the forward strand.
GGTTGTAGGTTTGCGTCCCAGGCCAGCAGGTATCCCAGCTGAAGTGTCCTTGAGCTCATTCTGTAAAAGCCCAATGAAATGTAAAGGAAGTAATGTGGTTTTGTATTTTGATTTGATGTCTATGCAAATGTTGTGAATGTTGGGGAGAGAGAGAAGTGCTTGGCGCTCTAACATCAAGCCTGTCTGGCCTCCAGAAAGACTTCTTCGAGAAGCTGCACATCATGTACACGGTGGGCTACGCCGTGTCCTTCAGCTCGCTGCTAGTCGCCATCTTCATCATCGGATACTTCCGGTGAGTTCTACTCACTCTCTTTGGCTTCCAGAAGGTTCCGCGGGAATGAAAGACTCGCTCTCACTGCTCGGGCGTCTTAGTTCTTCATGTTCAAAGACGTTCAGAGTGGGAAACAGAGGATCTCTCCCCGAGCAGTCGTGTTAGAATAAAACCGCTTCAGCGTTTCATGCGCCAAATAAAAGCTTCCACCAAGGGCTTTTATTTTACATTTTCATAGGCGCTTTTTTTTTGCATAAAGTGGCAAAAATGTTCAAGTTTTTTTTTGTCTTTGATGATGTTATTCGCAATAGGATGATTTGTACACCGTTGAGCTAATTTATTATTAGCTATAGTAATTTATACATTTATGATTACAATGTATTTGATTTATTTTGTTTTTGTGGTTAAATGACACTATTTGCAGGATTACAAAATACATAGTATAGATTTATTTTATTGATTTTGCAGTAAATTCAGAAATTGTGGAATTGCAAAAAACTTGTGATTATTTCTACCAATTTTCAGGAATTAGAGCGGAATTGGTTTGAATTCACAAAAATGTTCCTTAAACCGGACACATTTCATTTTTGTGTGTTCATAACCAAGAAAAAAACTTGTGTAAAATGAAATGTTTAACAAAACTAAATACATACATATATTATTTGCACTATGTATATTTTGTCATTTGCATTTTTCCCGTGTTCTTTGTCCTAGTATATTGTGTAATATTTAAACAATTTCTCGTCTTTGGACCATATTTAATATATTGTAGCTATTTATATTGATTATTCCGTGTGTATATTTTACCGTTATCTCATCTTTCTTTTTGCAACAAACTCATTTTATTTTAACCCCGTGATACAATAACAATGTTGGCATTCAATTCCATTCTACTTTACTTTTTCAATCTTTACTCCAAACAATAAAAGTGTTTTTGGTTTTCCTAAACTTAGACGACAAAGTATGGAGAAATCGTTTCCTATGGTCTGACTGTTCTCTCTCTTCTCTTTTCTCTCTCAGGCGTCTCCACTGCACCAGAAACTACATCCACATGCATCTGTTTGTGTCCTTCATGCTTCGAGCCGTCAGCATCTTCGTGAAAGACCGAGTTGTGTATGCTAACGGCGTGCTACAGGAGTTTGACACCATGCTAATGGACAACATCAGTACCGTCGCCATTTCTCCCCTCGATAAGACCCAATACGTGAGTTCGCACGTCGAGCTAATTACGTCCGGGGCTCGTTTAAACACGGGAAATTCAATTTTGGAATCCGTGGAGAACGTTTCCGTTTAGCTGAAGCGCTTACGCTAAATCAACGCTAATTAGCTTGAGCTGCTTCTGTTGGGAAAGTTGTGTGTCTACTCTAGTCAGGCTGCGTTTATTGGCATCACTTCATCACGCATCGCGAGATTGAAAACAAATTTTTGCGATGGCTTATGCTGCTTGAAGCTCTTTTCACGTTTGGATTCATGCTGTAATTTCTCAGCGACACGTCGTGCATTTAAATGAGTTTGGTAGAGAACCAGACAATTAAACCAGTTCAGTTAGATTAGGGTGAAAATGTCTACACCAGTGTTGTATGTTAAATGTCTCGAAAAAATAGGGATTGCAGTTCCACAAATTTCACACCAAAATGCGAAAGAAATTTGCGGTAAATCATTCGGCAAATTTTAGGCAGCTCTTATCTAACCCAGAACACTGTTTCTCACAGAAATTTCTAGAAAAATTTCCCAAAAAAACCCAAAGTCTCAAAATTGTCCAAGAAAATTTGCTCATAAAAAATTGTGACCCATATATATTGAAAAATAATCCACACATTCAATGAAAATGTACCAATTGTATTGATGAGTTCCATTGATTTGATGAATGACGTTTGAATTCGCATTGGTTTCCAATAATCGTGATGTTTTCAGGTCGGGTGCAAGATAACGGTCTTATTTTTCATCTATTTCCTGGCGACCAACTACTACTGGATCCTAGTTGAGGGCTTGTACCTCCACAGTCTCATCTTCATGGCCTTCTTTTCCGATTCCAAATATCTGTGGGGGTTCACTCTCATTGGCTGGGGTAAGTTATGCGCAGCTAATCGCTACAACGCAAAAAAAAAATGACCAATCGGAAATGCCTTTCACAACAGGAGTTTGTGCACTTTGCAGAGGTTGATCACTTTGGCCCGCTGAGTTAGTGGCTTGTTACTGGAGCGTCCTGATCAGAGGTTGCTTGTGTTGGGACTGATTTCGAGAATCACAGTTAAATTGTTTTCGTTTGTCCTTTGAGGCTGCGGCGCTTATTTGAAGTCTTGTTTATTCGGCTTTACGTTTGCCGCATAAAGCGCCGCGTACAGACGCCTTTGAAGTGCTAATACTTGTGGGTTGCTTTCCCGCGTTCTTGTTCTGACAGCTAAAAGCCAACTAACACGAGCAGGTGCGTTGTTCTTTTCCAGCGGAGACAAACGGTGAACTGCGTTGTAGACGTTTCCACTATGAACAAGCCATTTTTCATCGTCCCATACCGAAGTCTGTAGACGTAGATTTTCACGATGTGCTGTGATTTGTCTAATGATGGTTTAATCTCAACACGTATTGGTTCTGAGTGACGTCTCAATGCAATCTAAGAAAGCAAGGAATGAAACACACCACGATTGCCAGGACGTTTCGAACTTCTAGAAAAAAGCGCTTCCATAGAAATTCGTTTCATTTGTTTGCCCTGAAGCGAAAATCTAGTGAAGGAACGCAACTCGTGGCATCAACCGATTCCGTTTATCATCGTTATGGGAATATTTATGATGGTTGGAGAAACCGGTTACATTTTAAGCGAATTTTTAAATTCTATATTTTACTAAATAATGATTTGGCTCTTGAATCAGGGTTGCTTGGTTAGCGGAGTAGAACTTTGGACCACAAGTTATGGATCTATAATCTATAGTTCCTATAATCTATTGAAACTACAACCCATGTGCAGCAGAGTTATATAGTCAAAAAGGTCTCCTTAGTAAACCCCAGAGTTTAGCATTAACAGCAATTGTATGGAATCAGATTAGTGTTTAGATTATTTTTAGTTTTTAGATTAGTTTTTTTCGCTTCAGGTTTTTGGTTCGCTTTTTTTGCCATTGGATTTTTGACCCACGCTTCACATGGGGATTGTTAGAATCCAAAAAAAAGAAAAGTGATCGAAAAACTTGAAGCGAAAAAAAAAAAAAAAACGTAAATGTGAAGCATTTTGTTTCTATGAAATGTACGTTTGATATTTTTGACACTAATCTTATTCCATACACTTCCAACAAAAGAAAAACAGGTTCTTCCAGACAAGCAGTGAACTAAAACGTGAACTAAAAACGTGATCACAATAGAGTGAACAAAAAAACTTGATAAGCAAGTAGTAATAAAAATGCCATAGTCCACAATCTGGCTCAATCTGCTTTCCTTAAGTAGGTTAGCCGACAGGTGTTAGCAATTCCACTAATTAGTGTGGAGTGATTGAAGGTGCTGACAGTCCCACCTCTTGGCAGAAATAAAGTCGTTTTTTCAGTTAGTGGAAAGGGGATTAAAATATCTTTCCGTCTCTTTTTGTCCAAAATTTTCTTTAAACAAACTTTTGAAATGACATTTCAGCCGCACATTGAAGTTTCGAGCTTGTCGTAATCAATAACACAGAAAGAGCCAGAAGTTGAAGGATCAGTCACTGTAAGGAGCCTTTCAGACACACAGGAAGACTTTATGACCAGTTTATTTATCATAATTAAAACGGTTTGCATAAGGCGAGCCAAATTAGCATAATGCACTGCATGCTGGGTCTGTTTACTTCCTGTGTCTTTAAAGTTTGGCAAAAATATTCCTTCTACAAGATAAACTGTCAGTTCTTGAGATGAAACACAAGATAAATACTGTGATTTGTACGTTGACTCGACTCGGCCAGTGTTTGGTGTCGGATTGTGTTGTAATTACTACACCAAATTGTGTGTAATTACGACACAATCCGACACCAAACACTGACCGAGTCGAGTAATAGAATAAAAGCCAAATAAAAGAAATACATGTTTAATAATGGTGAACTCTGGCTTCAACTTATAGTGACGCACTAATGCACATGCAAAAAGTACTTTAATGTTATTGTGCAACAAAATTAACCTTTATATGTAGAAATAAACTAATCTACTATTGACTTATGAAATATCATTGTTTTCTGCATACTGTCTACGTTACAGAAATAGAACAGAAATACATGAATACTTTGAGAAATCAAAATTTTACAAAAAACTAATAACTAAACGTGTAATTATATTTAGTATATAAATATATAATTTTTATCTTTGAAATCAATTGTACTGCTTTCCAGTTTGGTATTCTTTTTTTTTTTTTTCAACAATTACCTCTCTTAACGAAATTATTTTGCGCCGACAGCTGTTTCGTTTAAATGAAATTTTCATAAGTGGAGCGTGTTTTGCATGTAAAAAGCCCTAATCTGTTTTGAGGATCCATACATTCAGACAAAATCTTTTTACAAATTGTAAAATATTAGTAATACTGTATTGTATGTAAGTATTATATGTGTGTAATTACATGTATTTGCACTTTTAAAGCGCCACATTAGTCAAACATTAGCACTACCAGAGCACATTAGCAGAACCCAGAGCCTTGGCCTTGCAAGCACAACCTCTACTGATTAAGAAACAGACAATGAAAAAAAAATTCTAATAATAATAACATGTTATTTGCTTACTAACGACATAAATGAGTAATTGATGTACAATTGGTTCATTGATTACTTATTGATGGAGATTGCAAATGTTTCGGGGGGAATTTCAATACTGTGTTTTCAGGGCCTTGAAAATGCTTGAATTTTAAATGCAGTGTTTGAAAATGCTTGAAAATTTAATTATACAGTGCAATCCGGGTAAATGCCGGAGCCGAACAGAGGCGGAGTTAAAACACTGATTTGGATGATTGGGATGGGGGGTATTTTTTTTTCAGATTTTAGTATTTTATTTTGTATTTAACATATAATATTTATTTGTATTTACACAGGCGTCCAAAATAAAAATATTTTTTTATATTTTTACAAATATAAAGTGATTTAACATTTTAACTCTAAACCAATAAAGGTTGTCATGTTATGGTATTTAAAGCTTCATTTTATATCAAAAATCAATCAAATCGTTTTTTTTTTTTTGTTTCAAAATGTCACCTTTTTAAAATGAGACTTGATTATATTTCCTCATTTATACTTTGAACAAAGAAAGTTCTGCAGCAGTTCTACTACTGATGTCTTTAGCTTTCTGTAGAACTTAGAAACGTAGTACCCGCTAAAACGTGATGTTTTATTGAACTTTACACTTATTAAAAATTAGTTTTTTTAGGCTAATTTAGGCTTTTAATATAAATTTTCCCACGCTGCCTGTTGCTGGAAAAACTTGAACATGGACCTTGAAAGTGCTTGAATTTTATGTTTCAGAGAGTGTAGGAACCCTGAATAAAGCAGGACTCCATTTCCCAAAAAAAAAAAAAAAGATTGGTTCAGATTCAGAGTGTGAGATTTATTGGGAAGAAGGGAAGGTTCACGGAAATGTTGAGTACGTGTTTATGGTGTGTGTGTGTGTGTGTGTGTGTGCGGGCGCGGTGTATTATTGCTGATGGATGTGTGCGTCTGCAGGGGTTCCAGCTCTCTTCGTGTCGACCTGGGCCGTCGTCAGGGCAACGCTGGCTGATGTCAGGTGACTTCATTACATACATCACATCATCACATCAGCGCTGATAGTGACCAAACACACGCTCAAGTATAACCACAAAACCTCAAACCTTTCCCCAGGCCCAATGTGGGACGCAGATAGAATTTACACGGAACACGCGATTCCTGCAAATAAAAAATAATACAAAATATTTGGTTATTTATTAAATGAACTGTTTTTATTACTGTTGTATTTACTAAGAAATCTCAAAAGAATTCTTGTTTTTATAAAAAAAAAAGATATTAAAATAAGACTTGTCAAAATTTATTGTAACTACTTCAATCTCAATATGTGTAAATAATTTATTATATTATTAATTTACAATATATTCTATTATTATTATTTTATTAATAACAATAAATGTATGTAAATATATATATATATATTTACATACATATATAATAATGTGCTTTAACTTATCGTTCTAAAACACATTAATACATTTTAAAAAAATATATATAAATGATGCTTAATTTGAATAACCATTTCATTAAACATGAAATGAAAACATGTCCCAAACAGGAAGTGGAAATTAAAAAAAAACAGGCGCCAAAATCACAGTAAGACGGAAGCACGAGAAATCATGGGAGACTGAGTTTAGCGTATATAATATAATACAGATAAAACTCCAAAACAATACAAAAAGTCAATAAATGGTCCGGCGCTACATTCATCCACACGTCTTCTTGTTGAAATGATCTATTGTATTTTAGTCATCACGTTTTTATCCTCGTCTCGTATAGCGCTAATATAATAATGTAGCGTACATAACGGCATAAACAATACAATGTAAAAAAAATTGTATTCACTTTATTTTTACCTGAAATAACCGACGTGGATGTGTTTATCGCCACCAGCTCTGGACGCGAGTGTGAAGGAGGAAATTGATTGGTGGAAGTGTAAGGAATGTCAGACGGAATGTCTCGGAGCTGAATGAAGCGTGACTTCAATCACACGTGTGACACACAGCGCTATGTTTCCCAGAATGCAACAAAACAGACAGAACTAGGCCAGAGAAGAGACAAACCGCGAGAAGAAAACAGAAGATACTGATGATAATAATAATAATAACAATAATAATAATACATTTTATTTATAAAGCACTTTACAAGCAAATTTCAGAGTGCTACAGAAAGATCAAATTTAGTAAAAAAAAAAAAAAAGACATACTTTTTTTTTAACGCGAATTGTTTTGTGAAGGGTTTGTTTGTTAGTTTTTGTATCATTGTTTGTCACAAAAACTAAAAAAAATTATATTAAAAAAAAAAAAGAATAAATGATTCAGTACATGTGTGTACAAATATAAAAGTCTGATCAAATCAATCAGTATGAAATTTCAAAACCACAGATACACTTCATAGTGGATTTCTGAAGTTAAACAATTTTTAAATACCGTATTTATTTTTTCGAATGTTTGACGCTCAAAAACATGGGGGTGCTTATAATCGCCAATTTCAAACAGTGTAATGTCTAACGCATATTAACACGTAAATATAAGCGCCAATTTTTCCATATTTCAAGTCATGAGCAATCACAAAAAAAATTAAAACACGTCGTCTTTATGTAGCGGTGCGTGTGTGCGTCTAAATAATGCATGTGTATTTAAATAATGGTTCGTAGACAGACGTGCCACAGTTTAAGCTTTTATTAGCTCAATAATAGAAATAAAGAAACATTAGACACGCCGCAACACTTAACAGAGACAAAATAACACTGGAAATAGCACGACCGCTTAGCTTAGCACAACTGGCTACAAACGGGTCCAATGTGTCATTGCAGAAAGAGTCGAAACATTCGAAAATGAAGAACATGGCAGCAAAATATCCAAGGAACAGACACAATCAAAATGCTCGGTCTGCAAAACAGGGGATTCTTCCGAATTGTGTGAAATGAAGTTCTGATCTATAGAATCTACATTTTTGATCTATTATTCAAGTCAAACAATATCGAAATGATACGAGTCCCCCAAGTTAACTTTGTTAAAATGTAACAATTCTAACGGACAAATAGTATTTTTAAGATGAAAATTGAACCAGAAATGTAAAAAAAATATTTTTTTTGCCTGAAAAATGGGGGGTGCTTATATTCGTGGTATTACGGTATGTCAGGTTCACTCTATCTTTTCTCGCAGACGCTCCCCTGGTGTAGTGCCTTTTTTATGCTCTTCATTTATTTGCTTACACTGTCTATTATCATATATAGCAAGATGTAATATTCCTTCATCTTTTTAAACGCTTGTTTTATTTCTGGGTCGAGACGGGATGTCTGATTCATGCGCTGTCTGTTTAGATGTTGGGAGTTGAGCGCCGGCAACATTAAATGGATTTACCAAGTTCCCATATTGACAGCAATCGGGGTGAGTTGACTCTCTTTATAAATACACAATATTTCAAATTGATTAAATATTGAAGCAATAGTTTCTCCTTGATGTTAATAATTTGCTTATATGCTTTTTTGCTCAGCCAAAATTACATTGAATAACGTGAAATGTTTAATGAAAGGTTGAGAATGTGGCTCATTTTTTTAATATTCTATAATTATTATTATTGTTATTATTATTATTATTATATTATTATTTTTATTATTATTATTACAAACTGTTAAAATAATTTATATAAAATTAAAAATTGTTTATGTTTTGTTTTCAAGTTCATGTTTATTTTATAGCACTTTTGTTAATCCCCGACCGAGAAGTCGCAATGCGTAATTACTAACGAAAAAGAAAATAATTTTGAATTGGCCTTTTTCAAATTTTGGTATTTTTTATGTTGTTTAATGTTGTATTTTTTGCGTTTTTTTCTATTGATGATTTCGTTCACCTGTTGATGTAAAATCACACACACCAAAAAAGCAATTTTCACCCTTGTGCGCCCCCCGGAGGTCACGCATGATCTCGATGACATCAAACCACTTTTTGAAATAAAACCGTGGCATTTTCCGGCGTAACGACACTATGGCGCAGCTTCACGAGGAGAGCCACTTGAGGACAAGCACCGGCGTGTTCTGATTAAACTCAACACCAGTCATGTGATCTGCCCCTGTAACGCCAGCCCGGATGCGCCACGGGAATGCGCCAAAAGAAACAACTAGGCGGCTGATAGGAAGCTCACAAAAATACCTTTATTTGCCAGTATATCTCCGTCCGCGTTACCCGTGGGAGAGCGTTACAAAAAATGAGATCGAAAGACAGCAGCGGCAGAGAACGGTAACGGAGCTACATGCTCGTCTCACCATTCTCGGTCTCCGTCTGACGTCACTATGGCTTAAAGGAACATTACCGTCCTGGCCGTTACAGATTCCCCCCCAACAGAAAAAAGCTGTCCCCAGCGTACACACGTCCAAAGACATGAGGAAAAACAGTAGCAGCATGTGTAACGTTCCCCTAACAATAACCAACACACATGTAGAGCACTATTCGGGTAAGGTTCACATACATGCACATCAAATACAGCATTTAACAAAAACACCAAAAACAAAACAAAATATAACCCGCTCTCATGTAGACTTCCCTTCATAATCAGAATTTTACATTTTTTTTTTTTTTTTTTTTTTTTGAACAGCGTAACACGCAAACATTTAAACACGCATACCACAGACAGAGAGAGAAAAGCAAACACTCCCTACACATCCAAACGATCGGTATGGAATTTGTTGGTCCATTTCCTCTCTGACCACCCAGATGTGATCCTGGGAGCGAGTCTAGGCCTGAAATTGTAAGAACTCCTCGCATGCGAAAGGCCCGCGTCATGTCCGCGCTCGTATGTAGAGTCCGTCGCAAAGTCCGAGGTCTCAACACAAGGCCCCACATTTCCAGTGTCACCAAGCTAGAGTCATCACGCAGAGAATAATCCAAACCTTGAGCCCCCTCACACATGTCAGGATCCAACGGCAGCTCCTCTGAGGCTCCACCATAAGAGTCCCAAGTGTGAAAAGGCTGCATGTTTACCACATGAAAAACCCCACAGTCTTCGTCAGACTCCACTGACTCAAGTCTGTAATTGACGTCAGAGAGTCGCTGTGTGACCCAATAGGGACCAGCATACAACGGCGCCAACTTCGCCGTAAAACTAGCTAAAGCATCCGACCTAGGGTGAGTTTTCACCCTCACCAAGTCACCAACCTTGTAAGCAACCGACCGGCGTTTCTTGTCATAATTTTTCTTTCGCCTCTCATGACTGGCCCCCAGAGCAGCTCTTGCCTGATCATGCGCCTCCCGCAAAGACAACCGCAGGTGTTCTGGGTAAGGAACCTCCAGCTCCTCAACACCACTGCTACCCGGCTGGGTAATAAGGTCTAGAGGAGTGTCCAACTCCCGACCATAAAGCATCCTGGCAGGGGTAACACCAGTGCTCTCGTGAGGTGCAGTTCTCAAAGCAAAGCAGATGTGCGGAATGTACCGGTCCAAGGTGGAGTGCTTATCATTAATGTACGCACGGATTGCTGTCTTCAGTGTCCTATTCACACGTTCTGTCGCATTTGTCTGCGGGTGGTACGCAGTGGTAAGACGAAGTTCAGTCCCCAAAGCCGTGAGGACCTGCTCAAACAGGTCACTAACGAACGGAGAACCCCTGTCTGAAATTAGGTAGGTAGGGGTTCCGTGACGGGAGAACACCTCACTCAACAGCTTACCGGCCGCTACCTGGGCAGTAGATTCCCTAACCGCCGCAATCTCAACCAACTTTGAAAAGTAATGGACAAACACCAGTATATAGGCGTTTCCGAGAGATGTGCGTGGCAGAGGTCCTACAAAATCAACCCCCACATACTCCCAAGGCCTCTGAGGCCTAATCGGGATCATCAAGCCAGCCGGCTTCCTCTGGCTTGGTTTCGTTAGCTGGCAGACAGCGCAAGAAGCAACATACCTCTTCACTTCAGCAGCCATTTTTGGCCAAAAAAATCGTTGCCTAAGTCTAGCCAAAGTTTTAGTCATACCCAAATGACCTGCCGTTGGATGATCATGATAGTATTTCAGCAAGGACCCCTTAACAGCTACAGGTGCATATAGCTTCAGATGTTTAAACGTCGGCCGGCCGACGCACGCTGGCGATCATTAAAATACAACAGGCCATTGTGGACTGAATACTCAGGGCCAAGTCCACCTGTGTCACCGCCCTGCTGAAACCCGGCCTCAGCTTCCCGAAGTAAACCACTTATAACAGGGTCATTAAGCTGTAGCTGTCTCAATTGCGACTGGTCCGTCAGCGCCACTGGGGAAGTGGTGCGCAGGTCCATACCGCCAATCACTGCATAGTCGGGGAGTAAATCAGTAGAAGTGTCCCCCATTGTTAGGGGATTCCTGGAAAGTGCATCAGGAACTGTATTGCGGACCCCTGGCTTGTGGATGATGTCAAAATCAAAGTCTTGGAGCCTAAGCGACCATCGCGCGAGGCGGCCAGTGGGGTTAGGGCGAGACATCAACCATTTAAGGCCACTGTGATCGGTGAAGATGGTGACATGGAGACCCTCCACATAAGGTCTGAAGTGCTCAAGCGCCCATATGACAGCTAGGCACTCCTTCTCCGGTGTGGAATAAGGCCTCTCAGACTTATGTAATGCACGACTCGGGTACGCCACCGCCACGTCTCTGCCCTGTGGATCCCTCTGCATCAATGCCGCACCAAGCCCGACATCACACGCGTCCGCATGTATGAAGAATGGTCTGGAAAAATCTGGGAAACATAAAACAGGTGCCGATGTCCACTTCCCTTTCAGAAAGTCCATCGCTTCCTGGCATGCCTCGTCCCAGACAAAAGGAACATCATTCCTCGTCAACGCGATCAGAGGCTCAGCATGGCGAGAATAGTCCTGCACAAACCTACGATAGTAGCTAGTTAGGCCCAGGAACTGTCTCAGTTGTTTAATGGTGGTAGGAGGTTTAAAGTCAATGACGGCTTGGATTTTGTCTGTGTCCGGCAAAATGCCATCGGGACTAACGCGGTAACCCAGAAACTGAAGATTATTTCTACAAAACTGACATTTTGAGAGTTTAACCGACAGTCCTGCAGACTGAAGCCGCAAAAAAACTTCCCTAAGGTCGTTAAGATGTTGCTCAAAGGTCGGTGAAGCCACCACAATGTCATCCAAGTACACGGCACAAGATTTGTAAATAAGACCGGCTAACACATTGTTCATCAGTCTCTGAAAGGTTGCTGGAGCGTTACATAGGCCAAATGGCAGCACGCGGAACTGGAACAACCCGCAGTGAGAGACAAAGGCAGTCTTAGGTCTCGACTCCTTTGCCATCGAAACCTGCCAATATCCTCGTGCGAGATCAAGAGTGGAAACAAACCTTCCCCTAGCCAGAAAGTCCAGGGACTCGTCAACTCTCGGTAATGGATACGAGTCCTTCGTGGTGAGCTGATTGAGAGCACGGTAATCCACACAAAAACGCGGTTCCCCGCAGGGTTTTCGGACAATCACAACAGGAGCAGCCCACGGACTCGTCGCTGGCTCAATGATGCCCTCACTTAGCATTTTTGTAATTTGGTCCTCAATGAGCTGCTTTTTGGCTGGTGAGGTTCGGTAAGGAGGTAAGTGGATGGGCCGGGCATCACCCGTGTCAATGGTGTGCTCCACCATCATGGTGTGTCCCAGCTGGCCATCAAATAGTCCTGGAAAACAGTCCAACATATTCCTCAGCTCACCTTTCTCCAAGGCGCTCAGCGACGCCTCCTCGACCTTGTCCTGCAGCGTTGCTGACGAACCGTCCATCAGCCCCAAGCTGTTCTCCAGCGGGCCTAGCTCCTCGCCATCAAACTGATCAATGGGCGACAAATCAGTTCCTAAGGAAACAGTTCTTGAAGGAACATGAATAGAAACTGAAGCCCGCAGCATGAAATCCATCCCCAAAACTAACGATGAAGGCAGGCGTGGAATAATGGCAAAGCGATGGTAGAATCGTTGTCCCTGAAATCCAAACGGCATCCACACCAGCCCCAGCGGTTGGCAAGCGCCGCCATCTGCTAGCTGTATTGGGGAAGAAGTCCAAGATTTTATATTTCTTCTCAGCTTAGGTTGTTCAGAATAATATCAGCCTGAACTGCAGAAAGAGACGCCCCAGTGTCCAGTGTAGCGCCCAACACTGCGCCATCTAAGTTTATTTTTACCCGAAACGGAGTATTCCAACAGGAAAACGATGAAGGGTCTTCCATATGACAAAGAACAAGTGATTGCGGGTTCAAGTCAGTAGGTGGCCGAGGCGAACTTATCTTCTGGAGGGAGGGTTGCCTCGACGATTCATCCTCCCCCTCTGAAGTTTTCCCTCGGCCGTACAACTGGGCCAAATCCGGCTGCCGCTTCAGTCGTGGGTTGGATCATGATGTCTCCCGCTGTTGGGTCGTTACCCACTCTATCCAGGACCACTCTATCAGAGAATGTAACAGGAGGCAAATTGCAGTCTGGACATGTACGCACAGTAAACCCCGGCCGCGAGCAGTTGTAGCAGTACGTAACAGATCCGTTAGCCCGGTTCCTCCCCGATGAGCGGGGCTCACGACATTTTGGACCCAAGACTGTGTGAAGCTCATGTGCCCTAAGAAGAAGGTCCATGCCGGAGGAAACGGAGGTTCCAAACAATGCCACCCTGTACTTTTCCAGCGCGTGTTTGCATATCAAATCCACCTGTTCCCGTTCCGGTGGGGGCGTACTCAGTTTCCTAAATTCAGTGAGCATATGGGAAACAAAGGTGGGGAGGGGCTCCTCAGGGCCCTGAAAGCTGTCCAGAATGCCTCTCATCACCTGTTCCTGGCTATCAGAAGGAAGAAACACCTTTCTGAAATAGTCACAAAATTGGGCCCACGTAGTCACATGCACACCGAGAACCATTTTTTTTGGGTCCCTTGCCAAGAACCGTGGTAGCTCCATAAGGATTTGTCCATCCGACAGGTCGAGCGTGCTTCTATAGTCATTGACTGAGTGGAGCCACTCCTCAGGACTGACACGCCCATCACCTGCAAAGATTGGAGGCTCCATCTTGGATCTGTATAGTACGGATGCCAAAAGTCGACTTGCGCCGTCAAGAGAACTGGACTGAGGAGATTGTGTCGTGCCCTCATAATGATTAGCCATGGCAGGAGTGTTCTCCGATGGTGGCCGAGGTCGCCGGTCGTGGTCGAGTGGTGTGGAGCTCGCCATGGGATGCATCTGGGCCCTCGTGGCAGCTGCTGCGTCAGTCTCTAGGTGCCCAAAACGACTTAGAAGGCGCTGTTGCAGATCAAAAGAGGTGTCCTAACAATTCTGCAGCACTAACACCTCAGCCTGCAAGAGCTCCACTTGAGACGCTAAATCGACTGCAGCATTTCCTGGGTTTTGCCGCCCCCGTCTGGCCTGAGACTCCATTGCAGCACTTACGACAGTCCAGTGAACAAGTCCCAGAGAGGAGTAAAAAAAAATAAAAAATATGTATGTATATAAACCCACTGGAACAAAACTTTTGTCTCTCTTGCATGAGCGTCAATCTTTCACTTACACTCACGTTGCAGCGCACAGCTGGATCCGCAACTCCGATGGCGTGCACGTGGGTTGGAAACATCCAAAAACTCAGTGAAAGCGCGTTCAAGAGTTGCCGCGATCAGCAGCGCAGGGCAAAGAAAAAAAATTGCCAGAAGAATAAATAAATCCGCAACTTTGTTGCTTGTTGTAATAGTCCAAGTTCACGTCGTTCGGGCGCCACTTGTAACGCCAGCCCGGATGCGCCACGGGAATGCGCCAAAAGAAACAACTAGGCGGCTGATAGGAAGCTCACAAAAATACCTTTATTTGCCAGTATATCTCCGTCCGCGTTACCCGTGGGAGAGCGTTACAAAAAATGAGATTGAAAGACAGCAGCGGCAGAGAACGGTAACGGAGCTACATGCTCGTCTCACCATTCTCGGTCTCCGTCTGACGTCACTATGGCTTAAAGGAACATTACCGTCCTGGCCGTTACACCCCGTCCAGGGGTCCGGCTGGATTGCGGCATCGTGACTGATGGATTGGCATGCATGTATTCATCTGCTGGATGGACAGATGGAGACATCATGCTGATAATTATTGGCTTTGCCACCTCTCGTGGTAATAGAGCTTCAATTTAAAGGACGCTCCGAGCCATTCACGCCAACGAGGATGTAATTATGTGACAGAATGCACATTTATTTTGGTCCTCACAGTCTGGCAGGGGAAAAAAACACACATGAATTAAGTCTTAACACACGTATAGTTATGTTCTCGCTTTGAACTTCTTTAATTATGCATTGATTACGCCGTCCATGTAAAATAAAAAACAAAAAAGTTGCCAAATATAAGTCATTCTTTAAAGAACTGAAATTGAACCTCTGAAATTTGCTGAATCAGCTTTATTTTGTTATTACGAACGTCTAGACCAATTTCAGAAAGTCGTTGAAGTTGTGATATTAAACACTCATAAATTTTGAAAAAGCAGATTCGTTAACCAGATAAGCTAGATTTACTTTGAGAACTACAGTGTGTGTGTGGCGCGTCACAATTTTTGAGTTCCATCTGCGTTTGCCTTTGACTTTTGTTTGAACTAAGCAACAAAAACATATTCACAAATTACAAACTTTTCCTTAATTTTGCTCTCGTCACGTGGAGAACAAACTGCCAAATTGGGATAAAAAGTAAAACTCTTCGTGCTGTATTTTTATTTCCGCAGCTGAATTTCATTCTCTTCGTAAACATCGTACGAGTTCTCGCCACAAAGATCCGAGAAACGAACGCAGGGCGATACGACACGCGTAAGCAGTACAGGTGAGCTCACCAAGTCTGTGTTGTGAGGAATCTCGTCTCCACCACGTCTCACCAAAACCATCCACAATTCCATCGTCGCTCCATCGTGTTCGAACGCCGTTGGTGAGACATTGCGGAAATTGAGCTGTCGTTTAATCGAGAGTGTTTCACACATGGGAGATGTTTCAGTGTCCACATGAGATTGAAAGCAAGACTTCTAGAAGAACCTGAGATGTTCTCTTTCATCCCTTGGGAAGATGCTCTGGGATTGTTTTCTGAACGTCGCTAACAGGTCGGAAACGTCAAAAATATGATTTTATCGGTTGCTAGGCGATTGCTGGCAGTTCTAGAGGCGAGACGAGAAAAACCACAGATGTTTTTTGATGTGCGTTCTACCTTGTCATCAGTGATGCTAAACTGTGATGACAAATTAATCCATTAGTTATGTAGATGAAATATAATCTCGAGATGCTTTCAAAATATACGCTGGACGTAATGAACCGTCGGGGAATGATACGCCCAAGTGAAATTTAACACGTGCAATAAAAGCCATTAATGACTCCACGTTTCATGGCTCCAGTCAGACTTGTGCTCTGAACTTCAAGTAATTAAGTAATTTAAATGAGATTTGTGCTCAGCGCAGGTCTGCGGTTTTTCCTGACTCGTAACCTTCAGCTTTTTATTCCCACTCAAAGCGGAACTTCAGCTCCCGGCCCATTCAGAGAGCTTTTTCTGTCTTTTATTTCACAGCAGCTTTGTGCTTTTGTTCAAAGAGAAACAATTTTCCAGTTCATTTAGGGGAAATAACAGCGTCCACTGGGGTCAAATTAACGCTCACTTTTAGAAAGGAAGTCCACCGCCAGTTTATCTGAAAATCTGAGGTGGTTAAGATAAAAAATCGGGAATCAGAATTCAACCGGCCATATTTTCGCCATATTTTTTTCTGGGCTTGTTTTTGTGAAACCCGCCAAATTCTTTCACTGTATTCTATTATTGGTTTCGTTTTATTGGGTTTGGGGTTATGATAGGGTTCGAGTAGGCTTAGGGGTAAGTATAGGGTGAGGGGTTTATGAGCTTCTGGTAAGTTATTACCAGGGGATTGGTGGGGGGTTAGTGGTCAGGATTGGGTAAGTTTTGGGTAGGTTTAGTGGTTGGTATAGTGTTAGGGGTTTGGAAGTTAGTGTGGGTTTGGCTAGGCTTAGAGGTTATTGTAGCTTTAGGCAAGGCAAGGCAAGTTTATTTATATAGCACAATTCGTACACGCGGTAATTCAAAGTGCTTTACAGTGCATCTTAAAATACATTAAAAAATATACAATACATCCTTACAATATAAAACACCATTTATAGTACAATAAAAAACACACAATAAAACATGAGACATAATAACAATAATAATAATACTACTAATAATAATAATAAAAATTATTATTAGAAAGATAAAAGAGACGTCTGAACCTTTAATCAAATGCCCAACTGAACAGAAACGTTTTTAGCTCTGATTTAAACGTGGCTACTGTTTCGGCCAGCCTAACATGAGGGGGTTCGGATTGGGTTGGTTAGGTGTATTGGGTTAAAAAACTCTAAAGAGTCAGGGCACAGGATCTCATTAAAACCTCTTTTAAAAAAACACAATAATAATACTTTAAATCCAGTATAAAACCTAAAATAAGTGTAAAAGTGTGTGAAAAAATATTAATGGTTTTTTTTTTAATGCTTAAAACCATTTAAAAAGAGGCAGATTAAAAGATAAAAATTAAAAGTAAAACACACGGTTAAAAGATGTAAGCTAAAAGAACTAAAAAGCGGGAGGCTACCACCACATGAAAATACAGGAGGAACAACATATTAGTTAAAAAAATAATAAAAAAAATAAATAAATAAAAAACAAATAAAAAATATATAAAATAAGGATTTTCAAAGCTGTGTTAGGGTA
The DNA here is from genome assembly GCA_028031935.1 of Paedocypris micromegethes. Lineage (NCBI taxonomy): Eukaryota > Metazoa > Chordata > Actinopteri > Cypriniformes > Paedocypris > Paedocypris micromegethes. Next base: position 5,606,518 of record CM051507.1, read on the forward strand.
GGTTTGGCTAGGGTTAGGGGTTAGTGTAGCTTTAGGGGTTATGTTATGGGTTGGTTAGGGTTAGGATTTGGTTTGGGTAGGTTTAGGGGTTTGTTTAGTGTTAGGGGTTTGGACTAGGCTTAGGAGTTCGGTTATGGGTCGGTTAGAGTTAGGATTGGGGTTGGGGTTAGGGTAGGTTTAGGGGTTAAGTTATGGGTTGATTAGGCTTAGGAGGGTTTGGGGTTTAGGCTAGATTTAGGGTTTCGTGTAGGGTTAGTACCAAATGTTGTGTGCAAAACTAAAAGTTTTCTGAATATGATTCTTACAATTATGATATACTAATTATATATATACTTTTGTTCTTTGTTATTAACGTTACACACATAGAACATTTTGTTTAAAATCTATTTTACAGGAAGCTGGCCAAGTCCACACTGGTTCTGGTTCTGGTGTTTGGTGTTCACTACATTGTGTTTGTGGGAATGCCGCATACGTTCACCGGTCTGGCTTGGGAACTTCGCATGTACTGTGAACTCTTCTTCAACTCGTTTCAAGTGAGTCAATGACCAATACTATATAATCGCTCTATCAGACACGAGAAGCTTCAGACAATGAGCTTGAAGTCAAAAATAAAAGTACAAAAGTAGCAAAGCTGATAGCATTCCTAAACATTCTGAAGGCCATTGAAACGTTGCAAATACATTTTCTTTTATTAAAACATCTAAATGACAAATTTGACAAGTGCTACTTTTTGTTTTAGCTTTTTGGAATCTCTCTATTTATGCATGTTTGAAATTCGCTCTCTTTGCAAGTTAAAGCTGACAAAATTCCTCTTTTCTCTCTTTTAGGGGTTTTTCGTGTCCATTATTTACTGTTTCTGCAATGGCGAGGTGAGTGTCAGACATCACTCACACCATTTAGACTTGAATTAGAACATTTTGCACAAAGCATTTAGCATCAGACTCATTGCCATGGAACGCTTGTGTACTTTTACTTCAAAACCAGTACGCTTTAGTGATGGAATCAACAGCAGGCCTCTACAAGCCTAATTGTGTATTACTGTCAACAAATAGCCTTCTTGATGCTAATCAATCAGGGTTGAATCGCGGGTATTGCGATGAATAGCCCCGAGGAAAAATATTCAAACTCCAGATCCATTTCCCTCATCCTGCTCGATGCTTTGATTGCGTTTGACAAAGCGAACCACAAGATCCCTTTATCTGCACTTTTATCTGGAGTCGGAAACACAGGAGCTGATCTGGAATGAGTTCAGTCGCACCACTCAGGCAGATGTTTCAAGGACTTGTGGAGAGTAACTGCGTTTGATTGCTTTTTTGGTGACCACCGGTGCTCCCCTAAGATCAGTTCTCGGTCCACTACTCTTTTCAGTCCACCTGACTTCACTGGGTAGAGTCATTACAAAAACTTTTACTTTTTCTATAACTGAATTCTAAAAACAGGCAACTTTTCATGTTATTCCAACCTGATGATCAAACCATCTACATTTCCTCCTGCCTCACTGAGTTTTAATCAGACGACAAAGCCACACCTCGAGAAACAGAACGCCTCGAGCTTTCTAAACATTCCTTATCTAAAGTATCACAGCTCAGCTCCAAATGACATTAGCACCATCCAGGATGACTAGGAACGCAAGCAAAGAGTTAAAACCAGATCTTTACTTCCTCACAACTAGGGTTCACTAGCTTGCGACTAGTTATAATAGTTATCCTTACGGTTGATATTCGCAGCATAGAGATATTTCAGCACTTTTGGATCTCTGGACTCGCCTATTTATACACTACCTATAGCGCCACCTGTAGTCTACTGAGAAAATCTGGTTCATTTTCTACCGCAATAGGAGCCGTTTCGTTAGGATTTTTTCAATTGCTTTGATCTGTCCTATTTTTGTAGTGGCTTTGAAATAAAAGGCATCAGCGAAATGATTAAATGTGACGGAAATGCACCAGCAGGTACAATTTCCACTGTGTGTAATGCAAGTAAACAGCCAAACGGTCCAGAAGTGAGACACAAAAGTGAACGTTATCGAAACTTTGAGCAAGTGCTGACATTTAACAAGCACTTTACCAACTGTGTGCCGCAGTCTTGAATGAAGGATTGTCAAGATATAAGTGTTGCAGTTTCCTGTTTGGGCTTCTGATTCTGTTGAGTAAGAGCTTGAAACCACTGTTCAGGGTGAGATATGCTGGGCTCCAGGCACCTTGTTAATGCCACCCAGTTGAAGGATGACAGTCACCATTAATGACAAGTCCCATGAAGGTGTCTCCTGTCAGGTCACGACAGCACGGATAAATGGCTCCCCGAGCAAGCACATCATCCATCTACACACTTCATTATTCTCAACTTAATGAGACACCCAAAGTTGCGCATTAAAAGTTTGTGACTGTAAAAATGCCGTCATGCAAAGTCATCATGGAGGGACAACAGTGTTCTGTCCTTTACTTGGATTTGGCCAAACTACAGCCATTTTTTACAGTAGTGTAAAGTACTTGAGTAAATAGACTCTGTTACTTTACTCAAGTACATGACTTGTCGAAAAGCGATCTCGTTCGGTTCGCCATCGACTTTGGTGCTTTTGTTGAGGTAATGTCATCCGAGTGTTTCCTCTTCAGTTCATTTTCGACAAGATACTTTACTTGAGTAAAGTAATACTAAAGTATTTTTGACTACGTTGTGCTTGTACTGAGCATCAAAAACACATATAGGAAAGTTTTACTCTCTACTCGACTACATTTGTGATTTGAGTGTCTGTACTCTTTACTCCACTACATTTGAATGGACACTTACCGTTACTCGTTACATTGTGATTGTGCACGACAAGTCGCCATCTTTTTCTACCGCGGTTAATTTTGAGGAAAAATCGCCATCTGCAGGATGCTGAAGGTACTGGATGCTATTGATCAGCTTAAAATACTCGAGTTCTTTTAAAATTGAATTCTTTAACACTTTTACTCAAGTCTCTATAGATTTGGTGACTTGTAACTTGTAATTTGTACAGTAAAGTATCTGTCCTTTTACTCAAGTGAGGCTTTCAGGTCTTTTACACCTCTGATTTTTTTCTCTCCTAGGTGCAGACAGAGATCCGGAAGACCTGGCTCAGATGGACGCTGGCATTTGACTGGAAGAGTCCAGTAGTCTTGGCCAACTACCGCTACGGGTCCGTGCTGAACAGCAGCGGTGGAAGTGTCCAGTCCCAGTTGACCTCTGTCACCCGCAGTTCCACCCTCCTGTCCAGCAGAGTGTACCACTGTGGTGGGCAACTCAACGCCAACTCATTCACACACACCTCGCACATCCACACCACCCTGCCGGGGTACGTCTTGAGCAACTCGGACCTTGAGAGCCTACCACCTTCCATTCCAGAAGAAACCGAAGAGGAAGCCAAACACCTGGATGACATTAGCCTCAACGAAAGCGCCAAAGTGGGCGGCCAAGCGAACGAGAACGCTTTTCCACGAGCCAGTATTATCGTTGACGAGGTCATGAAGAGGGACGATGATGCCACCATGACAGAAATGATCAAACGTGCTGAGGTCATCACCTCGAAGGATCATTTGGGGTTGAGGTACAACGGATTGGATCCGGAGGAGGAGGAAGTTCTCTAGGATCATTCAGACTCCATTAAAGTTCACTTGAAGTGCCACTCTCAGCAATTTCCCGCCCATAATGTGATGTGTTTGCCAATGTTTGTTCACTGGAACTTGACGGAGTAATGAAAGGTAATCAAATACCAAATGGAACCAGAATTGATGGAATATTCTGGATAGGGTTTTTTTGAGAATGGGATTCTCATAAACAGTGCCTAGAATTGATGAATCTACACCGAAGATAATGGCTTTTCCCCGATGGACTAATGCACAGCAACTTTGACCAGAATTTCAAAGGACGTTCAAAAAATGTACCTGAGTTTGAGTCCAGGTCTAGGTGTTTACCCTGTTTACCAGGTGTGTTGAGGTGTGAGACTGATCAGTTATTTGCAGGTGAGATGTGTCTAAAGTCTAAACCTGTGGTTGACCGTCGGATTGGGTCTTGACCAAAAGTCACTTGATTGGTTGATAAGATTGGACCACGATTGTACATTCATGAAGAAAACCTTCTGCAGTTTCTGAAACTTGCATGTGAATCGGTGAATATTGGTGACGCATGCAAATGTTGAGCATGTTTTACGTTTGTGTTGTTTGTTGGACTTTTCCAAATAGCATCAGCGGTAACGTGCAAAAAAAAACGATGTTGTTTCGGATGTTCGTGATACTCCTTTGTTCTACCAAAACAGCTGGATGTCGCCTGGCTTTGATAGTTTGTGCAAAACTCGAATAAATTAACTGCGAAGACCGGTTTGTTTACGTTTAGCGCATTGTACGTCGTTTTTCATTGCCACTGCGAAAAAAATCTACTAATTTACAGTTGAACTGAATAAATTACTCCTTGATTGGAACCTTATTAAAATCATGTAAACGTAAGTGATCTTCACCGCAGATGTGTGCATGCATTACTTCCGCACATCTGCTTTTACGCAGGAGAGAAACCGTGGATTCTAATTCAATCCGCTTATCGCAAATGATTCATTTAGCGGAAACCTGACTGGAGCTTTCACGCTTGATCTCGAGCTTTTACCGCTTGCCCTCAGGATGCCCTTAATGTGTCTTGCCCTGGAGCGGAAATTGTCTCTGCGCTCTTCAGGCTCCTCGGGCTCCTCGGGGGGGTGGAGGTTCTTCTGTCGGGCCCCGTGGGGGTCGAGTTTTAAGTTGCTGTGATTATAGCGGCATTTTTGATCATTATCCGCTCAGACGTGATGATTTGAGAAAAAGGCTGCTTTTTGATTCCGAGGGCAGGGATTTATGAGATAAATATGCACTTTAACGTATTACACGTCGAGAGATTTTTGCAAAACGATTCAGAAGAAAATCAGTGGTTTTCTTCCGGGTCTCCGGTTGCCTCCTACAATCCTAAAAGTGTGCGGGTGAAGTGGAGTTTGTACAATTGTCTACAGGTGTGTGTCTCTGTGATTGGCCACCCATACAGGGCGTGTCCTGCCGTGCAGTGTTAATTTCATTGACAAAATATTTTCGTCATCGTCAACGACACTTTTTCCCTGACGTAAATGAAAGGAGAACTATATAAAAACTCCCGCTCAGGGACGGAAACTACATTTATTGACACTTTCGTCAACGAATACAAACTAAACAAAAATGCCTTTTGTGACGACGTCCAATCATAATCAGAGAAAGGCGGGTGCAAACGCAAAGAGAACCAATCAGAACACGGTTGAGCAACAATCATGGGCAGAAATACAACACACCTGAAGCGCCATCTGCTGATGAAACTTTTTTCATCAGCAACCATTTGTTAATTTTACTGTATTTAATTTTCTCTTTAAGGTTTCATTCTAGAATACAATTATTTGGATTCAAATAGAAGTTCATAAAAATTAGTTCAAGAAAAATAAACGTTTTTTTTCAAATAAGTGAGATCTTTGTATATATTGTATATGTTCATAGTTCATATATTGTATATGTTCATCTTAGATGTAGCAAATTTAGTAAACATTTAGAATATATAGCACTTATATTTTCATTGACTAAATCTTTACTGTAATTTATTCGACTAAAATGCTTGGGTATTTAGTCGACTAAAATAGACTAAAACAAAAAAAAATTAAGATGACTAAATTGGGATCTAAAACAAAACTGAAAAATTAACACTGCTGCCGTGAGACCAGGAGTTGCTGTGATTGGCTCCTGCTCCCCATGACCCAAAAACGGAAAAGCGATTTATAAAATGAATACAAGGACGTCTGAATAAGCAATTCCAAATCCAAAATGACTTTTCAAAAAGTCATTATTAACATTCAACGCGAGTGGAAGTTGCACATCATTATCCAGCACGGCATCACTCGGGTTTATCGTTTCTTTCTTCTGTCCTTCTCAGTTCTCTCAATTCTCTCTATCATGCGACGGAACTTTTTCAAGCAGTCTTTTGTCTTCCCCCTTTTGAACATCTTTCCGACAATGACGGCCATTGAGAAGGAGCAGGCGACAAATATGTTTTCTCACAAAGTGGCTATATTTGGACGCTACGAATCCCTGTCGCCATTAGCGGAAGCGTGAACGTAAAGCGGCCAACCTCCCTCCCGCTTCCTGCTTTTAATCTTCTGATCTCTGCATTTTCTGCGCTTATTAGTCACGGCGGCGGGTTTCGCAGGTGAAACCTGTGCTAATGGGCTTGAGGCGCGCGGCTTTCAGCGCTTTTAACAAAGACCTCCGGGTTACTCTGCCCATCTTGAAACAAAGGGCGACGTCAAACTTTTTGTTTTTACGAGAAACTGTGGCATTTTTTTCTTTCATTTGAAACGCAGCATCTGTGAAAACTCGTTTACAGTGTGACTGGAGAACCGCTTTTCTCCGCCACCGGTGCAAAAATAATCGTCCTCCGCATTGTTTCGTCTAGCATGTAATTAGCGCGCTATCGTGTCATTTTTTTTTACCGCCGAGTTGTCGTGTAGCGTTTGATTGGCCGCGGGTTCCCAGTCAGGCGGAAGCTTTGAAGCGTGGATTTCTTCCGGCTGAGTTTGTGTGTGAAAGTCGTTAGCGTTCGTTTGGCGTGGAGATTCCGATAACACAGGAGGGGTTGTGATTGGTCTCGATTTTTTTTAAACGTGGTTAATCTCCAGGATTAGAGGTGTATTAACCTACTGAAAGATCACAAGATTGAGTTCCAGTTCGGGTTTTATGAATCGCTTTTATTTTCGTTCAAGTGATTTTCAGTCAACTTTGGTTTGGCTTAGGTCGGTATTTCGCAGTTCTCCATTTACTTTGGTTTTTTGGATTATGTAACTTTGAGTTTTAAAATTTTTTATTTTCAAAAACCAAACCAAAATTATTTGAATAGCCCGGAGTTTGACTTTGTTTCAAACTTACATGAATTTGGAAACCAAACCGAAATTATTGCAAAAACCAAACTGGAAATGTTTTTTAAATAATTTTGGCTTGGTTTTGACATTTGCATGAATTCCAAAAATCAAAGCGAAATCTTCTCAGATCTTTTCGGCTTGAGTTTTGATTTCCACGTTGTTTGTGTTTCAGTTTCACGTTTGTTTGTTTTTTTTTTATTTACTTTGGTTTATTACTATGATATTTGGTTATTTTTATCTATTGACTTTTGCTTTTAGTTTAAATTCCACGGCTTTCAAATCTTTTTGCTTCATGTCAATTTCATGTTTTTCTCTTTCTGTCTTAATTGAATTGCTTCAGTGTGAGTTCAAGTTTTATGCATATCAAGAATTTTTGTGAAACAATAGCCAAGTAGCTCCAATCTAATGGGCTTCATGTAGTTTCATGTTTGTGGGAGAAACTAGAGCTCAGATCCAAATGCAAGAAGATGCTTTAATTAAACAAAAAGAAAACCAAAACTCAATATAATGAAAACGATCACGAGGGATCAAAATACTACTGTACAAGAGTAACAGACACGGATGCGGAACAAAACAAAACCGCTGAGCCTCGCCTCAAGAATCAGATATGAGAAAGTTCAAGTTCAAGTTCAGTGCATTTGCAGGGTTCACAGTTACAACTGTCTCAAAGCGCATGTGTGAAAATGTGAAAAAGATTGATGCCTTTTATTTATGTGTTTGTTGGTGTTAAGCTGATGACTATGTCCAGTGAGCAAGCACATATGCGAAAGTGACCAGGGAAAAGAAATGTTATTATTACAGGTCACTATATGCTTCGTTGAAGAGAGGCGTCTTCAGTCTAGACCTAAATGGACTCTCTGGTCATTCTAAGTCTCGAATTGTGCTAGGCAGAGCATTCCATAGTTTTGGTAATTATCCAAAAGATCTTCCTCCCTTGTAGATTTTGGTATTATTTCGGTATTGTAGAGATGCGTGGTATTATGAGCTGGCTGGAGTTTTGTGAGCGCAGCAGTCGTGTAGGCTCGTAGTAAGTGAGTAAAGACTTACTGGACATAAGTGTGACCGATGAGAAGACCCAGGGTTTAAATAGTGAGGCAATAAAGAAACAAATTAGAAACCAGGTGACAGAACTTAACGCAAATCAAGACAGCTGAAACAGATCATGATCGTTAACACAAGCCAAAACAGGAAGTGTCCAAAGCCTCAAACCGAAACATTTCAACACAAAAGTCTCAAAAGAGTCCAACATAAAAGTACGTCCGCTGGCGTAGATCGTGGAGATCCAGTCCAAACTACTGTATTAGGATCAGAGGTGTAAAGAGTACCAGACAACCATACTTAAGTAAAAGTACAGATACGTACTGTATAAATTACTCCAATACAAGTAAAAAGTCACCACTATAAAAAAGATTTGAGTCAAAGTAGCAAAGTATCGAATTTTAAAAGAACATTTTTAAAAGAAAAATACAAAGAAATGTGAAAAAAGTCTCTTCATTAAGTTTTATTTTCTAATACAGAAACTAATCCATGTTTCAAAAGTGGTAAAACTAATTAAATAAAGAACAAAAAGTCAGTCTCAATCAAACTCAAACGTGCAAAATAAATAAAATAAATCCTATACAATAAAATCCTGGTAAATACTCATGTCTCTAAGTCGCGTTCATGTGGTTTCTAATTCACAATTAGCTTCCATTAGCTTCAGCAGACTACAAATGGAAAATTAATATTCGTTCGTCCAAGAAATGAACAAAAAAAATCGATTATGGTTTGTCGCGCACAATCAAAATGTAACGAGTAGCGGTAAGTGTCAATTCAAATTAAAAGTACAGTTACTCAATCACTAATGCAGTGGAGTAGAGAGTAGAAGTTGCTCATATTTTTTATACTTATATTTTTATACAAGTACAAAGTAGCCAAAAAACATACTTACAGTAAGTAAAGTAACAAAGTACATTTACTCAAGTACCTCACACCTCTGATTAGAAGGGAGGTAGGTGAGATGATGGTCATCTTGAGATGATCCTCATCATCTTTCTGCAGACGATTAAGACTGATAAAGTCCTCTTAGTTCAGACGGTTTCCCACTAGGATACTATAAACGGAGACAGAATGGCTTCTGATGATGAAGTGGCCTGAAAAGTGTTAGAACACCACACCAGTTCAGAAGTTGGCATTGTCTGGTGTTGTTTTCTTGCTGGGATCTGGAACATCAGACATGGGTTTGGGGGCTTCAGGACGGGACTCTAATTGAGAATAATGAGGTGAACGTGCCCAGTGGCACGAACATCAACACCAAGTCTTCAGGCAGCCATTCCTTCCTTCTTCTCCGTTCTTTGATTGGGATGTTTCTCAGGCCAGTAGGGATTTGTTCTCTCGCATGCAAATTGAAGGGAACGTAAGGGATGGCTGGACTTCTCCTTTCAGATCTCCCTCTCTTTCCTCCGCCGGGCCCAGGACGTTACTCTGAGGAGAACTGAGGTTTGATTTGGCATTATATCCAGTGTTGTTTTTCTGAAAAGCCGTTCACTTCTCGTTAGTCGCCATTCACGGAGGTTTGAAAACGTGATGCTGAACGAACAAGTCGCTTTGAGTCTTTTCTGTCCAGTGCTCGGTTTGGAGGCGAAAAACACACGAGATATTGATGTCACACGGCAAAATCCACTTTTGGTGCTTAAATACGTGATGGTTGATTGTTTGCTTCAGCAATGGAGGCTGGAGGAATAATGGAGGTAAGAAAGCTAATCTGATTGTGTGGAGAAGAGATCTGATGAGACAATAAAAAGATGAAAAGAGCGACAAAGACAGAAAGTTCCAGAACAGAGACGCTGAAGATGCCCACGAGCAATCCGCTTCTTCTTTTGAGTGGAACGCCATTATCGCAGAACAGAGCTCGGGAAGATCACACGATTTACAGTCGCAGTCCAATCCCATCAAAAGATTCAAATCGATGTGAGAAAGTCGCAACACAAAATCTAACACAACGGTTTCTGTTGAACTTTTCGAGCTCATCATTGTGAGTCTTGATCTAATGTGATGTCATTTTTTGTTTCAGTTAAAATAACAGCATGCAATGATTAAAAACCAGGACATCGTGTTTTTACTGCACTAACGGTCGTATGAATATTCATTAGTGTTACATCAATGCACTGTACGAATTAATCATTTCATCAATGACAACCGCAAAAAAATCCACGTCTGTTCAGAATGAGATTGTTATCTCTTTTTTATTCACGAGTGTGACCTAAATCTAAAGAATAGCATTATTAATAAATAATATAATAATAATAATAATAATAATAATATGAGTATTTGTAGGGCGCTTTTCACAGTTTTAACTGGCCTTATAGTAAGAGCACGTGGGCGGATTGTATTTCTACAAAGTGCAATTTATTTATTTGTTATTGTTGAGTGTGTGTTTAGAGCCATGATAATGAAAAAATATATATATTTAATTTGCCTTGCGAATTTAAAGGCCACGGAAGAATAAATTCTTGTTAAATCAGAGTGTGAAATGTCAGTCGTATTATCTGTAGGCAAACAGCGACATCGAGTGGTTAAATGTTCCTATTACGTTTTTTTTTTTCACAGACTTTTTATTCGTACAACCAAATTGTGATTACTGATCGTGACTGCGACCGTCTTAATTTTTATTTGCATGTTTATTTATCATTTTACAAATTCTTGCATTCCTGGGGAAAACAACAAGAATCCCTTTATAGAGCATTCCTTGGCCATCATTTCGTGAATGATTTGATAACACATATTGAATTCAACAAATGTATGCTGAGGATAAAGTCAAACACGAAAGACGAATCTACACCACGTTTAAGATACAAACCGATTTCTCCACAAGATTGAAATAACAAGTTGCTTACACTCAACGCATTACCTGTTTGAAGACGTGACGGGAAAACGGCGGGAAAAAGTCGTTTAAAAACAAGAACGTTACGTTAAAAAAAATAAGCCACAGAGAAACAAGCAAAACATTTAAATTAAAGTGACGATTCTATCGAAACGATATTTTTCCTTATATGCAATGTACAGAACCATGGACACACTTCTGTGCAAAAAAAAAAAATACAGTGATTGCGCCACGCGATGGAGGCGTGGCCTGGCAATACAAATAACAATAGAACTGCAAACGATTGGCCATTAAGAGAAATTCATAAAAGATGAAAAAGAACATTATTCAAACACAACCACCTTTTTTTTCAAGAATAAAAAACAACCAGTTTTCTATTAAATTGAACCATGTCAAAAAAACATTAAAAATCAACAACACTAGACAAATGTGCTTTTAAAGCTTGTAAACAAAAAGGTAATCAAATCTTGTAACCAACAAAGACAGCAAAGGCATATTCTCATTAACAAAACACACATTTAGTCAAGTCAAAACGAGCATATTTAGAGTATTTCTTTTTAAAAAGTCTTTCAAATACAAGCGTTTTAAAATCCCAGATAAAGCGCCAACAAGTCGTCAAATAATGGCAATCAGTCTTTTTCTAAATACGACTGAGCAATTTTTCCTCAAATACGTCTACGCGCAAAAATTCCGCGTTTTCACCACTTCCTCAATATATATATATGTGTATTTATAATTCGACACAATAAATATACAAGCACGATACAAAACAAGGCCTCAGAAAGTACAATTCTTCTCTGAGAGAACGGATCGGACAGCGCTAGAATCTTGTGGTATTTTGCGGTTGGCCTGAAATTCCCGCCTTTGCTCTACATCCTGGATGTTGTGGTTATTATTCACATTGTGTGCGTTAACAGTGCGAGTCGAGGAGTCATCATCGCGGCTTTGACGGCCAGAGTTAGATGTGTGCGGTCACAGTAAGACGCAGTGAAGCCTCTGGGAGCCCGAGGGTCTGTCGCCTCTCCATTTGGTTTTCCTCTTCTTCTTCAGGCAGCGTTCCGGAATCTGCTGACTGCGGAGCGGAGGGATTCGTTTAGTGTCACTTGCGTATGGAAGTAGAAAAAAATTTCAGGATGCATTTCGAAAGAGTTTTGGGTGATTATTCGCCGATGCTAAAATTTGATGATGCAACTTGCAACGACGATAAAACTGAAAATATTGAGGTAATTGGTGAAATTGTGAACGCATTTTTTATGAATATCAATACATTTTCCACACATGATATTGTGTTAGTCACTTTTAAGTGACATCACCGCTAATATAATAGATAAAATGAGAATCACGATTTTTTTTTCACAATTTGACACCACGATTCTTTTACTATTCTGGTTTATTACTCTTTGATTTAAATTTAAATAAATGGCTTGAAAAATAATGAAATGTAATAGTAATGTCGTAAAGACAAAAAAAATCACCATTAAACATAATAAAAACAAACATACCAAGGTACAGTATTATGTACAGTTGAGGACGAAATGATTAGCTCTGTTTAAAAGCACTTTTGAAATACTTATCAAACAATGATTATTTTGTAGGCGGGGCTAATAATGTTGTCCTCAACTGTAGATGTAGATTTTCTACCTGATACGCACACACACACACACACACACACACACACACACACACACACACACTAGCTCGTCGTAAATTAGACAGTTTGACAGAATCGTATGAATGCTGGATTAAGATCGCGAGGGGGGTAGAATCGAGATCGCGATCTTTTAACGATTAATCGGGCAACTCTACTGCATATTAGGCCCTCCCCCTGACTCTGATTGGCTGATTCTTTCTTTTTGCCTTTGTTTGAGTTTTCTTCAAACCTATGAATATAATTTGTGTAAAACGTAATTTTTGTACAATTTTTTTTCTTCCGAAATTCGGTCGGAAATATCGATCCACAGTGCAAACCCACTCACCGAATCACTCGGACCAGCTCGTGAAAGGCCTTGTCTACATTCATGGGCGGATCCTTTGCGCTCGTTTCAATATACGTGATCTGTGAGAGAAAAGATGCTGACTTAGTAAGATTCACTTCCTCTAATATCACACTGCTGTGCGTTTAGTGGACGCTTTTATCCAAAGCCACAGTTGTAAAGCTACAGTAAATCCATGTAACGCTAAATCCATTAGTGCATCAAAGGCAAACGTGCAAAGGATTATGGGAAGCGCAGTCCAGAGCGGTTATATTTTGTCAATTGCAATTTTCTTGTGTTCTTGTTCTTACATTTTATAAGCTACATCTTGTGTTATATTTAAACAGTTTCTTGCCTTTTATATTTTGGACCATATTTTAATATATTGTAGTTACCATATTTACGCTAATATTTAATATATATAATAAGCACAAAATAAAAATTACAAAAAAAAAAACTAAAATTGTTTTTTACTATTGCTGTCAAACGATTAATTTTTTTAACTAGTTAATCGTGCTTCCCTGACCAAATTAATCGCGATAAATCATGATCAAAAGCTTGTAATATTGGATATTGAGGCGTAATATGTAAATTAAAGTAAACTCAACACTACATAAACAGTAATCGTTTAAATACTGTAAAAAAATTTAGTATAATTGTTGTTGAATTTGCAAACTATTATCTTTGTTTTTTAACCCTCAGAGGTCGAGTCACACTTTTTTCAAGATAAAACAGACAAAAAAAGTCAATTTTTGTCTTACATATAAGTGTTCCCTTTCATAGTCAGGTCACTTCGACGTCAGTCAGAGACCTGACTATGGGACATCGGATGCTTTAGCCATTCGCGTTCATTCTTACGAACCGGCCAATGAACAGTCAAGTTCAATGGCTGCATGAATTTGCATGCCACCTCTGACCCGTACCAGCTGGTATAAAAGGGCGGTGGCGTGCCACATGCAAATACCTTTCAGATGATTGAAGCCAGGTCGTTGTTTCATCTCTGCAACCAACTCGATAAGGCTCTTCGTTGGAACCAGCAGTACTCCTGGCTGGCTTCGATCTCCCGAAAACACCCGGAAGCAGACGGAGCTCCCAGCTACATCGACGAGGGTCTTATCTGAGAAGCTCCTAAACGGTAGATACGTTCTTTTTCTTTTACGAATCCCGTTTGTAGATGGCGGCTGCCGGCGGGCGGGCACGGTTGCGTTCCCTTGTGCAGGTGGGCGACGGGAAACGCGCGCCCGTGAGGAGCTCCGTTTGTAAACAAACAAAATGGCGGCGCCGCGTAGTGATCTCCGCGGATTCTCCACGGAAGATCGCCCCTTCCCCGGTCTCCCAGCAGATTTCGGACAGCTTCGCTCCGCACCACGGCAGGTTGAGACGCAGGGGCTGAATCTAGAGGTATTTCCATCTCGATTTCTACGCATGCGTGAGCTCCAGCGGAGTCCTGATCGCGGGCGCACTACCGGATCCGCTCGGCGGTTAGCGGCCATCAGTGTTGACATCGGTGAACGCCGCACACTGAGGACGCTGGTGTGCTCTGAGGTAAGAGCGCATGCTTGTGTGTGGTTATGTTTTCTCGGTCCGCACGTGCGTTAGGACTTAGTGAGTAGTCCGTTGACGTCACGTTGTAGCGTTAGATCCTTGGGGTGCTGACGGCCCCAATATTGATCCCGAGATTTCATAAGTAGCTGTTGAGAACGTTGCGCTTGCTAGAGTGCACACGATTCTCCAGCGAAAGTTCTAGCTTCCAAGTGCGGTGGGCTTAGTTCTCCAGTTGTAAGTATCTGCCACTATGGTGGACAGAACTGATACTGGTGGGACCGTAGTTAGCCGGCCGGGGTGAGTAGAGTGAGATCATCTCCCACCCACTTACCGGTCAGACCGCCACCACACTTCACGCTGTGACCTTTATATTTTTACAGGCAAGCTGTCGAAGGAGGGGTAAAGGAAGCGCGCCCCAGCTAGGTTAGCTGGTGAGGCCCGATGTCGACTATGGTGGCCTGGAGCACCACCACTGGCTCGACCTAGCAGACTCACAAGACTCTCGGTCGGGCCTCTTCGGCGATACGGTGGATCAACTGTGGTACAGTTTTCCACCCTCCAGCTGCAGACTTGGCTATTTCGCATGTCTTTTCTAGGCCCATGGCGAGAGCATCCAGCTGGAAGACGCCGGCGACGCCCAGTGACAGCGGCTGAGAACCCTCAGCCCCAGGTCTCCCTCCTTCAACGGAGGAAGCTCCCTGCGCCCGTGCCGACAATGCACGACCGCAAGTAGAGGAGCAGATCTCGCCGCAAGAGGGCGGCGCACTCCGAATCCAGATCAGCAGGGGACGCCAAACGGCCTCCCTTGCGATCCTGATGTGTTCGGGGTGGAGGGAGCAGAGCAGGGAGTATGGTTGAGCTCCGACGATGGAGCCACCACTGTCGAATCCATCTACAGGTGGACACAGAAGTGTGCTACCACCTATGGTGCTAGCCAACTTAACGTAAAAGGCAGATGCACCCACACTCACACTCACACTCCCTCCACTCCTACCGAGGAACAGAGGCCTCCTCTGTTCCCTCGCGGGTCGAGTTGTCCGCTAACACCGGATACTCCCTGCGCGGTAGAAGACCGGAGCTCCGGAGGGCCTCGGCCCGATGGAGTTCCAGGTTGGGGGTCATGCTCTCCTCTGTCATGGGGGAGAGAGACCCCCAACTCACCAAGTCGGTCGAGGAGCAGGCTCCGGCCGGCACCTCCCGACATGGTGAGAGGGGTCGGTTGTCAGGCGGCCTCCGGCTGCCTGCAGACTCAGACGGGATGCAGAACTCCCTCTCCTCACGGCCAGGAGTCACCTGCCTCAAGCTCTCCCCAGTGGAGACTCCCGTCAGAGCCCCGGCCCCCCAGACCCCAGTCTCGGGGACCCCACGGCCTCGTTGATTCCCCTCAGACGGTACTTGACGGAATGGTGGCCCTTCCTCGTCCGTCCCCCTGGGTGATCCGAACCGTGAGACTCGGCTACGCTTTGCAGTTCGCCCGCCGGCCTCCGGTATTCCGAGGCGTCCTCACCACTCACGTGGGTTGAGAGACGCTCTCGTATTAAGGGCAGAGGTTTCCTCGCTGCTAGCGAAGGGCGCCATCGAGGTGGTGGCCCCAGACGAGGAGCGGGCTTTACCACCCGTACTTCGTGGTCCCCAAGAAGACCGGCGGTATGCGGCCCATATTGGATCTGAGGTCCCTGAACGACTATCTTCACAGGTTTTCGTTCAGGATGTTAACCCAGAGGGACATTCTGAGGGCAGTTCAGCCCCAGGACTGGTTCGCCGCTATCGACCTTCAAGACGCGTACTTTCAGTCTCGATCTTGCCCCGGCACAAGCTTTTCTGGCTTTGCTTTCGAGGGCCGAGCGTATCAGTACAAGGTCCTGCCCTTCGGCCTCTCTCTGTCGCCGCTAGTCTTTACGAAGATAGCGCAGGCTGCCCTCTCTCCCCTGAGAGTGCGCGGCTTCAGGATCCTGAATTACCTAGACGACTGGCTACTACTAGCCAGATCGCGGGCTCAGTTGATCGCGCAGAGAGACGCAGTGCTCAGGCACTCGAGCCGGCTGGGGTTACGCGTCAACAGAAAGAAGAGCAGCTGACCCCGTGTCAGCAGATCTCCTTTCTCGGGCTCGGCCTAGACTCCGTTCTGATGTGCGGCAGGCTGTCCTCTCGGAGAGCCGCCAATATCCGGAGTCAGCTGGAAGTGTTCACACCCGGGGTCCGGGTTCAGTGCAAACACTTCCAGAGGATCCAAGGCCACATGGCGTCTGCCTCCGCGGTGACTCCGCTAGGCAAGTTACACATGCGGCCCCTTCAGTTCTGGATCCGGGACGAGGTCCCAAAACGAGCCTGGCGGCTGGGGAGATACCGGGTATTAGTCACACCCGAGTGTCTCCACCTGCTCCACCCTAGGTCAGAGACGAGTTTCCTACGGACAGGTGTCCCATGAGGAACGGTCTCCCGTCGTGTTGTGGTATCTGTCGAGACTCAGGTCTCTGGTGGCAGTCCACATTCCAGGCATCCTCAACACAGCCGCGGATGCACTGTCGAGGCAGGGCCCCGCCCCTGGCGAATGAAGGCTGAACCCTCAAGTGGTGACAGAGGTGTGGGAGGAATTCGGTCTGGCACAGATAGATCTCTTTGCCTCAGACGAATCGACCCACTGTCCACTCTGGTTTGCCCTAACCGAGGCGCCACTCGGTGTAAACGCGTTTGCCCACCCATGGCCTCACCACATGAGAAAGTACGCCTTCCGCCAGTTACCCTGACTCCCCAGCTACTGGGTCGAGTCAGGAAGGAGGGTCATCAGGTTCTCTTGATCGCCCCTTTTTGGCCCGACAAGACCTGGACGTCAGATCTCTTGGATCTCGTCACGTCCCCTCTGAGGCAGTTACCCCTGAGAGCGGACCTCCTCTCACAGGCACAGGGCTCGCTCTGGCTCCGCGGCCAGACCTCTGGAACCTCCATGTCTGGCCGCTGGACGGGTCACCTCGTTAGACGATCTGCCACAGTCGGTACAGGACACTATCGCTCAGGCTCGTGCACCGTCTACAAGCGGTGTACGACCTGAAGTGGCAGACCTTCGTCACCTGGTGCCGCCAGAAAAACGAAAACCCACTGAGTTGCCCCGTCGGTACGGTTCTCTCGTTTCTAAGCAGAAACTGGAGGAAGCGTGGCCCCTTCCACTCTGAGAGCCTATGTAGCCGCGATATCCGCCACACATGACCTCATCGAGGGGAAGACGGTAGGCCGGCACGACCTGACGACTAGGTTCCTAAGAGGTGCTAGAAGGGTTCGCCCTTCCAGACCTCCCCCGACCCCGGCGTGGGATTTGAGCTTGGTGTTGGCGACCCTCCGCTCTCCCCCCTTCGAGCCGCTGGAGACTACGAGTCTCAGGCTGCTCACACTGAAGGCTTCGCTTTTACTAGCGCTGGCCTCAGTGAGACGGGTCGGGACCTAGAGGCGTTCTCTGCAAACAACGTTTGCCCCCTTCGGCCTCTCTCTGCTGCCGCGAGTCTTTACGAAGATAGCGCAGGCTGCCCTCTCTTCCTGAGAGTGCGCGGCTTCAGGATCCTGGAATACCTGGTCGACTAACCTCGGTTAGCCAATCCACGGAGTCAGTTGATCGCACAGAGGAATGCAGTGCTCAGGCACTTAGGCCGGTGAGGGCATTCTTTGCAGACCCTCAGTGACTCACCTTGGCCCGGGAGACTCGCACCTAGTGCTGAGACCCAGGCCTGGTTACGTGCCCAAGTGCCCACTACCCCCTTCAGGGATCAGGTAGTGACGTTGCAGGCCCTCCCCACGGGGGAGCAAGACCTGGCCGGTCACCCACTGTGCCCAGTCCGCGCTATACGCACTTACTTACGGCGCACAGAGAGCTTCAGAAGCTCGCAACAGCTCTTTGTCTGCTATGGTGGTCGACAGAAAGGGAATGCCGTCACCAAGCAGAGACTCTCGCACTGAATCGTTGACGCGATTAAGTCGCGTATCACGTCCGTAAGCTGCCTTGCCCGCTGAACGTGAGAGCCCACTCTACCAGGAGCGTGGCCTCGTCGATCGCAGTGGCAAGGGGAGTCTCTCTAGCAGACATTTGCAGAGCTGCCGGCTGGGCTACACCCAACACCTTTATCCGGTTCTACGAGCTGGATAAGGCGTCGGTATCCACGCAGGTGCTATCCGCGTGGAGGGCAATCCGACACGGTGTAGGCCTGCGGGAGCAAACCCCAGTTTGGGGCCCAGTCTCCCGCCTTAGTGTTTCCTCTACCCTTGACAGGCTAGGAACACGCCCAGTCCGCTCTACACACCAGGGGTCGCGGCCGACGGAGGGCCGAGATCCCTGGAGCCCCGGCCTCTGTTTCCCCTGACGGGCAATCAGGCGAAATGAGGGGTTCCTTGGTGCCACCGAGTCCAGACTAGCGAAGAGTCCTAGTTCTGACTGCGTGTGTGTTTTCTTCCTCAGGCGATACTCACCGAGTTATTACGCCTGTGTTTCCCGAAGGGATGAGGTCGAGTAGTAGGGCTACGCTCTCCTCCCTCTCCCGAGCCCACTCTGTCCCCGACAGACAATAGGCTTCTTTCGAAGAGTGACGTGGTGCGTCGACTCTACGCAACACTTCACACGAGGTGGGAAGTGTTCTCCGTCAACCCTGGCGAGGGTCCCCCACGCACGGGTCGAGAGCCAACAAGTTCCTTGGTTGCCCCGGTGGAGGTGAGTGCTATTACCCTTCGGGCTAGGCCCACCTCTAGATGCTGTGGAAGATCCACCAATTGGCTCCTCGGCTAAGGAGCCGGAGGGGTCTTTTCGGAGGATGCTGCCCTGGATGTGGCCTGTTGTATTGTCCCATAGTCAGGTCTCTGACTGACGTCGAAGTGACCTGACTATGAAAGGGAACGTCTTGGTTACTTGCGTAACCTCTGTTCCCTGAATAAGTCAGGGAACGAGACGTCACTTTCCGCCGCCACATTCAGGGTATGCCGCTGGAAGTCTGCGTTGGCCCGACCGGCTTCAATCAGCGAAAGGTATTTGCATGTGGCACGCCACCGCCCTTTTATACCAGCTGGTACGGGTCAGAGGTGGCATGCAAATTCATGCAGCCATTGAACTTGACTGTTCATTGGCCGGTTGTAAGAATGAACGCGAATGGCTAAAGCATCCGATGTCCCATAGTCAGGTCTCTGACTGACGTCTCGTTCCCTGACTTATTCAGGGAACAGAGGTTACGCAAGTAACCAAGACGTTATCCATCAACTGAAAGTTTGAAGTACATGTTTTTTTTAGGTTACACTCTTAATAAAAACTGGACGTTGTAAAAATAATAATAATAAAACTAAGAAGTTTTGCCTTCTCTTTGTCAGCTGAAAACAAACTGTAATTAAACAGTGATAGTAAAATTGAAGATACTTACAGTAAATACAGTGTTGTCTGTTTATCTAATCCGTATAAATCTAAAACTTCGGCTTTTTGAACAGTTTCTTGCAGTTGAAAAGGAACCGTGTCTGTGTTAAATAGGTCAGTGACATCACCTGAACTCAATGACTGTGAGCTGCTGATCTTAATGAGCACATCAGGAGGCAGCGCTCGGCTCTCTTGAGTCTATTCGTTGCAAGTTGCCAAACCGGAAGTAAAAAAAATGCAACTGTGATTAATGGCGTTAAAAATAATTAACGCAATTGTGCACTTAAAATGAATCACGTGCGTTAACTTGTTAACTTTGACAGCGCTGTTTCTTACATTTCTGGTTTAATTACGTTAATATTCTTCTAAACGTGCTATTTTTTTTTTACTTTACTGAATCGTTTATTCAGTGTGTATATTTTACCGTTATCTCATTCTTTTTGCACCAAACAGAGCAATACTAATTTCATTGTAACCCTGTGATATTAATTATGATTATTTAATATTCTATAATGCGTTGTGATGTCATTTCCTCTCACATTGTGCTTGGCGGCCATCTCTTGTCCCTGCTCAGCGGTGATCTTCCGTAAATGCACCAGGTCGACTTTATTCGCCACCAGAACCATGGGAAAGCATTCCCTGCCCGACACAACACAGGAAGCTTAAAGCTGAGGAGCTTCTTCAGGTGGGAGGGTGGAAGCGCACTGGTACCTGTCCTTCACTCTCAGGATGAGCTGATGGAAACGATCCACGTGCTCGAAACTGGCTTTATCCGTCACGGAGAAGACGATGAGGAAACCGTCTCCCGTCCTCATGTACTGTTCCCTCATGGCGCTGAACTCTTCCTGTCCAGCCGTGTCCAGAACTGCACACACACACACCATAATAATAATAATAATAATAATAATAATAATATGTGTATTTGTAAGGCGCTTTTCACAGTTTAACGATGAAGAGACTAATTTTTTGCCTGCGAGATTAATAACTTCCATCTTAATTTTTTAAATAAAAGCTATGTTTTTTATATATAATTTTTAAATATTAAAAAAAAAAAATATATATATATATATTTGTTTTTTGTGTGTGTATTTTAACATGTTAAGTCATACAAAGTACGATAAGAGAATAAAGAATAGATATAAGAATATATAAGAATAGAGAATACAGTATGTACATATACAATAAGAAATAATAAAATATACATAACAATAAACAAATAAATGTTAATACTATTTTTGAAAACAAAATAATTTAAGTGAAAAATTGATTTTTTAAAACATCTAAAAACGAACATTATTGTATACATAATTACACACACATATATATATATGTATATATTTGTTTTTTGTGTTTTTTTAAGATGTTAAGTCATACAAACTACAAATAGAGAATTAAGAATATATAAGAATAGAGAATACAGTATGTACATATACAATAAGAAAATATACATAAAAATAAACAAATAAATGTTAATACTATTTTTTAAAACAAAAAAATGTAATTGAATTATCCAATATGTCCGGGTTTCACTCTTTTTCATAATCTTTTCACGCATTTACACACACACACACACACACACAAACTCACGTACGTCCAGGTCGGTACAAGTGTAAAGCTGTATATAAGTCTCGTTTCGGGTGCTGGAGCTCACATTACAAACAGCTCAAAGCTTTGTATCTTTGTGAAACTCTTCTATTATTCTTCTTATCAAGAGTTATTGTTGAAGCTGGATTTTCCAACAGAAGAGTTGATGTTTAGAACATGATTCTATATTATTATTTATTGATTTTTTTAATGTGTACAGAAGTACTTTTGTTGTATTACAGGAGTTAATTTTGCACAATTGAAGATAAAAAAAAAGTAATATTATTTATATATAATTTTATTATTATTATATTTTTTTTTCAAAAGTTATTTTGTTGAATTTTTTGTAAAATTATTTTGTTACAGTTTAGTTACAATTTTTTGTTAAATTGTTTTTTTACAGTTAGTTTTCACAAATTTTAAATTAATTTATTCAGGAGTTCATTTTGCACCATTGAAGCATATTAAAGCATGTTCATCAACCTCAGAGAAGCGTATCTGAATATGTGTTTCTCTGGAAATCAAAATATTGTATTTTGTGGGGGAGAAGGAGAAGGAATAAAATGATGTGGAAACAAAATGAAAATATTGTCACCCTAAATAACCAATGCTGCTATTTAACATGAATTTATCTCACAGCGTCTCCATCTTGAGATGATGCAGCGCCCCCTAGTGTCGGCTCCTCGCATTGCTCACCGTCCAGGATCGCCCACTGTCCGTCGATCTCGGTGTGCTTCAGGTACGAGTCCTCGATGGTGGGGTCGTAGTCGGGGACGAAGATCTTCTGAAAGAACTGGATGGTGAGGGCGCTCTTCCCCACGCCGCCATCTCCCACCACCACCAGCTTATACGTGGGCAGGTTGTCCCCGGGAACCACGCTGGTCGCCATGGAAACCGCTACACCTGCGTTACAGACGGGAAAATGGTGTCGGATGAAAGAAATTAAAAAGCCAGCGTCAGATGGATGGAGAAGCGGCTGATCTTTCATCTGATATGTCGCGTTCCTCACACACGTACACTGTAAATGAATCATAAGGCTTGGAATTTTCATTAAAAAATGATGTGCATGTGTCCTTGAAAAAAAAAACGTTGTTCCGTGTTTCTCTTAAAATGTCGAGAATATTTTGGTAAAAACAAATTAAAATGCAAATGTCACCTCTTTTTTAAGCAAACCGGTGATGATTTTTGGGGTTAATTTAAGAAACCGTTTTGGCTAAAAGATTGAGAAAGCGAGAATTCCCGTTTATGTTAAGATAATTGGTTCAATTGGTTGGCGTCACGTTTTAATTGAGTTATTTGAATCTAAACAAGTAAGCTCAGATAAGCTTCTTCCTTGGGAGAGCCAATGAGAAGCTTGCATGTGTTGCTTGCAGTTTTTTTTTTAACTCTTTTTCAACTTTATGCAACAAAGCATAAACATGTTTACATTCATTGTTATGTTACAACAAGGAAATATTGAAGCGACTTTATCTTAAAAGATGACAATATATGTTTAAATAATGTAAATAACCGTCTCACCATCAATGTGTCTACTGCTCTTCAGAGTGAGGTTTTCTTTTCTCAAATTAAAAAGCACACTCCACTAAGAATTTTTTAATTAATAATGTCAGGCTGAATATTTCAAGATTTTTTACCTAATTTTATCAAGTATGTTCTACTTTAAAAGTAAGCTCTGAGAAACGACTTAAAAATAATTTGTGCAATATGTTACAATATGTTACCCAACTTTTTTTTTTACGTAAATAGCACGTCACATTTTTTATTAGCACACTTACTGTAAACGTACGAAATGTACGGGCACTCTCACAATGGCATTACGAGGCTTCTCCCAGACTCCCATCAGCCACACACAGAGGAAATGTGGTCTAGACGAGACTCTCGCATTGCCAAACGCGAATTTACAGTGTGATCTCAGCTCCAACGTGCCAAAAACAAGGAACGCTCCGACAGACTGTCCAGGCAGAACACATCCAACAAACCAAGTCCCAACACAAAACACTCATCTGACGTCCTGCTTTCACTCAAAAAGCACAGAAAAACGGAATCCTAGCAACCCAGACCAACGTCAGATGTCTGATCAGGCGTCTCGTTCTTCCCATCTAATACAATAGAAGGAAGTTCTGGACTTCCTTTCCCGAGTGATCAGGGATACGACTCGCTTCTGGAGCTTTCCCCCAATTTTAGGATGTAGACTGATGTTGCCAATTATTTTATTTCATCTTTATACATTTGCCCATTTTTTCTGTTTAGGTTTCAAAGGCTAGCGTTAAACAATTAAGTCAAATGAATATTAAATATGAGATTAGAGGCATATTTTAGTCATATTTGTTATTAAACTGTTACAAAATGTAATTTATTATACATATTTCAACTACACATTCCCTCTGCAAATTTGCAAAAGTACCTATATTTCTTTGACACAGTTAACTAGAAAGAATGTACTGTTTCTTTTCTTTTGACAAAATCAAATCAGATATGCAAACTGAAATGCTTTTCAAATTGTGCTTTTCATTTTACAATTTCCCGCTGTTTGCTTCCAAGCTCCAAGAGGAAAACTTTTTCATTTAATAATTGTGAAAAAATAAAAAAAAACTTTTTGATTCTCTGCTTCACAGATGCCAAATGACATTACAGTCACTATTCTGATCCATGTGATGGCATCTGTCAATCACACACACGCACCGCACACACACGCACACACACACACACACACACACACACACACACACACACACACACACACACTTCTAGCTAGTGTTCAGAATCATCTCATTTGGAGCAAAACCATCATCATCACCACCACGAACAGGAAACGCTCTTTCGTGCACTTAAGTGTGTGTGTGTGTGTGTGTGTGTGTGTGTGTGTGTGTGTGTGTGTGTGTGTGTGTGTGTGTGTGTATGTGTGTGTGTGTGTGTGATTTCGTGCACAGCCTAATGTTGCCGTAAGATCACTGAACACGTTTATGCATAATGTATAATACATAAAAGCACGACCAAACGGCGAAAATGCATATTTGAACAGAAACAAGCGGTTATGAATGTCGTATTTCAGCAATATTTCCTTCCTCTTCGCTCTGGACTGACTCACACTAGTTAACGGTGTTTCGGAGATTATTACCTTTTCACCAGACGACAG
>CM051507.1:5635901-5725144 GCA_028031935.1 Paedocypris micromegethes
TGAAATGGAGAGGTGGAATGGAGATCCACAAAGAAGAATGGAAGAGCAGCGTTCCACCTCCGTCTCCTTCATGTTCCACGCGTTATACAAACCGTTCCGCTTCGTCACACGCCAGAAATGTGGCTAAATGCACAACGGTCCCGTCAGCGTTTCACCACTTTTGTTTTTTTTGTTTGGCGAGAAATGGACGACAGGTTTCGTGGCGTGTTTTCCAGAAGGTTCTGACAAATTGCGAAAAGATTTAAAAAAGAAAAAGAATTATGGTGGACGTCACCCGGCCCAATATTTGTGCAAAACAAGGCCTGGTCACCTACTGCCGATACGTAAAGTCGACGTATTTCCATTTATGTGTGATTTTATATTATTTTTTTAACCTGACTTGGAATATAAAAATAAGGAGCTTATTAGAACTGCTCGATTCTGGATAAAGTGAGACTCTTTGTTTTTTTTTTTAAATGAGCATTTTTTTTTGCTTAGAAGAAAGATCACAATTCTTTTCACTTTTCTTCCTGGATATTTTATTATTTTAAATATTTAACTCGGAAAATCAGTTTGTCAAACAGCAATATAATAACATGTATTACTCTTTGCTTTAAATTTTTAAATAAATGGATAGAAAAATATCATATAGTGTACCATATAGTGTACCATAATAAACATACTAAGGTACAGTCATATGTACAGCTGAGGACAACATGCATTGAAAAGCACTTAAATATTTCTCAAACTATTTTTATTTTGTAGGCGGGGCTAATCATTTTGTCCTCAACTGTAGATATTTACTGTATGTGGTTTGCTGAGTGTCGTCTTCTGGTTTGAAGCCACAGTAAACACACACACACACACACACACACACAAGCACGCACACACACACACACACACACACACACACACACACACTTCAGAACAAAGTTAAAATAAAGTTGATATCAGACTTACTTTACCGTTGTGTTTCCTCACTCATTCTCCCTGTTTATTTCCGTTTTTTTTTTTATCTCGACTGCTGCCTGACTCACATCCACTGTTCTAGTGCAGGTAATTAGGCAATGCGCAAAACCGCAAATTGCCATCACGACCACGAGAGGTGCCCGAAAATACCACAGAAGCAAGTTCTAATATTTAAATGATCGCGCACAGCTGAGTTTCGCTCTATGCGCGAGCAAACGGTTTGACAGAAACAACTCGTCATAGATCAGAGAGTTTGGCCGAATCGTATAAATCAGGGGTACTCAATAGGCGGACTCCGGTCCGCATCCAGACCCAGACGCGATTACTTTTGGACCGACGGCAAATTCAACATGCTACTCTTGTGATCAAAATCCAAAGGCGTTTTCAGTGGTCACGCAATTTTTATTCTGCATTGTTCATTCACACACACTCACCAACGCAAACGAATATATTTATAAATGTATATAATTTCTTGAATGGTTGTACTCGTTTTAGCTGCGGGATTTGTCCAATCACAGCCTCTGTAACAGCAACGTGACAACTACGTCATCAGTTTGCGCTCTGGCGGCATTCAGTTACTTTAGAACACGGCCGCGGCGGCGCTTAGTCGCTCAGGTCTTCAGGGTAACCAGAGCCAGGCGAACGGGCGCTCTGTCGTTTGCGTAAATCGAGAGATTTTTTTTAACCTTAAAGAATATGGCGAGCTCAAAGCTGGCCGTCGATTAGAAAAGAAAAGTTGACTTTGAAAACTGCGAGTTTAAGAGTGAGTGGACAGAATAATATGCATCCGCGCGAAGCAGAAAACCAATGTGTTTAATCTGCAACGAGACGGTCGCGATCGTCAAAAGTGATCGTGAAATGCATTTATTAATCCAAACACGCACAATTTGAACAAATTACCCTCCACACGCACGCACGCACACACACACACACACACACACACAGGCAACGAACGTCTCACATGTGTCCTGGGACAACACAAGACACCTTTCTCTAATGCTGAAATAGTCAATGTGTGTGTGAGTGAAGTGGTGACTGCTCTGTTTGAAGGGACTCAAAAGGATAATTCACAATTTTTGATCTTTCTAAGATTGTTTGATGAAGAAAAGGGAGGTGAACAATATTCACTAAGTGTCAAATTTATGAAGATGTTTTGGGTCTTACAAACCTCACACAAGGAGGGATTACATTTATGAAGTAGTGATACAGATTCTTAGAGATCGAGAGATTGACCTGATGCATGTTGTTTCTATACGGATGACGTGCCATTCACATATCACATATTTGCAACTTGACCGATATTTTTCCGGACCTCAGACTGAACGGAATTTCGCAAGTGGACCCTTCAAGTTTATAATTGAGGACCCCTGGTATAAATGCTGAATTAAGATCGCGAGGGGGTAAAATGGAGATCGCAATTTTTTTTTTTTTTTCGCGAATTATTTATTTATTTTTTTATTTTTAAGTGCTTGATCGTTCAGCTCGTTCAGTTGNTTTTTTTTTTTTTTTTTTTTTTTTTTTTTTACGTGCTTGATCGTTCAGCTCTAGCGCTTATGTTTACGTGCCTATTTATATTATACTCTTATAAGAACCCGTCAAGTTTTGAGCTTTTTCTAAAATTGGAAATAAGGTGAATTATGTTGCATTGAAATTATACATTGAAATCTTGCAATGAGATTAGATTAGAGATTAGATTTAATCTGATTAGAGTATTGTTTGTTTGAAATGCGTTTTTTTATCTTTTGCCAGCTAACCGACCGTATCTTTTTATTGATTTGGCGATTGCGGATGTCGCGAATGAACTGATTTCGTGCCGCTGAGAGCGATGGGGAAAATCGACCGTCAATCTGTTCTTCTCTTACTTTTGAAGCAGGTTTTTTATTTTTTAAACGCGGCTCCTGTCAGATTAAAGCTAGCGATGGCTGCGGTGGAGGGTTGACACGTTCACTCCTTCAGGTCAGGAACTCGGACCCGCTGGTGTTTGTGCAGCTGCTGTGTGGAGTTCCGGGAGCTTGTTTTATACCCAGCAGACATGTGTGAAGAGACTTAGGTGCTTCTAAGAATGGAAAGCTCGAGTAAAGGACGCAAATGTCATTTCAGAGAACTTTCAGGAGAGAGGAGCTCTGAGGAAGCCTTAATGTTGAGCGTGGAGAAGATACGGTGGTTTTACGGACAGGGTTCCTGCGTCTGCTTGATGTATTTAAACGCTTGGATTTTAACAATGTGTCAAGGCCTTGAAAATGCTTGAATTTTGAATGAAACGCTTGAAAAAAAAAATGATACAGAGGAATCCGAGTAAGTGCTCGTCTTCGAGACCTGACCTGAACCTACAAACTACTACAACTATAGACTGTGTTTCTATCATCAAAACAAAGCCTCTTGACTGTTCTTTCGTTCACGCTTTCTGTCAAGGTTGATGTTATTTTGCCAAGCTGCTTTTTGTTTTTTAAAATGCTTGAAATTTGTCTTAGATGAACAGCGAAATGCTTCGCGAAGGCCTGAACACTAACCCGCCTGACTCCTTTTCTGTCCATAACATGATGCTGATAACGTTTTGGTTGTACGAGACACAAGCTATTACCACTATACTATCGATTCACAAAAAAATTAACGCATTAACGCAGTTATCCCCAACATTTATGTCGTCGCGTACCAGTCGACGTTTGATAATTGTGGCCCGAGCTGATTTAAGTATTTCATGTATTTAACATATAATAGTATTTTAACATTCATTCAAAATAATAAACATTTCATACCAAAAGACAAATATAAAATTATTTTGCATTTCAACTCACTGAAACCAATGAAGACAGCAGGTGTTAGAAGTTTCTTTTTACATC
This sequence comes from Paedocypris micromegethes, assembly GCA_028031935.1. Classification (NCBI taxonomy): domain Eukaryota; kingdom Metazoa; phylum Chordata; class Actinopteri; order Cypriniformes; genus Paedocypris; species Paedocypris micromegethes. The sequence goes on from CM051507.1 coordinate 5,639,690, forward strand.
AACAAAAAAAAAGATCTATAATTGTTTAAAATGTCAGACACCTTTTTAAAACTTGATTATATTTCCTCGTTTATACTTTGAACTACAGCTTTCTGTAAAACTTCGAAACGTAGGAACTACTAAAACATGATGTTTTATTGAACTTACATTTAGAGAAAACTCTCGCCCCAAAAATGTATACGTTTCATTTTGACTTAGGATGAGCTTTAAAAATAAATTTTACTACAACTGCACGGTGCTGGAGAAACTTGGACATGGACCTTGAAAGTGCTTGAATTTTATCTTACAGAAAGTGTAGGAACCCGGCTTGGAAAAGAACGAGGGAATGGTGGTTAGTCACCCGCATGCAGGAACATTCTTCTGTTATCGGACTTTATTATCACCAATCGTGACTGAGAATGTGTTGAGACTGGGTTCCTCAGAAGAAGCTGCTCTCCACTCGCTGCCCTCGGGCCAGAGTTGGTTGGATCTTCTGGAAGTCTGGTGACAGCGCAGTGGAAAAGCATCTAAGAATGGTCAACTTGATGAGAAGGCCTCAGTCTGAAGACTCAACAGAGAGGTCAGAAGCTCAAGGCCCGGCTTCTTGTAGTCCAATTGTCGAGTGTTCGGAAGACTGTTGTTGGATCTTCTTCCAGACCAAAGTCACGCTTTGTTTGATAGACGTCATTTGAATTTCAGTGATTATGTGGCCAAACTTAAACTTGTGGTGACTTTCATTGGCCTCACTGTATACAAAAATTACACATGGATATTTAAAATTTGTTTTTAAAAATCGTTTTAGTAGTGCTATATCTGCAACACTCAACCCCTGATTTATCACAATTTGTTGAGTTTGTTTTAGGGTGCTTTCACACCTGTAGTTCGGTTCATTTGGTCCGGACCAAGGGATTATAATGATACATTGTTGCATTTCTCTGGCATTTTAGTCGCCTTTCACACCACACTTTTTGCTCTCATCCGAACCGAACTAAAATTCAGTCATGTGACAACATTCACGTCACTCATTGGCCAGATGTGTCCTTTTAATTTTTCTACTTTATTTCAACGAATCAGAATTAGTTATTTAGCGGGTTTCCATAAATAAAGCAAATAGACAACGTGCCGTTATTCAGTCTGGAGAGACGACTTTGAGAGCGCTGGCTTTGTGCCTATATTAAACTATAGAACGTGTATATAGCGTTTATTGATCGCTAGAGACAAATGTTTATTATATACACACATTTATATTTCGAGAGTGTAGCGCGGATGCAACTGCAAAAGAATATTTGAATGCTGCACGCGCGATCATTCACTTCAGGAGTAAGCGTGACACACGGACATTTACCGGGGTTTTTCCTCAGCGCAGCGTCACTACGGCAGCGGAATTTAGTCAAAATGCGCAGTGGTTTTTGCATTTGGTGCGGTTCAAGTTCAAACGCTCCGAGACGCTTTCACACCACAAGCGAACCGTAGCAGAGTTCGTTTGGAAGCGTACCGAGACCAGCTTTTTTCTTGGTCTCGGTACGCTTGTTTGGTCGGCTTTTGGTGCGGAACAGAGTTCGATTGCCGCTTTCACACCAAAACGAACCGTACCAAACAGGGAAACGAACTCTGGTGCGATTCAATCGAACTAAAAAAGGCAGGTGTGAAAGCACCCTTAGGTACAAAACGTGCTTTACTCCAACTACTTTCCCGAGTAACAAATAGCGTCGCCATGGAATATTTCATCCTGAGTTCCGATTCAATATTTTATCTATACGAATCGAGCGCGTTTTTTTTGTGTGTTTCTTACCGCTAACATGCATGGAGATGAGAAGTGTATAAAACAGTTGTTTAATCTTCTTTGCACGTCAAACAAACAATAAAAACACTAGTTTCAGGGACCAAAATATAAAACAAGCTTTTATTCTCCCAGACTGCCCTTTTTTTTTTCTCTCTCATAGAGTCGGCATCTTCAAATGACATCGTGCGAATCCAAAATCTCAGGAAATCATGACATAATTTCAAGATGCCGGTCACTGTTTTTGTGAGATTGTCCGCTATATCATTATATATATACTGTACCTTTAAAAACATCTGCAAAAGGGCAAACTAAACAACACCTATGTAACATGTTTTTATCATCTTTATTACCAATATTTTATCATTTATAAACATTCTTTGTCTGAATTGGTCATGGCAAGGATTAGATGGATTACATGTAAAATGCGACTCAGCTAACGAAAGTTTCGCTGAAGGAAATTGATTCATTTAATAAGTCGAGGAACGACTGTATCATGCGAATTGCGATTTCTAAGCGTTTCTACTTGTGACTCAAACTATTTCTCACGCCCGGCTTCATCGTAATTTGAGCCGTGACTGGGTTAACAACTTAAACACGCGGCAGAGATCCGAGTTTTAAAAAATCAATAAATTATGGATTCATGTGTGAATAAAATATGAAATAAATTTACAGTCCATTAACAGAAGTCCGACGAAGATCCGGGTTGGTGGCCTGGAACGTTCAAGTGGGATTGGGTTTTTTTTTGGCCTTAACTTAACCAGAAAAGCAATGTTTCCTTAAACGGTGGTCCGGAGCCAAAGCTCTGGTTTTTGATTTATTGTCGTCTTTAGTTCCTCAGCCAGTCACAGATTCTAGATTGTTCCTTAAACCAACTCATGCATGAATCAGGGCGTCTGTAGTGACTCAGAAAGCCAATGGTTGACTAGAGCGGCCTGTCCGTCAGACCAAAGCCAACGATTTATAGAACAGCCGGGCCCGTTACGTCAAGCGCAAAGGCATTGTGGGTCGATCGCATGGCATTGAGGGGGAAAAAGATCAAAAAGTTGAAAAATTCTAGCAATCTTGCGAGTAAGAAAGAGGATAAAAAAGGGGTGAACGGCAGGATCAAGTAAAAAGCGATTCTACTCCCCGCGCGATCTTAATCCAGCATTTACACGATTCTGCCAAACTCCCTTCGGTTTCGCACAGCGGTCATGTGACGTGCGCTTATTACCTGCACTGGAACAGTGGATGTGAGTCAAGCGGCAGTTGAAAAAAAAAAGTGAACAGAAAATAAACGGGAAGAATGAGTGATTAAACACAACGGTAAAGTAAGTCTGATATCAATTCGACATTTTACTACCTGAAAAGGGATTTGATTCTGAAGTGTGTGTGTGTTTACTGCGGTTTCAAACTGGAAGACGACACTCCGCAAACCACACACAGCAAACATCTACAGTTGAAAACAAAACGATTAGCCCCGCCTACAAAATAATTTCAATAAGTGTATGTAACGTTTATGCAAATATAAGCACCCATTTTTTTTCAAATTTCAGCGTCTCAAAAGCTTGCGGGGTGCTTATAATTGCCCATTTCAAATATTCATGTAAATATAAGCGCTCATTTCTTTAATTAATGATTCTGGAAGCAGACGTGCGTATGAGTTTTTATCAGCTCAATAACAGAAATAAAGAAACATTAGAAACGTCATGTTCCTTAACAAAGACAAAATAACAGCGGAAGAATTAAGATTAAACTAAATACAGTCATTAATATTTGAACAGCCAGACCATATTGTATCCAGTAGATCGTCATGCTAAAGGCTAACGGACTAGCGCTTGAAAACGAGACCAGCAGGTGCAAAAGCTTTGCAAAAAAACTGTGTTTGACTCCGTGTTCTTTGTTTTACACAATCTAATCGCTCTGTCTGCTGCACAGAGAAAAACACCACTGTTCTAATATTTACGTCTAACATAAACCAGCTCAGTCAGCTTTACTCTACGCTCTTTTAGCGCAAAGGCTCATGGGAACCAGTGAGCAGCAAAGCATAATGGGAGGTGTAGTTTTGACCGCTAGAATAGATAATTGTATTATTTGTAAGTAAAACAACAATGAAGTAATATGTGTGACAAGTTAGGTTTGTTAAATAAAGAAAAAAATGGTATTTTAAAGATAAAATTGACATAATTTAGCCAGAAACTTTAATACATTTTATATTTTTTAATTTTGTGCCTGAAAAATCAGTGGGGTGCTTATATTTGCGTAAATACGATGTTTGTAATTTGTGTTTTTTAGCCGGTAGATCGCTTTAACTAGGTCGTTTAATAAGAAGATTGCAAACCGAAAATATGTGGGCCTAGAAAGGAAAGTTAGGTTAGGTGAGTAGAAGTTGACGATAGAAGTAGAAGTTGAAGATGGTAGAAGTTGGAAGAGAAGTAGAAGTAGAAGTCTTCAAGTAGAAGATTGGAGTGAATATGGAGTAAGTACAGTATTAGCAGGCATCTGACACACTTTACTCACCCGCAATATCTCACGCAACATTCAAACCCAAACTAACAGCGTTTCCTGTCATGTGTTCCTGCTCTTCAGAGGAATCAGTCATCGTGAGCGTGAAACGTTTACTTCGGCCGCTCTTTGAAACGAGTGTTTTAATCTATTTATAGTTGTTCTGAATCTTTTCAGAAACTCTTCAGCTTTGCTGGAACCTTGAACGACATCGACCGTGATGAATCAGTGTCAGCCGCTACAGGAACAGAAGCTGGTTGGCAAAAATAGATCCGCGTGATTGGCTTTCACGATTTGTCAACCGCCGCTGCTTCTCACGTTTGGGGAGAACTCTAACGTACGTTAGAGTTTTTTTTTTTTGGAATCAGATTAGTGGCAAAAATATCAAATGTAAATTTCGAAGAAACGAGCGAAAGTGCTTCACATTTATGTTTGGTATTTTTATTTTTCGCTTGCAATCTTAAAGTTTTAGTTTGAAACTTTTTTTTTCCGTTTTTGTTTAGACTTCTGGTCCAAGTTTCACGTGGGGGCGGGCCTTACTCTGATTGGCTGGTCAGAATGTGATTGACAGCTGCTTGAGCAGGAAGTGTGGGAGGAGTTCAGTGATTGTCCACAGTGAACATTCACTGCTTTTTTATATTAGTACACAAACTGCAATTTAAGTGTTATTTTTGCACAATGTTGCTAAATTATTGGGGTGGCTGATACATCAGAATAATAGTACACACTGTTGTTTCTTCACAATCGAAATACTGTGTGTGTGCAGTTCTCCCGATAGACGCCTTACAAATACAATTTATTTTTAGTAATGAAAATAATGATAAAATATTCCGTTTGTTTTAACAACTCTTATAATTCCGTGCTAACTAGAATTTAGCGTGAAATCCTGTATCCGTGTGCACTAAAAAACGAGTTATGTACCGCTCGCTAAACTCCTCCCCCTCTTCCAGTCAATCACATTCTCGCCGCTAATGCAGCTGTCAATCACATTTTCACCAGCCAATCAGAGTAAGCTCCACCTCCAAGTGACATTGGGTCAAAAATCCAAACGCAAAAAAAAATAGCGAACGAAAATCCTGAAGCGAATAAAAAAAAAAGTTTCAAACGAAATTGTGAAGATTGTGAGCGAAAAATGAAAAGCCAAGGTAACGTGAAGCATTATCGTTCGTTTCTTCGAAATTTACGTTGGATATTGTTGCCACTAATCTGATTCCACAGATTTTGCGACTCAAACGGAAGCTTCTTAGATGCTGCCAGATGTTTGCCAGCAGTGTTTGCCCACGGCCTTGAACACACAGATCAGTGTGTGTGAGCCTCACGCCGCTTAATAGCGCTTTTAACACTGTGTGTGTGACCTCTGACCTCCGTGTGTGTGTGTGTTTGGCAGACGGAGTGGGGACCGTAATGACCGCACGCTTCCGGTTGCCGGCTGGCAGATCTTACGATGTGGGAGCGTTGGAGGAGGCCAGAGAGAGGCAGCACATGCAGGTGACGCTCAACGTTTTGCTTCTGGACAACACCGTGCAGACCTTCAACATCAGCGTGAGTACACACACACACACACACACACACTGAACTAGGGGTGGGTGGTAAACTGGTATGAACATGAAAGTTGGTATCGAGTTGTGCCATAATATGGATTTTGCAATATCTTGGATATCGTTAGAAGTTCATGAATTTAATTTTATATACGAATGTAAACACGTTAATTAGGATTGGGGGATAGAATGGATACGCGATATAAACGATTCAAAATATGGCCCTACGATACAGATTCTAATTCTATTGTGATAATTCAATTCCTCCAGAATTTCGCGATCGCGCTAATTCACGCAAATTGAAAATTGGTATTGAGTTGTGCCATTAATATGGATTTTGCAATATCGTGGATATCGTACGAGAACTTTTCTTCCACCCGCATTGGGTTAAAAAAAGATCCCGTTTATTTCCAATATAAGTGGGTTTTCTATTGATCGATTGTTTTTGCCCCATTTAATATGAATAAACCTGACCTTGAATCTGAAAGGGGATGTGAGCCGTACTGGGACATCTCAATAATGTGTGTATGTGGAGATGGTCTGTTGTGACTGGAAGCTGTGAGCAATCACCAAAAGCCATGGAAACCCCATCATCTGCACAGCGGCGCTCAGAAAACTGCACGATGTTTCACTCCAGCTCGCAAATACGCAAAACCTTCCAATACCACGTTCTTTCATCTCTTTAACCAAACGTTAACCTCTTAGAGCTTCTTATTGGATTAATCTGCTGGAATAGAGGAGATAATCCTGAATCGGAGATGTTTTTTCACGCCTTTTGTTGTCACCGATTTGTGAAAACAAATTATTTCTGTTACAAGATAATCAATTAACATATATGCAAAACCGAACGATTGGAATATACAGGCTGTTAAAATGTGAATTATTTGAATATTTGAGTCATATTTATAAATAACAGCAATAAATAAATCCAATTTTTGTAATAATTTAATATATTTGTATAGTTAAGTTTTTCTAAATGAATTGTAATTTAACATAAATAAAATGAGCATTCGCATTTACCATGGTTTTATTGTCTGTGGTATTGTGATGTATTTTCATATTTAAGTTATATTCGTCAATTAATTGCAATCTTAGCTCCTCGTGACCCAGAAATGAAGTAAACTAGTAAATGTATGATTTGATGTTGTGAAACTTTACTTGCTTTACTTTACAGTCATTTAGCAGACGATTTTATCCAAAGTGACTTACATTTAATTACAATTTTTACAAGGAAAAACAATTTTTACAATGAAACATTGTAAAAAATTGTACAAGTTTTCTACATATTGGAATATACAGGCTGTTAAAATGTGAATTATTTGAGTATTTGAGTACTATTTATAAATAACAGCAATAAATAAATAAAATTTGTTTGTATTAATTTAAAAAGTATTTGGATAGTTAAAAGTTTTTCTAAATACATTTAATTTTAACATGAATACAATGAGCATTCGCATTTACCATGGTTTTATTGTCTGTGGTATTGTGATGTGTTTTCATGTTCAAGTTACATTCGTCAATTAATTGCAATCACAGCTCCTCGTGACCCAGAAATGAAGTAAACTGTAGCAAATGTATGATTGGATGTTGTGAAACTTTACTTGCTTTACTTTACAGTCATTTAGCAGACGATTTTATCCAAAGTGGCGATTAATTACAATTTTTAAGGAGAAATTGTACAAATTGTGTACACATTTTTAAGGAATTTAAGTGAGTCTAAGTTTGAAAAAAAAAAACAATTGTGTAGTTGTGATGTGGAGTTCTGTCTCACACATTCAGACGGTCGACTCTTGTTATCTTCCCAAAATAAAGCGCATGGAAATATCAAACCCGTGATGTATTGGACCGCGTCTGAAGAGCCTCAAAATAAAACCCACAACACCGTATGTCAGTTTACAGTGTGTTTTTTTATTTTTGCAGAAGCAGGAGCCTGGACGGACCTTGTTGGACGTCGTGTGTAAGTACCTAGAGCTCACAGAGCAGGATTACTTCGGCCTCCAGCTCGCAGACGACTCCGACAGCCAGGTAAAGCCATCACACTCTTCCCACAATTAAATCAACAAAAAGACATTTCGAGCTTTTTTCACAGTTAAACTTAGTTTGAACCAACCTCGTGCTTTGGGATTCAAACCCATGAATTGTCGAAACCTCTCTCATAGAGCTACAGGAAATGACACATCACCTCGTTATTTCAACCAGACGTTTCAAGCTTTATCACAGTTAAACTTTGATCCAGCCACTTGCTTTGGGATTCAAACCCATGACCTAGGTGTTTTAAACTCTTCTCATTGTGCTACAATAAATGACGCGGCATTTCCGGAAACAACAAATAAACCAGACCTACACGCTTTTATGACAGATACATCTTTCAATCCATCCGCATGCTTTGGGATTTGAACCCATGACCTAAGTGTTTGAAATTTCTTTTGAGCTACCAGAAAATGACGCTCTGTCTCCGGAGTCAATAAATAAACCAGACATTCAAGCTTTTATGACAGATAAACTTTGATTGAACCTTGTGCTTTGGGATTCGAACCCGTGACCTAGGTGTTCTAAACTTTTAATTGAGCTACAGGAAATAATGCATCATTTCCAGAATCAAATTTGGTGGCAACCAGACATTGCAAGCTTTTTTCACAGGTAAACTTTCGATCCATCTGCATGCTTTGGGATTTGAACACGTGACCTAGGGGTTTGAAACTTCTCTCATTGAGCTACAGAAAATGACGTGGCCTCTCTGGAGTCAACATATAAACCAATTATACAAGCTTTTAAGACAAATAAACTTTGATCTAACCCCATGACTTTGGTGTTTGAAACTCCTCTCATTGAGCTACAGGAAATGACACATCTTCTCCAGAGTTGTCATTTCAACCAGACATTTCAAGCTTTATCAGAGTTAAAATTTGATCCAGCCACATGGTGAGGGATACAAACCCATGACCTAGGTGTTCTAAACTTTTAATTGAGCTACAGGAAATAACGCATCATTTCCAGAATCGTTATGCCCACCATCCATACAAGCTTTTATGACAGAAAGCGTTTGATCCATTCGCATGATTTGGGATTTGAAACAATGGCCTAGGTGTTTGAGACTCTTCTTATTGAGCTACAGGAAAAGACGCTGCACTTCGGGAGCCAACAAATAAACCAGACCTACGAACTTTTATGACAAATAAACTTTGGTCTAACTTAATGATTTGGGATTTGAACCCATGACCTATGTGTTCAAAACCCTTCTCGTTGAGCTACAGGAAATGACACATCACCTCATTTTTTCAACCAGCTGTTTCCACCTATATCACAGTTAAACTTTGATCCAGCCACACGCTTTGGGATTCAAACCAATGACCTAGCTGTTCAAAACTTTAATTGAGCTACAGGAAAAGACGCAATCATTTCCAGAATCATTATGTCAACCAGACCGTGCAACCTTTTTTCGCAAGTAAACTTGCGATCCATTTGCATTTGCTTTGGGATTTGAACCTGTGACCTAGGTATTTGAAGCTTCTCTCATTGAGCTACAGAAAATGACTCGGCACATCCGAAGTCAACAAAAAAAATCAGACATTCAAGCTTTTATGACAGATAAACTTTGATTGAACCTCGTGCTTTGGGATTCGAACCTGTGACCTAGGTGTTAAAAACCTTTAATTGAGCTACAGGAAATAACGCATCATTTCCAGAATTGAATCTGGTGTCAACCAGACATTACAAACTTTTTTCACAGGTAAACTTTCGATTCATCCGCATGCTTTGAGATTCGAACCCGTGACCTAGGTGTTTGAAACTTCTGTTATTGAGCTACAGAAAATGCCGCCACTCCAGAGTCAACAAAAAAAACAGACATACAAGCTTTAATGAAAGATAAACTTTGATTCAACCCTGTGCTTTGGGACTCGAACCCATGACCCCGCCTCCAAATCCGTAATTCCAACCAGCACGATCTAACGACATCAAAAATACAGAATCGCGGCTGCATGTACATCTGTCATTTCCGCTCTATTATTTATAAGGACACGAGCAGGTAGGAAGTTCTGCTGGTTCACACACAGAATCCCAAAAGAAGTTCATTCTCCGGTCACATGGATCGTCTTGTGATGCTTCTGTTATAACGATGTCTGGATCCTCGAGTCTGAATTGTTCCGTTTCATCTCGGTGTGTGTGTGTGTTTCAGAGGTGGCTGGACCCCAACAAACCCCTCAGAAAGCAGCTGAAACGTAGGAGGCTTTTTGACATTTTTTTCGGTTGGATTGAAGCGTGATGGCTTAAATGATGTTGTTTCCAGGACCTTCTCCACACAACCTAACCTTCAGAGTGAAGTTCTTCGTAAGCGACCCCGGCAAACTACAAGAAGAGTACACCAGGTTTGATTGCGCCATCTTTGTTTGTGGCTTTCTGTGTGTTAAGACCCACATTTCTTTCCAAACCAGTATTTGTATTTTGTGACTGTTTTCAGCACCTGTGACTTTTTCATTTTTATTTTCGGGGAATGTGATTGATTCGGCGACTGTGATTGGTTCATTGACCAATCATTGTGGAGTTTTTTTAGGAACTTTGATTATGTGACTAATTGTTTTAGAGACTGTGATTGGTTCAGGGACTGTGATTTGTTCAGAGATTGTTTGCTTTAGGGACTGTGATTGGTTCATTGACTGTGGGGTTTTTGTTTTTAGGAACTTTGATTGGTTATGTGACTAATTGTTTTAGGGACTGTGATTGGTTCATTGACTGTGGAGTTTATTTTTAGGAACTTTGATTATGTGACTAATTGTTTTAGGGATTGTGATTGGTTCATTGACTATTTGTTTTAGGGACTGTTATTAGTCATTAAACCTAAACCTAACCAATGAACCGTGTTTAATATTGTAAGGAATGTGACTGGTTCAGTAACTGAGTTTGTTTGTTTGTTCGTTTTTGATGGAATGTGAATGGTTTAGTAACAGTGCTTGGCTTAGTGACTTTTTTAGGGATTGTGATTGGTTCATTGGTTACAGTTAGGTTAGGTCTGACCGTGTTTATTATTTTAAGGAATGTGATTGGTTCAGTGACTGTGAGTTTCTTTGTTTGTTTCGTGGAATGTGACTGGTTTCGTGACAGTGATTGGTTTAGTGACTGTTTTTAGGGATTGTGATTGGTTCATCGGTTAGAGGGTTTTTTTAAGGATCCACCGATACCGGTATCAGGAATCTGCCTCGATACCACATTTTCTAAAGTACTCGTACCCGTTAAAAGAGACGGATACCATGATAAATAGTAAAGATATATTATTAATGGCCCGTGTTTATTACAACAAAAACCGATGACTGCACGGTCACTGTTACTTCTTTTTTTCTTATAATTTAAATTTGTAATATATTTTATAATTAATATTTACTCTGTAATATGTTGTTTACAACATGCTTTTCATTTTAAATAAATGTTCTCAATTCCAAACTAGCCCTTTGCATTTTTTGCTAAATTATATTACAAAAGCTCTTACTTGTAAATTTAAATCGTGTTTTTATTAAGTACTCAAGTACTGAAATGCAATTGTGATTAGTTCAGTGACTGTGAGTGATTCAGCCAATGCGATTGGTTCAGTGACAGATTCATTCAGCGACTGTGATTGGTTCAGTGACTGTGGATTGATTCAGCGACTGTGATTGGTTCAGCCCATGTGTATTGATTCAGCGACTGTGATTGGTTCAGCCCATGCGGATTGGTTCAGTGACCGATTGATTCAGCGACTGTGATTGGTTCAGCCCATGTGGATTGATTCAGCGACTGTGATTGGTTCAGCCCATGTGGATTGATTCAGCGACTGTGATTGGTTCAGCCCATGTGGATTGATTCAGCGACTGTGATTGTCATGTAATACTGATCTATTACAGAGTGTGATACTGATCTGTTACAAATCCCTAAATCAATACTTTTGTATTTATAAACGGTGACTGTTTTAGTCCAGTCTCTGTTTTTTTTACGGTTATTTTTTTTTCCCCACTTTTCTTCTGTGTTTTTTTGCAGATACTTGTACTTTTTGCAGCTGAAGCAAGATATTCTGAGCGGGAGGTAATTTAGATTTTTCCCCAAATGTTTTTTTATAACACACACATTACTCGTGATTGCGTGGTAGAAATTCTGCATTGCGCTTGTGGTTCATGATACTTTTTTTGTTTTGTTTTTGTCAGTATTTTTAAAAACCAAAATGTATTTTCATATAATAAAATGCAAATATATATATTAAAGAAAATTGAAATTGTTATTTAAAAAATGTTTGTTAATAAAATTTACTACATTTTTTTTCATTATGCTTACAATTTCAAATGCATGATCAATGCAATTATTTTATGCCGTGTATATTCTTGTATTAGTGTCATGTATGTTTCCTTTCCCCTGTGTCTCCCAGGCTTCCCTGTCCTCAGAACACAGCAGTTCTTCTGGCTTCTTATGCTGTTCAAGGTCAGTTTGTGTTTTTGTGGACGTGTTTTCGATCTCAACTAAAGTTTTTCCCACTCATATCCAAATCAAGCTCTTTTTTTAAGGGTTCAGTCTGTCTTAAGAAGCGACTCCGTGACCTCGGGTTTTGTTGTGCGGATGATATAAAGACTCACAGGAAACACAAAGGCCGTATAGTTTCTCAAATAGTCCCTGATCTGCTTTTTGTCTGTTTCCTGTGCGTGTCTGACCCATTTTCTGTAAACGGAGGGAACAAATCATGTAATATGACTTGATGTGAGACACAAAAGACTATATTTCTAGTTGTCATATTTACTAGTTGTATCAATATTGCATCGTGTTGGTCTGTTTAAAGTGGGTTGTGTCAATTATATATTTTTTGCACATTTGATATATATATATATATATATATATATATATATATTAGGGGTCGGACGAGACACTTTTCCCACGAGACGAGACACTAGGCTCACGAGATCGAGACGAGACGAGATTTTGATTTTTTTTAAATAAAAAAAAATCTTTGACAAATAATATAAGGAGAGCAAGATTTTATCTGTATTTTATTTAACTAAAACGTTGAAAACTGTTGATGCATTTCACATTCTGTTTTCATCAATTGCATGCAGTGATAACCAAATAACCAACATAATTTTGATCATACAAAATATGATGTCATAAATTGCCAGGCAAGTAATTTCACAAAAAAAACATCAATGTATGTCATTGTGATTAAATTCACTGTTCATTTTAGCTCTAAAAAACCCCACATTTTGTATTACATGTTGCAATGCAGCATATTATGCAATGCATAACATAACATGTGAAATAAAAACCATATTTATTGAAAGTGTCCAGTCAATTGTCTAAAACATCGGGTCTTGTTCAGGACATGAGGTTCTTTCCCTTCACGATGTCGCTGGTGAGACTAACGTCATCTGAATGAGTTTTACTGCAGTAATCAGCTGATTTACTCTCATATTTCTGCTCTACTGCAGCGGGAGTGAATCGTTTGGATAGTAATGTAATACACGTGTATTAGATTAAACTCAAACTAACTCGTTCGCTCTTTCATCACAAACGATCTAGTAGTGTGAGTCTGACCTGTCGCGGGGGCGGGGCAATTGCGGAGATCCGCGCTAACTCAGCGGGAGAAATTACTCAGTTACTCAGTCCGCGGTTTTTTGAGCCACAGTATATTGAAACGCGAGCGCAAGTATCCGCGCATGCCGCCACGAACATCGGGACGCTCATGCACGAATCCTTTAAAAATGTTAGATTCCACACACTGTATAAAAGATGGCGCCAAATTCTCGCGATATCACGAGATCCAATCGCATCTCGCGAGAAGCATCGGATCCCGCGAGATCTCGTGACACGAGATCTAGTCACACCCCTAATATTTATAATTTATGAATAAACTGCATTTCCATACACTAACTTTGCCAAACACCAAATTTTTTTGTTGTTGTGCATTTTGCATGTAGTTAACGTTATTATGTATAGCAATTTATTTGCAATATATGTAGTTTGTTTACATGTTTTTGTTTAATACATATTTTAATTTATATTCATATTTCGATATGTAATGTAACTTTATTTAAGCCCCTTAACGAAAATTAATTGGTACAAAGTGCTGTACAGATAAAAAAGATAAAATAAATGTTATTATATCTAAAAACAGCAGGTAATAAAAAGGCAAATCACAAAATAAACAATTTGGAAACAAACAGATTAAAACAATGTCACAACTCAAATTGCGGTCAAACATAAATACTGTATACAGATGATGGATGGATGGATGGATGGATGGATGGATAGAGCTATATATAAATATTTATTTAATGACATGTTTTTTTTTATACAAGTTTTTTTTTTTTTTTACTATATTTTGAATTGTGGTATTCTTGTCACTCTGAGCTTCTGATCATAATGAGCCACACCTGGGTGACACTCTCTGGGTCTATTCTTGTCACTCTGAGCTTCTGATCATAATGAGCCACACCTGGGTGATGCTAGCGCGGCTCTCTGGATCTATTTCTGTCACTCTGAGCTTCTGATCATAATGAGCCACACCTGGGTGACTAACAGGCTCTCTGGATCTATTCATTGCATTTTCACCAAACCGAAAGTGAAAAAACTGCAACTGTGATTAATGCCGTTAAAAAAATGGACTCAATTAAGCACTTAAAATTAATCGCGTGCGTTAAATAGTTAACTTTGACAGCTCTAAAGTAGTTACATTTTTTTGGAGACATTTTTTTTTTCGTTCCTCGTTTCAAGCATGTGACGTGTGTGTTTGTGTGTCAGCCGAGGTGGGCGACTACAGCGCGTCGGAGCATTCGCACGACTACCTCTCCGACTGCAGCTTCGTTCCCAGTCCACCGCAGGACTTCCAGAAGGAGGTCGCCAAACTTCACCAAGAGCACAAGTAAGAGCATGAAGAGCCTCAGTGTAGTGCTCACTCAATAGAGATGCTGGGACATAAAGAGCCAGCTGAACACACACACACACTAACACACTCACACACACACACACACACTCACACACACACAAGTGGAACAAGGCGACTCTTTGTCAGTGGATCAGTGAGGGTTTTCTGTCTCTCTATCACTGTTTGTCTCTATCTCTCTCATCCCTCTCTCTCGCTCTCTCATTCTAAATCTCTCTCTGTCTGTTCCTCTCTTCATCTCTCTCTCTCTCTCTCTCTCTATCTCGTCTCTCGTTCTCTTCTCTGTCTCTATCTCTCTCTCCCATCTCTCTGTCTGTCTGTCTGTCTCTCTCTCTCTCTCTTCTCTCGTCAATCTCTCTCACTCTCTCTCTCCCATCTCTCTCTCTTTCTCTGTCTCTCACCTCTCTCTCTCTCTCATTGTTTGTCTCTTTCTCTCTCTCTGTCTGTCTGTCTGTCTGTCTCTCTGTCTCTCTCTCTCTCTGTCTCTCTCTATCTCCCCCATCTCTCTCTCTCTTTCTCTCTTTCGGTCTCTTTCTCTCTCCATCTCTTTCATCTCTCTCTCTCTTACTCACTTTGTCTGTCTCTCTCTCTCTCTCTCTCTCTCTCTCTCTCTCACTGTTTGTCTCTTTCTCTCTGTCTGTCTGTCTGTCTGTCTCTCTCTATCTCACCCATCTCTCTCTCTCTTTCTCTCTTTCACCTCTCTCTCTCTTACTCACTCTGTCTGTGTGTGTCTCTCTCTCACTCACTCACTTTCTCTCTCTCTCTCTCTCTCTCTCTCTCTCAGTGGTCTCACACCCGCTCAGGCGGAGTTTAACTACTTGAGTGCCGTGAGGACGCTGGAGCTGTATGGTGTGGAGCTGCACTATGCCCGGGTGAGTGATGCTCCTCACACTAGTGTTTCACGCGCAGCACTTTTTTGTTAGAAACACAGTATTGAATACAAAAAAAAGACAGACCAGAAAAAGATGGGTGGATGGAGGGAGATCTAAATGGTTGGGGGAAATAATGTACTGGGAGATGGAGAGAAAGAGAGAGGTAATAAAAGAGTGATGGATGGATAGAAGGCTAGGTGAATAGATAAATGGATGGATGGATGGATACATAGATACATAGATAGATACATAGATCTGTATAGTGGGTAGGTAGAGGGGTGGATGGATGGATAGATGGATGGATAGATAGAGGGATGGATGGATGAATAGAGGTATAGATAGATGGATGGATGGGTGGATGGATGGATGGATGGATGGTTGTATAGATAGATGGGTGTATGGATGGATGAATAGAGGGGTAGATAGATGGATGGATGAATAGAGGTATATATTAGATAGATAGATAGATAGATAGATAGATAGATAGATAGATAGATAGATAGATAGATAGATAGATAGATAGATAGATAGATAGATAGATAGATAGATAGGTTGGTTAGTGGATAGATAGATGGTTGTATGGATTGATGAATAGAGGGGTAGATAGATGGATGATGGATAGATGGATAGAGCATCTGCCAGACAGGCATCCACACTGTTAATCTTTACACATAAGACATGAGGGATGGCTAGACAGACCGTCTAGAGAAGGATGAAGTGCTAGACTGAAGGAAGGATGAATAGACGGATAATGTTTAATAGCGGTGAAGCTGCTGAACGGAAAATCTGAATTGCAAATGGCAAAGTCGCTGAAGTGGAAACCAAACGTCTGTCAATATGTTACTCGCTCCCGAAATAAAGCAAAAGTCCAACTGTCCCTCGAATCCAAGCGCTGTTGATGTCTCCGTGGAAACAGCACGTCTTCCTGCTTTCAGGACCAGTGTAACGACGAGATTTCTGTCGGAGTTCTGTCCGCCGGCATCTCCGTGTATAAGGACCGGCTGCGAGTCAACCACTTCCCATGGTGAGTGTGAGGAACTCAACGTCAGGAAAGAAGGATGAGCAAATTACACTGGTCATTTTGACAGATTTTTAATTTTAGTCGTAGTCTTGTGACTAAAACTCATTTTTGTTTTAGTCCCAAATTAGTCGTCTTCATTTTTTAGTCCCAAATTAGTCGTCTTCTTTTTTTTAAGTTTTAGTCTAATTTTAGTCGACTAACTAATACAGCATTTTAGTCGACTAAATTACAGTATAGATTTAGCCAACGAAAATATGTGCCGTATATTCTTATAAGTGCTATAAATGTTTGCTAAAGTTGCTATGTCTAATCTGAATACCTAGTTAACTATGAACATATAAAAATTATACAAAGAGTGGAATTTTATTATTTTATGAACTTTTCTTTCAATCCAAATAAATTTAAAGTATAAAGTATTCTCATAAATGAAGCCTCAACAAAGAGGAAATTAAACATAGTAAAATAAAATTAATTATAACTGCATCACGTTTATAAGTAACAAATGGTTTATCTATCTATCTATCTATCTATCTATCTATCTATCTATCTATCTATCTATCTATCTATCTATCTATCTGTCTATCTATCTATCTGTCTATCTGTCTATCTATCTATCTAGATCTATCTATCTAGATCTATCTATCTAGATCTATCTATCTAGATCGATCTATCTAGATCTATCTATCTAGATCGATCTATCTAGATCGATCTGTCTAGATCTATCTATCTATCTATCTACACCTCTATCTGTCCATCCATGCATCCATCCATCCACCCATCCATCCCTCTATCCATCTATCTATCTATCCCTCTATTCATCCATCCATCCACCTATCTATCCATCCATCCATCCATCCATCCAACCCTCTGTGCATCCATCCATCCATCCTTTTCCTGCAGCTGAAAGTAATAATAATAATAAAAATAATAATACATTTTATTTAATGGCGCCTTTCTAAGCACTCAAGGACACCGTACAGACAGGAACAAATTGTGAAATCAAATAGTAAAAACAGATATGCCACCAAAATATAGATATAAATAGGCTAAGAGAATAAAATCAGAAGTAATAAGTGTCCTGATTGGTTCTCTTTATGTTTTCACCCGCCTTTCTCCACAAGCTCGAATTATGATTGGACGTCGTCACAAAAGGCATTTTTGTTTAGTTTTTATTTTTTGACGAAAGTGTCAATAAATGTAGTTATAGTTTCTGTCCCGGGGCGGGTGTTTATATATAGTTCTCGTATCGTTTTTGTCAAAATGCCAAAAATATCACAACTAATGTCAATACCACTCACAATTAATATCGTCAACGAAATTTGCGCAAATTCATTCTATTTGAATATTCAAACAAGCTTCATTAATTATTAACGACGTCTGGATATTGTTCTTTGTGTGTGTGTGTTTCAGGCTGAAAATTGTTAAAATATCCTTCAAGTCGAAGCAGTTCTTCATCCAGCTGAAGAAGGAGGTTGTAAGTACGGTGCGGGGACGCTGTTGTGGTGTGAGTGTGTGTGTGTGTGTGTGAGTGTCGGTCTCCTGTGGTCTCAGAGCGAGAGCCGAGAGTCTCTGCTGGCCTTCAACATGATGAACTACAGGGCCTGTAAGAACCTCTGGAAGAGCTGCGTGGAGCATCACACCTTCTTCAGGCTGGAGCGGCCCGTTCCTCCCGAGAGGAACCTCTTCCTGCACTACTTCACTCTCGGATCCAAGTTCCGCTACTGGTGAGACGGAGCGAAAAAGGCCGGATGGATGGATTTGTCTGTGTTCTTGTTCTACACAAACAAGACCGGATTTTAAATCACAAAAACAGAGTCGGAGATATTTTGTCGTCACGCTGTGAAACTACAAAAATGGCCTCTGCGTTTTTTGTTGTTGTTGTTGTTGTTGTTGTTGTTTTTAGTCATGTTGAAAAAAGCATGAGTGTTGTATTTGTAGTTTTTCCAATATTGTATTCACACAAATATAAGTTTTTTTTATTTTTTTTTATTTTAGCAGCTCAAAAACTTGCAGGGTGCATGAGTGTGGAATTTGTAGTTTTTCCCATATAATATTTACGCAAATATACGTTTTTTTTTTATTTATTTTAATTTATTTTAATTTTAGCTGCCTCAAAAACTTGCAGGGTGCTTATAATCGCCGATTTCAAGTACTATAAATATAGTAGATGGTAGAATATATAGTAAAGTAGAATATATAATACATATAAGTGCTCATAATTTTTCCACATTTCGTGTCTGGAACAACAACAACATATAAACGGAAATACGTTGTCTTTATGCAGCAGTGTGTGTTTGTTACGTATTAATGGTTCCGGAGGCAGACGTGCCAATTAGTTTTTATTAGCTCAATAACAGAAATAAAGAAACATTAGACATGGAGCGACACTTAACAGAGACAAAGTAACACTGGAAGACGTAAGATGAAACTAAATACAAATTCCTTAATGTTTGAATATACAGACCGTATTCCATCTTGTAGGTCTGCGCTAACGGCTAACTGCTAATTTTACGGGGTGAGTCCGTAAGCAAAAATTCAGAGCAAAAATAAAACGGTGTAAAACTAAAAACACCGGAGTCAAAACACAGTCAAATCACTCCATCTGCTGCACAGAGAAAAACAATAGTGTTCTGATATTTACGTCTAACAAAAACTCTGATGTGCCTTGACAAGAAGTGAGCAGCAAAGGATTTTGGGTGATGTAGTTTGCACTCGCTAGAATGGATTTGGTTTTTTTATCATTTTTAAGTGAAACGACATTGAAGTAATTCGAGGGTTTGGTTTGTTAAATAAAGAACAAAATAGCATTTGAAAGAAAATGTACGTAACTGAGCCAGAAATACATTTGCGGGGTGCTTATCTCCGCATAAATAAGTTATTTTGTTGCATATGATCAGCACGTGGATAAACTACAAACTCGGCCGCTCACCTCGGAAAAAGCTTGGAAGCCATTATTGTAGTTTTTCTATATTTTGTTGTGAATCAGGATGTGTGAGAAAAAAAATGGCCTCTTTTTTTTTTTAACAGTCTGGTGTATTGAAAAAAGCTTGAAAGCCATTATTGTAATTTTTCCATATTTTGTTGTGAATCGGGATGTGGGGAAAAACTACAAAAATGGCCTCTTTGTTTTCGTTTTAACAGTCAGGTGTCTTGGAAAAAGCTTGGAAGCCATTATTGTAGTTGTTCCATATTTTGTTGTGAATCAGGATGTGGAGAAAAAAAAACTGCAAAAAAGGCCTCTTTTTTTCTTTTTAACAGTCAGGTGTCTTTGTAGTTTTTCCAATTGTAGTCGTTGATATCAAAAATGAATTGCGTCCGCACCAAAGAAACGGCAAAATTAGATAATTCTGACTGCATTTGTAATGTCAATTGTGTGGTACGTTTATTGTGTATATGAAATGTGTTTTTTTTTTTAATGTCTTTTTGTTCTGATGCGTGTGTTTGCAGCGGGAGGACGGAAGCGCAGTCGGTTCAACACGGAAAAGAACGCGGCAACAAGAACCGAGTGTTTGCCAGGTAACTACATATAAAGACGTTTGATTGGTTCGTTACGTGCAGGTTCGAATTATTTATTATTTTTTTTTAAGTTTTACTTTTTACCCATTCTTACCCTTTGTAGCACTCGTGCAAATGTAAAGTGCTTTATAAAGAAAATGTATTATAATTATTCGATACTGCCTCTAGTGGCCATACTGAAAAACTCACATTTTCACTTTTATTTTTGGCCCAACGTCTCCTGAAATTGTTCCGTTCATATTCGCTACATATTTTCCCTCTTTTCCCACTATTTCAGGGGTGTGCAAACTTTTTGATTTGCAGGCCACATTGGGTTCTAACATTTGACAAAGCAGCTGTCAATCACATTCACACCGGCCAATCAGAGTTAGGGCCGAAGTGAAGCTAGTGCCAGAATTCCAAACTAAAAAAAAAAAAAATGGATGAAAAAGTCTGAAGCGGAAAAAAAGTTTTAAACCAAAACATGAAAATATTGACAATTGACAAAGAAACAATTTGATTCTTAGAAATGTAAGTTTAGATATTTATGCCATCTGATTCCATTGACTGACAGTATAAAAATTTTACTAGTACAACTTTTTTTACGTACATTTTGTGTTTATGGTTCCGCTTTTAAAAAATGTGTTACATAAAGAATAAAAAAAAAAACCTTCATTACAGATTAACTAGATTTACATTAAAAAAAATCTGACTTTCATTTAATTTCTATTGCCCACCCCTGCACTATATGATGTGTGATGTACAAAGTAACAGAAAATACAACATTTTATATCAAAACAATTAGGAGAATAACTAACAAGGTTATAACAATGTTATTACACTTAAAACAAGGTTATAATTTACACAAAATGCAACTTAAAAAAACGTGCCAAAATTACAGATCGCTGAAACGCTAAAATAAACCTTTTTAACCTTATATTTGTGAAATTCGAAGGCCATTGACTATACAGATTTGCATGTGTATTAGATATTACGATCATAAATAATTAGAAAACGCCAAACCGCTCGTTTATTTATAAGCAACAGCCAAACACAGGAAGTGTGAAGTCATGAGCGCGGGTCCGTCAGCAGGACACTTCGTCTTCACAACGTTAAAACAGGAAGTTGGCGTCTTGTGGCTTTTGTCGTCTTTGCTTTTATTGCAGCAGCGTTGCGTGTCTTTGCACGACGTGTGTGAGTAAACGCAACAGATTTGTGCGCGTTTTTTCCATGACGATGTTAAAATCGGCGGTGAGCGTTTCACTGTGGTGGAAACTTACCAACATCTGCATTGGATCTTTAGTTAGATGAGTTGTGTTTTTTTTTTTTTATACCGCGTTGTGGCTGTGGCTGCAAAAAAAAAAAAAAAGAACTTTAATGCCCAGTCGTGACTTCCTGTGTGGATTTGGCGTCCGTTTGCGCTTTGACTTGCATGTATTTTGCAACACAAAAAGCAATAAAATACAGGATAAACATACAAGATAAAATATGAAAATAAATATAAAATATAATAATATAAATATTCGTCACTTTTGCTCATCTATCCTAAAGTTCTGAACGGAAATTTCACACAATAAGTTATCTTAACATTAACATTACTAATTTGCATTAGTTGTTATTCCAACTACTGAAGAAATTAAATAAAAAAAAATTATAATCGCGCACAATCACAATGTAACGAGTATGTGTCCATTCAAATGTAGTGGAGTACAGAGTACAGATATTCAATCACAAATTTAGTGGAGTTGAGAGTAAAAGTTGCTTTTATTTTTGATACTCGGTACAAGTAGCAAAAACATACTTTAATAATGCAGTCCATTTACTCAAGTACTTTACACCTCTGGTAACTAGTAAAGACAGTAAGTAAAATATACATATTATAATATACATATATTAGGGCTGTCAAAGTTAACTCGTTACCTCGTGCGAGTAATTACATTTCTAAAAAAATAAACTTGTTTAAACGATTGTTTTATGTTGAGTTTACATGAATTTATATTTTTCACTCCAATATTCCATACTACGAGCTTCAGTTAATTATTTGTTTCATAATAATGTATTAATATTATTTGCAATGAATTCTGATTAATCGCGATTAATTTTGTTTAGGAAGTGCGATTAACTAATTTAAAAATATTTTTAACACAATATCAATATATATATATTTGTGTGTGTGTATGTGTATATATATATATATTTTTTATATATATATATAAATGTGTGTGTATATTTAAGCACTTATTATAACATATTGAAATACTGTATTCGTTTTTTTTTTTAAGTGCCCTTGAAAAGCACAGTGTAATTAAACTCGCATGTTCTATAAAGATGGTGTGAAGCTGAAGCTGTTTTTGTGAGTGTTCTGTATCTGGATGGTGTTGTGGTTCTGGTGCTTCCAGGTCTCCGAGCAAGCCGCTGGTGCGCCGACTGGTCAGTGGTCTGGACTGGGAGACGGTCAGCAGGAATTCCCTCTCGGATGAGCGACTGGAGACTCAGAGTCTGCCCAACCGTTCCCCTCCGGACTCGCCCAACCAGTGAGTGCACCTCCATGACTTTGTGTCATGTGATTTAATTGATAGTGGTTTGGCCTGATTATGTTCAGGTGATGGCAATATCCTGTTCTGTATTTAAAGGAGGGGAAGTTACTCCTAAGGTGTGGTGTGCAACAATTATTTTGCAACCGTGAAGTATATACAGGATAAATATACAAGATAATATCTGAATAAAAATATAAAGACTTTTGCTCATCTAACCTGAAGTTCTGAAAGGAAATTTCACACAATAAGTTATCTTAACATTACTATTTAACATTAGTTGTTATTCCAACTACTGAAGAATGTTAATCATTTTTTTTCCCGCCACTATGAAATGTTGTAACGATGTTGGATTTAACTATTTTCATTTTGTCGTCATGCATTTTTAATGGCCACACTTTTGTTTTCGTTTGTATGTGTGTTTTTTAGTGCTGTCGAATGATTACTTTTTTTTTAACTAGTTAATCGCTCTGCCGTGACCAAGTTAATCGCTTATCTCTCTTAAAATGAAACATGTGTCTTAGAAAGTACATAAAGAACTTACATAAAGCTTAGAATAAAAAACCGGCAATACCAGAAGTGCCGGAAAAAACAGGAGTGCGATTAATGGCGTCAATATATTTGACGCGATTAAACAAATTCAATTAATCGCATGAGTTAACGCGTTAACTTTGACAACCCTAGTTTTTTTGGATGGAGAGTTTAGGGAAGAAACTTGTATTTATATATTTCCACTTTTGTTTGAAATGGGGATTTTAGAGGGTTTTTGCAGAGCTTCATTTTGTTTATTATTATTTTTATGGTGAAAGAGGGACAATAAAACAATTCTCAAAAATCACCGTTTTTAGTCATTTAGCGATCACTCTAGAGGTAATAACACAGTGCCTCTCTGAGCTGTTCTTCTCACCCCGTGTAGCAACTCCGTGTTCACTACTGAGGGCGCACGGGTCAGGCCCTCCTCTATTGGTCACCTGGTGGATCATGTGATCGACGACTCGCCGTGCCAGACGTTTACCAATCACAAGTCTCCGTCGTCCACGCAGGCCAACAGCATCAGTCTGGACTCAACGCCGTGAGTTGTGTGTGTGTGTGTGTTCAAATTCAAATTTTAATTATCATATACAACATGCAATTAAATGTATTTTTAGGGCTGTCAAAGTTAACGCGTTGACGCAAGCGATTAATTTTAAATGCTTAATCGCGTCAATAATTTTTAACGCCGTTAGTTACAGTTGCCGTTTTTTCACTTCCGGTTTGGTGAAAATGCAATGAATAGACCCAGAGAGCCTGCTAGTGTGACCCAGGTGTGGCTCATTATGATCTGAAGCTCAGAGTGATTTCACCTGCTGCCTTTCAAGTTCAAAGCGTTTAAGGACAGACACTTGCTTGTCTCATCGATCTGGTCTCTGTCCACGGTGTTTTGAATGTTCTTGAATGGACTGAGAAAATATATATATTGAATAGAATGAAAACTGAGACTCAACCTTTGTTAAGACTCAACCCAGTTTCAACTGCAAATAACTTGCTCGTCAGATTCTAATTTCTGTTCAACAAGCCAACACACAGATTCATATGGATTAGATAAAGACTGTATTTACTTATATTTAAAAACAGACATTCTAAACTTCATGTAATTTTTTTATGTACATTCTAAGACATATGTTTCACGTTATTATTATTTTGTTTTGTTTGTTTTTTTTTTTTTTTTTTACAAAAAGCACAATGTCCTGTTTTTATTAAGAGTTCATCTTACATACTTACACACAACTTGCGTACTTCAAACTTTCAATTGTCCAAATAAGTCCAAAATTTACTTTTTTGTGTGTGTTATCTTGAATAAAGAGAGACTCTAAAAAAACAAAGAAAATATATTGAAAATGTATCTAAAATTATACTGAATTATGTTGCAGTATTTAAACTAGGGTTTATTAAGTGTTGCGTTTACATTAATTTACATATTACACCTCATTATCCAATATTCCAAGCTTTAGTCATTTAATTGCATTTAATTTGGTCAAAGAAGTGCAATTAACTAGTTAAAAAAAATGAATCGTTTGACAGCACTAGTATTTTTACAATCGTCCAGCATTTAAACATGGGGGGTGTGGGGGGGGATATGCGAGGAAGAGATGCAATGAAGAAATAAGATATAAAAATACAATAAAATACAAAATAAAGATAAAATATGAATGAAAACGAGGAAAACCTATGAAGATGAAAAAAGATAGAAATACAATAAAATTTACAAAATACAAAAAAATGACTCAAGCGATCCATGTAAAGTGAAGATGTTTAAAGTGTCCTTGGTTAACGTAGGCGTATACGTATCATCTTGATCATGTGATGTCATTCAGGTACAGTTTTGTTTCCGCACACAAATATTTAGCCAGTTTGCTTCAGTTCGTGAACACATTTCAGTTGGTCAACAGCAGGACTATCTCGGTCAGTACTTTATTTTTAATAATTAATATATTATAGCGATGTTCAGTCTCCAAAATCTCTTTTTATTCTGAAAGAGCTTCCTCCACCTTTTCGCTCTGTGTTGGTGTGTGTGCTCGTGCTGTTTTTCCTTGTCTCTCCACCGGGGGCAGCGGAGGGTTAGACACTGAAGAGCATGTGATGGAGAGACCACACAACACTTCCTCTTTCACAACAATGCCAGCCGTTTCACTGTCATAGTTTCCAAATCGTGTGTGTGTGTGTGGTGTGGTGTGTGTGTAGATTTAGGGTGTGCCTCAAATTCTATTTTTCAATTTCCCAAATTTGCATAATAAAATGATAATATATAATAATTAATTAATATTTTTTTTTTAATTTTTGTTTTGTGCCTGAAAAATCAGGAACGGGAGCTTATACAGTATCTTTACATATCGTAATTACGCAACTCTGCGTGTGTGTGTGTGTTGTATTTGTGTGCGTTTTGTTCCTCTTTTTTTTTTTTTTTTCTTTTTCTTTCTTTTTTTTTCTGTAATGAATGGTTCTGAGGCAGATGTGAATATAAGCTTCTTTGTTTTAAAAATAAACTTATCATTGGGGGGGGGGGGGGCTTTCCGGTCACAGTTGCTCTCACAAGAAATATAATAATAAAAATAAAGTAAAATCAATATGTACATCTGCAAGAAAATTTTTAGTAAAATACAAATAAATAAAAAGTGAATAACAATAAATAATGGAGCAAAGATTGCACAAAAGAGAAATACAGACGAGTTGATCATATATAGCCCATAGAAAAAGTGAAAAAAAGTACCAGAACTTATGGATAAAATAAAGAACATTAGCCTCAAGTGACAACACAGCAGGACAAATAGACCATATTGCATCGGTAGATCAGCGCTAATAGCTAACGGCTAGCGCCTGAAAACGAGACCCTGAGCAAAAAGAAAACTGTTTAAAGCGAAGATTACCCCGAGTCAAAAATCAGAATCAAATCTGTCTGCTGCACAGAGAAAAACAATAGTGTTCTGATATTTACGTTTAACAAAAACCTTTAGCTTTAGTCAGTCAGGCAGAGGCTCATGGAAGCCCTGAAGTGAGACGCTAAGGATATGGGAGATGATGTTTTTATGGCTAAAATAGAATTTTTTAAAAACTAGTCCAAGTAAAACGACATTGAAGTGATACGAGTCACAAGATAAGTTTGTTAAAAAAAAGAAAATCGTATTAAGGGTCTTATTCACAGGGGTGCTGTATTTATGTACATACTGTTTTTTGTTTTACGCAAGAGTGTGTGGTGTGTGGTGTGTGTGTGGTGTGTGTGTGTGTGTGTGGTGTGTCAAAAAGTGTCAAACTGCTAACTACCACTTGTATTTATCACACTGGGAACTATCTCTAGGCTCTGTGGGTGTGTGTGTGTGTGTGTGTGTTGTGTGTTGTTGGTGTGGGTGTGTGTGTGTGTGTTGTGTGGTGTGACATGATCACGCCTGTTCTTTGTTTGCTGTTTAAACACTGTCAGTTCTTCTGTGGTGTATTTTGCGTCTGTAGACTGAAGCTGTTTGGATCTTCTGAAGAGCTTCTTCGTTCTAAGAGCGGATCCTCGTAACCTCGGGGGTTTCTGGGTCTTCGCCACTAGACGAGATATCGCTCACGCTTCCACGCCGCTTCTGCTTTTATTGTAGCCACATCTCCTGGAGGTGTGTGTGTTGGGTGTGTGGTGTGTGTGTGTAGACTGCAGAGTAGAGGCTCTTTCATACGTGTGTGTGTGTGTGTGTGTGTGTGTGTGTGTGTGAGGAGCAGACATGGCTTCTTCTTAACGTTGGCCGCCTGCTATGCTAATATGGCGTCTTTGATGAATTGTTGGAAATGGTGGCTAAACTCTGCAGATTTCCTCTCGCACATGAATCATCCTCGTCACCCAGGAAATGTACTTTCACCGTTACGAAGTCGTCTGATCTGTTATCCGTACACAGTTTAGGTCCGTGTTCATCGCGTTTGTTTGCCGACATGGAGAAGAATCCAAATTTTACGGGGTTTTTTTTTCCCCGTTTTTTTGGTCGCTTTTCCGCCTTGAGGAATGCGTAAAAAATGACGTGATGAGGGCAAAAAAATGCAATGTGAATATAAAAATGATTTTCTAATGTTCATTTAGTTTGTTTGATTAAAATATTTTTTTTTTATTAAATTAAACAATTTAAAAGTTTTTATTTTTACTTAAGTTTTTTTTAATCGTTTTAGGTTTTTTCTTTTTTAACATTACAATCCACAATTTTTTCTGTGATGTACTTTTACATTTATTTTATACATTTTATCTTAAAATAAAATGTATAATCTTATCTTATTTTTAATTGTATATTATCTTAATTTTATCTTATCTATACATTGTATGTAATGTCTAAATGTGTTTTTGTTTTCATTGTTCTACATTGTGTTGAGTGTGTGGGTAGTTTGTAAAACTGATTCAAATGCATCTGGTAGTTTTTTTTTTTCTAAATGCCTTTTCTAAATGTCTTTCATTGTTATTTTCATTAATATTATTAGAGTTTTATTGTCTAATCATTTAATTCTGCACATTTTTTTCTTTGCTCACGGAAAACTGTACATAATCGTAATAATCTACCACAAAACAATTAGTCGTTTAAATCTAAAACTGAAATGTTCTTAAAAAAAATGAAAAACGTCTATATGAACTTACAACGTTATGTATGATTCAATTAGTTTGTAGTTTCATTCATTGTCATGTGGTTTTGTTCTTCTTCATGTCCAACAGATGGCGCTATTTTCCTTATACTTCTATACTTATATTACTTACATACTTATATTTTTACATTAATCAAATTCCAATTTTATTTGTCACATCCACAATTATGTGTGACAGTACAAAACAATAAGATAAGGGAGAAAATACAATAAAACACAAAAAGCAAAAAAATACAAAAAGCATTACAATACAATAAAAGTAGAGAATAGTAGCAATAAAATGCAATAAGGGAGAGAAATACACAATAAATATCCAAGGTAAAATATGAATAAAAATATAAAAGATAGAAATACAATAAAGAGAGAAAAATACAAAATACACAAAAAAGTGGCTCAAGTGATGTTTAAAGTAGCGCTGTCAAACGATTACATTTTTTAACTAGTTAATCGCGATTAATCACAAAAATAATAATAATTTATTATTAATAATTATTTAGTATTATTAATAACATGAACAAGTATAGAATCTTGTAATATTGAATATTGAAGTATAACATGTAAATTAATGTAAACTCAACACAAAATAAACACTTGTTTAAATACTGTAATATACCGTTTTGACTAAAGAAAACAATGGGTAAGCCAGTAATAATAATTAAAAAGAAATAAGTAATTTTTTTTGAGGAAAAGAGACAACGGATATGTATTTGTATATTTGTGTGGCAAAACTATGTCACTGATAATTAGTCTGGCTGAAAAGACTGATCACACATTTTTATCTAAAGGAACAAAAGTCAGACATGTGGTCTGTGTGAATGGTTTTGAAGTGAAACTCTAAAAACCGGAAGTGCCGGCAAAACTGGAAGTGCGATTAATGGCGTTAATAAAATCTGACGCGATTAAACGCATTTAATTAATCGCATGAGTTAACGCGTTAACTTTGACAGCCCGAGTTTAAGTGATTATTCCCAACGTGTTCCTTCTCTTCCAGCTCTCCAGATGTGACAAGTGAGGAACAGCCCCCCGCTCTGCCCCCCAAACAGTCCCGAAAAGACCCCCAGACCCTCAATGGCCGATCCCAGCAGGAGCTGGAGGAGCACCTGAGCGAGACCCACAGCGTGCCCTCGGCCTCGGGCAAGAGCATGGTGAGCGAGCGCGGGACTTTCTCGGGCGTTTTGCGTCGGCGCTGACGGCGTTTCTTCGCAGAACGGAGCCGTGCCGCACGATAACCTCGTCTTGATCAAGATGAGGCCGGATGAAAACGGACGATTCGGCTTCAACGTCAAGGTCAGTGGAGTGGTTGTGTTGTGAGGAGTGTGTGCAGATGTGGTTTAACTGTGTCATGTAGTACGTATATTAATAAACTTATGATTTGATGAGTATGTCTAATATTTTTTTAAGTTTAGTCAATGTTTTTTCGCATGTTGTGATAAAATATTTATATTTGATGTGATAAAATATGTGTGCATATAAATATAGTAGAGTTCTACATACAATTGTTCTTAAAGTTTAGTATAAAATATCATGCTTTAGTTTATACATATATATATTTATATATATATATATATATATATGTAATATTTTTTCTTGTAATTGCGAATCTTGCAAAATTATTCTGTTGAATTGATTTGTTGGATTAAAATCATATTTTATTAAATTAATTTTAAAGTTTCTTGGCTTTAGTTTTATTTTTTATCGGTTTGGGTTTAAAGAAATACATTATTACAATTAAAAAATAATGTATAGATTATATTTCTATATAAATTCTTTTAAACTTAGTAATATTTAAATTTGTATTGATTTTATATATAAATATAATACATTTCTACATCCAATAGTTCACAAAGTTTATTTTATAATATCATTCTCTAGTTTATATAAATTATATTTTTTCGTGTAATTTTATTCGTAATTTCATCTAATATGACAATTATTTGTGATATAATACGTGTATTTTGGAGTTATGTTTAAGAGCGATAATCAACTGTTTCAACTGTATTACTTTATCAACATATGCATATAATTTTGATCAGTTTACAAAAAATATTCTCTGATTTGTCTCATATATGGATAAAATGTATTTCTTCATTATTATTATAATTGCATAGACGAATATGTGTGCATGTGTAGATATATATTACTGCAGTTAAAATGAAAAAACAATTCTCAATTCTGATAAATGAGAATTATACTCCAAAACATGCATCTAATGAAATAAAACAGAAATTGCTGAAACACTCCCATCCACAGGGTGGCGCTGACCAGCGGATGCCCATCATAGTGTCTCGCGTTGCTCCAGGAACACCGGTACGTTTTCATCTTTTAATCTACTCATTTTATTTATTTATTTTTTCTTCACGGTCACATGATTTAATTTTTTTTCAAGCTGTTGAGATTCTCACAATATTAACTTTTTGTTTTATTATTATTTTTCAAAAATCCATTCTAATTGTTTTGGTTCACCTGTGACCTTTGACCCCTCGCAGGCCGATATGTGCGTGCCTCGTCTTAACGAGGGCGACCAGGTGGTGCAGATTAACGGGCGTGACATCACAGAGCACACTCATGATGACGTGGTGATGCTAATTAAAGCCAGCTGTGAGGACCAATCAGGAGAGCTCATCCTGCTCGTCAGGCCCAATGGTATCGCAGGATCCAGCAGCATCACCGATGAGCTTCCGTGGCACGTCATTCATCGTCAAATCTTTTCCTCAGCCATCTACGATGTGGATGAAGAGCAGGATAAGCTGGATCTGGAGCCGGACTTCCAGTACATTCCCGAAGCTCTGGGTCTGGATGCGGGACACTCGGAAAGCGACAGTCTGAGATCCTCCGTCCAGCTCCTGAAGGACGGCCTGGCCAGCGGAACCATCCTCGCTCAGTTCGACGTAAGTTGACCTCTGAAATTATCACCCGAGTACATTTTTCATTCTACTCTTTTAGTTTTGTATTAATTGCGATGTTGTTTGGAATTCTCGTCTTACGCCGCGTGTTTTTCCAGCAACTGTACAGGAAGCGTCCTGGAATGTCCATGTCTTGTTCCAAAATGCCTCAAAACGTCTCCAAAAACCGCTATCGGGACATTTCTCCATGTGAGTACGCGTATAGACATCAATTAGGGCTGTCAAAGTTAACGCGTTAACGCACACGATTCATTTTAAATGCTTATTTTTAACGACTGATTTTTTTAATAGTGTAACCTAAAAAAAATGATGTATGACACTTACATGTAAGACCAAAATTCACTTTTTTGTGTGTTTTATCTTGAAAAAATTGCAACTTGACCTCAGAGGGTTAAAAAAACAAGGAAAATATATTGCAAATTGAACAAAAATTATACAAAAAAAAAACTTTTTAAATTTAGTGTTGAGTTTACCTTATTACAGCTCAATATTCAATATTATGAGCTTCAGTCATTTAATTGCGATTAATCGCGATTAATTTGGTCAGGGAAGCGCGATTAATTAGTAAAAAAATGAATCCTTTGACAGCCCTAATATCATTATAATCTCAAAGAGTTGGGATGTGTCTTTTTAAACTTTTATTATGTCAAACAGACGATGCCACTCGAGTGGTGCTGGAGGGATCAGACGATTACATCAATGCAAATTTCATCAACGTAATTGCTCATCTCTTATTCAGATGTTCTCCGTCTCTACACTCCGTGTGTACATGGCTGTCCGTCTGGTTTCAGATGGAAGTGCCGAGTAAAGAGGAAGTGAAACGGTACATCGCCTGTCAAGGGCCTCTTCCTGGTACCTGCTCTGACTTCTGGCAGATGGTGTGGGAGCAGAGCGCCGCCCTGGTGGTGATGCTGACCACGCAAGTAGAACGTGGCAGAGTACGACCACAAACGTTTTTACGTAACAAAATGTGATACAGATTTGTTTTCGTGAATTTTTTTTTGTATTTTACCGTTTAGAAGCATCGTTTTTTTTTTGTATTTATTATTTTTTGGAATAAAATGTATAGGTTTGAAAAAAGATTTAGTTATAATTAAGCAATAAAATGGAACAAAACTGCTTCCATAACTACCACCACACTTTTTAACACATTTTTACTTAATTTTAACTTAATTTTTCACACTTCTGTATTATCAATTCATTTATTTCAGTTTAGATGTTGTGTATCTTAATGTAGCATAATGTAAAGTCATTTATAATTTTATGGTTTATATAAACGTTTATGTAAAGGTTTAGACTAATATTTTATTTAAAAGCTTATGTGCATTATACATATTTTTATTAACTCTCTCGTTAGTTAAAAGGAAATTAAAATTGCTGTTTAATTTGTTTACATTGCTATACAAATACCTGTTAATTATTATTTTAGTTTGTGGATTAAGTTCAGGTTTTGTATCATCACAAAATTCCCACATATTTTTTTTTAATAAGAATTTAACATAAATGCACGTTACATGAAACTTTTATTTCTAAAATGTATTTACTTTAACATTAAATTATATCTATAATATATTAGAGAGCTATTTTTCGGTCTACTTTTTTTTTTCTTGTCTTCCAGCGGCTGATTCTCTCCAGAGGTGTTTGTGTTCAAGGCGTCGGAGTTTGTTCTTCCACAACACACTGAAATATTCGCTTTCAACCTCGTTAAAATATCAAGCACATATTAAGTGTTTGTTTAGTAGATTCATTTTACTTGGTTGGATTCATTACTTCAATGTGATTTTCATTTCAGCAGTACGTACAATAAAAAGAATAAAACCTCTTCCCTAAACAATAGTCTAATAAACAAATAACAAGCATGTGAAACTAATGCTGATAATAACACAAACATACAATAAAAATTATGTGCCATACATGACTGACAACTGCTCAAGGAATCATGGGAAATTGAGTTTTGGCTTCCAAGAAAAAATATTTTAGCAGAAAAAAAACAACCGTGTCTATCTGGAAAACAAAAACTGTACTTCTCGTGTATAAATGGCGTTCTGGTTGTGTTCTAGGTGAAGTGTCATCAATACTGGCCGAGCGTTTCTGCCAGCGGAACCTACGGGGGCTTCCAGGTCACGTGCGTATCAGAGGAAGGAAGTCCTGCGTATCTTCTGCGAGATCTGACGCTCGCACATCTGGAGGTGACCAACCTATCTTCTTCAACTCACGTTGATTATCCTCGTTTCAATTCTTTTGTTTTTACCTACAGAGCGCGGAAGAAAGACACATTTGTCAGATGCAATATTTGGCCTGGCCTGATCACGGCGTTCCGGACGACTCCTCAGACTTTCTCAACTTTGTCAGCCAAGTGCGGAGCAGAAGAGCCGAGACCAAAGAACCCGTGGTGGTTCACTGCAGGTCAGCCAGAAACCCAACAAAAGAGCTTGGAGAAGCGTGAACTCTAAACACTTGAGGTGTTGACAGTTACGACACTGGGTTTGGAAATGTCAAAAAAACGACAAATATTACCACCAGCAGCAACTCATTCATTGCCTTGGGCGAATGAATAACTGGCCTACAACGGTTTCGATGAACAAGTTGTTTTTTGTGGCTATAGTTTTAGGGGATTGACCATTTAGTTCGCTAGCTATCTTAAAAAATGCTAGCGATAAGAGAAAACGTCTTGGTTACTTGCGTAACCTCTGTTCCCTGAATAAGTCAGGGAACGAGACGTCAGTCAGAGACCTGACTATGGGATAACGGATGCGTCAGCCATTCGCGTTCATTCTTACAAACCGGCCAGTGAACAGTCAAGTTCAATGGCTGTATGAATTTGCATGCCACCTTTGACCCGTACCAGCTGGTACAAAAAGGTGGTGGCGTGCCACATGCAATTACCTTTCGCTGATTGAAGCCGGTCGGGCCAACGCAGACTTCCAGCGGCATACCCTAAATGTGGCGGCGGAAAGTGACGTCTCGTTCCCTGACTTATTCAGGGAACAGAGGTTACGCAAGTAACCAAGACGTTCCCTTTCATAGTCAGGTCACTTCGACGTCAGTCAGAGACCTGACTATGGAATAATTCAACGGGCCACATCCAGGGTAGTATCCTACCGAAAAGACCCCTCCGGCTGCTTAGCCGAGGAACCTTTAGTGGATCTTCCACAGCATCTAGAGGTGGGCCTAGCCCGAAGGGTAGTAGCACTCACCTCCACCGGGGCAACCAAGGAACTTGTTGGCTCTCGACCCGTGCGTGGGGGACCCTCACCAGGGTTGACGGAGAACACTTCTCACATAGTGAGACGTGTTGCGTAGAGATGGCGCTCAAGCGCCACTCGTCAAGAAGCCCAGTGTCTGTCGAAAAACGGAGTCAAGCTTGGGAGAGGGAGGAGAGCTTGGCCCTACTACTCGACCTCATCCCCTCGGGAAACCCAGGCGTAATAACTCGAAGAGTATCGCCTGAGGCAGAAAACAGCCAGAACTAGGTCTACTAGTCTGGACTCGGTGGCACCAGGGAACCCCCCCTAGCGCCTGATTGCCCGTCAGGGGAAACAGAGGCCGGGGCTCCAGGGGTCTCGGCCCTCCGTAGGCCGTGACCCCTAGTGTGCTGAGCGGACTGGGCGTGTTCCTAGCCTCACTCGAGGGTAGAGGAAACACTAAGATAGGAGGCTGGCCCCAAAACTGGGGTTGGCTCCTGCAGGCCTACACCGTGTCGGTATTGCCCTCCACTGCGGAAAGTACCTATCAGGCACTGAGGATCTGCAGAGAACGCCTCTAGGTCCCCGACCCGTTTCACTGAGGCCAGCGCTAGTAGAAGCGAGGCCTTCAGTGTGAGCAGCCTGAGACTCGAAGGGGGGAGAGCGGAGGGTCGCCAACACCAAGCTCAAATCCCACACCGGGGTCGGGGGAGGTCTAGAAGGGCGAACCCTTCTTGCACCTCTTAGAAACCTAGTCGTCAGGTCGTGCCGGCCTACCGTCTTCCCCTCGATGAGGTCATGTGAGGCGGATATCGCGGCCACATAGACTCTCAGAGTGGAAGGGGCCACGCTTTCCTCAAGTTTCTGCTGGAGAAACGAGAGAACCGTACCACGGGGCAACTCAGTGGGTTTTCGTTTTTCTGGCGGCACCAG
This sequence comes from Paedocypris micromegethes, assembly GCA_028031935.1. Taxonomy (NCBI): domain Eukaryota; kingdom Metazoa; phylum Chordata; class Actinopteri; order Cypriniformes; genus Paedocypris; species Paedocypris micromegethes. The sequence continues at coordinate 5,674,440 of CM051507.1, forward strand.
GTGACGAAGGTCTGCCACTTCAGGTCGTACAACCGTCTTGTGGACGTGCACGAGCCTGAGCGATAGTGTCCTGTACCGACAGTGGCAGATCGTCTAACGAGGTGACCCGTCCAGCGGCCAGACATGGAGGTTCCAGAGGTCTGGCCGCGGATGCCAGAGCGAGCCCTGTGCTTGCGAGAGGAGGTCCGCTCTCAAAGGTAACTGCCTCATGGGGGACGTGACCAGATCCATGAGATCTGACGTCCAGGTCTTGTCGGGCCAATAAGGGGCGATCAAGAGAACCTGATGACCCTCCTTCCTGACTCGACCCAGTAGCTGGGGAATCAGGGTAACTGGCGGGAAGGCGTACTTCCTCATGTGGTGAGGCCATGGGTGGGCAAACGCGTCTACACCGAGTGGCGCCTCGGTTAGCGAAAACCAGAGTGGACAGTGGGTCGATTCGTCTGAGACAAGAGATCTATCTGTGCCAGACCGAATTCCTCCCACACCTCTGTCACCACTTGAGGGTTCAGCCTCCATTCGCCAGGGGCGGGACCCTGCCTCGACAGTGCATCCGCGGCTGTGTTGAGGATGCCTGGAATGTGGACTGCCACCAGAGACCTGAGTCTCGGCAGACACCACAGCCAGAGGCAACGTGCGAGCTTGTTCAAGCGGTGCGAGCCCAATCCGCCTTGACGTTGACGTAAGCTACTGCAACTACGCTGTCTGACTTGACCAGCACATGTTTCCCTCGGACTTGCCTGAGCAAGTGTTTCAACCCGAGGTGCACGGCTAGTAGCTTGAGCATGTTGACGTGCCACTGGAGGCGAGGACCCGACAACGGCCGGAAACTCCCCGGCCGTTGCACACTGCTCCCCACCCCGTGTTGGATGCATCCGTGGATACCACAACACGACGGGAGACGGTTCCTAATGGGACACCTGTCCGTAGGAAGCTCGTCTCTGACCAAGGGTGGAGCAGGCGGAGACACTCGGGTGTGACTAGGACCCGGTATCTCCCCAACCGCCAGGCTCGTTTTGGGACCTTGCCCCGGATCCAAAACTGAAGGGGCCGCATGTGTAACTTGCCTAGCGGAGTCACCACGGAGGCAGACGCCATGTGGCCTAGGATCCTCTGGAAGTGTTTGCACCGCACCCGGAAGCCGGGGGTGAGCACTTTCAGTTGACTCCGGATATTGGCGGCTCTCCGAGAGGATAGCCTGCCGCACATCAGAACGGAGTCCAGGTCGAGCCCGAGAAAGGAGATCTGCTGACACAGGGTCAGAGTGCTCTTCTTTCGGTTGACGCGTAACCCCAGCCGGCTCAAGTGCCTGAGCACTGCGTCTCTCTGTGCGATCAACTGATCCCGCGATCTGGCCAGCAGTAGCCAGTCGTCCAGGTAATTCAGGATCCGGAAGCCGCGCACTCTCAGGGAAGAGAGGGCAGCCTGCGCTATCATCGTGAAGACTCGCGGTGACAGAGAGAGGCCGAAGGGCAGGACCTTGTACTGATACGCTCGGCCCTCGAAAGCAAAGCGCAGTAAAGGCTTGTGCCGGGGCAAGATCGAGACATGAAAGTACGCGTCTTGAAGGTCGATAGCGGCGAACCAATCCTGGGGTTGAACTGCCCTCAGAATGTCCCTCTGGGTCAACATCCTGAACGAAAACCTGTGAAGGTAGCCGTTCAGGGACCTCAGATCCAAAATGGGCCGCATACCGCCGGTCTTCTTGGGGACCACGAAGTACGGGTGGTAAAGCCCGCTCCTCGTCTCGGCTGGGGACACCACCTGATGGCGCCCTTCGCTAGCAGCGAGGAGACCTCTGCCCTTAATACGAGAGCGTCTCTCAAGCCCACATGAGTGGTGAGGACGCCTCGGAATACCGGAGGCCGGCGGGCGAACTCCAGAGCGTAGCCGAGTCTCACGGTCCGGATCACCCAAGGGGACGGACGAGGAAGGGCGCACCATTCCGTCAAGTACCGTCTGAGGGGGATCAACGAAGCCGTGGGGTCCCCGAGACCGGGGTCTGGGGGGGGCGGGACTCTGACGGGAGTCTCCTCTGGGGAGAGCTTGGGCAGGTGACTCCTGGCCGTGAGGCGAGGAGCTCCGCATCCCGTCTGAGTCTGCAGGCTGCCGAGGGCCGCCTGACAACCGACCTCTCAGCACGTTGGGAGGTGCCGGCCGGAGCCTGCTCCTCGACCAATTTGGTGAGTTGGGGTCTCTCTCCCCCATGACAGAGGAGAGCGTGACCCCCGACCTGGAGCTCCGTCGGGCCGGGGCCCTTCGCAGCTCCGGTCTTCTACCGCGCAGGGAGTATCCGGTGTTAGCGGACAACTCGACCCGCGACTGTTCCTCGGTAGGAGTGGAGGGAGTGTGAGTGTGGGTGCATCTGTCTTTTACTGTAAAGCTGGCTAGCACCATAGGTGGTAGCCCCACTTCTGTGTCCACCTGTGGATGGACTTCGACAGTGGTAGCTCGATCGTCGGAGCTCAACCATACTCCCTGCTCTGCTCCCTCCACTCCGAACACATCAGGATCGCAAGGGAGGCCGTTTGGCGTCCCTTGCTGACCTGGATTCGGAGTGCGACGCACCCGGGGTCTTTTCGGAAGAGTGAAAACCAGCTTGGATTACTGCAGAGTTCCAACGAAGAGCCTTATCGAGTTGGTTGCAGAGATGAAACGACGATCTGGCTTCAATCATCTGAAAGGTAATTGCATGTGGCACGCCACCGCCCTTTTGTACCAGCTGGTACGGGTCAAAGGTGGCATGCCAATTCATGCAGCCATTGAACTTGACTGTTCACTGGCCGGTTTGTAAGAATGAACGCGAATGGCTGACACATCCGTTATCCCATAGTCAGGTCTCTGACTGACGTCGAAGTGACCTGACTATGAAAGGGAACTGAATTTCATGGTGCTGCATCTGTATCAACATTATTGACCACATCGAAATTGTCACGATTCTCAGGTAAACGGTTGAATTGGGATGCCACTGTTTTAATTGATTTTAGGTTGTTCAAAATAACCGTTTTGAAATCATTTAAATTGTGAATTTTGCCTATAGGTTGAAATTAAGTTAAAACTTGCAGCATTTAAACAAAAGCAGTTTTCAATGATTGAGAGTTTAAATCAGGGATGGACAGACTAAGGCTCAGGGGCAACATGAACTGAACTCTTAAAAATTAAGTCAGATTTTTTTTTTCCAAAGTCAGATATTTTGTTGTAAAATATTCTTCATTTTCATTTGGATTTAAAGCATATATTTGCTTTATATCCCAAGATGTGTATTTTTTTTCTCCAGTGAGGTAAGATTGCCAAATCAAAAAGTTTGCCCACCCCTGGTTTGAATGAACTTTGAGAGGCTTGTCAGTTTCTCCCTAAGCCGTTTCCAGTTGTTTTCATCTTTGGCTTCAGCAGTCAAGCAACGGACACAATGGTCGCTCGGAAATATAGCAACAGCAGCAAAAATTCCTCTGTTTCTGTGTTTGATGTTTGTCTGGAAGGAGCTCAACAAAATGAAAAGAACTCAAAAGTAAAATTAGATTGCAGATCTCCTGCTCAACCACATCACTCTTTAATGCAGGAAAGATTCTAGCTTCATAATTTATGGTTAAGACTAAAATTCTAAAACGACTCTGTCAATTTTGAGGCTTTTATTCCTGAACAAGTTCTCCATCATTTCCGCCTTCCTTTGCAGCGCTGGGATTGGTCGCACCGGAGTCCTGATCACGATGGAGACGGCGATGTGTTTGATAGAGAACGGACAGTCGGTTTATCCCTTGGATATAGTCCGAACCATGAGAGACCAGCGGGCCATGATGATCCAGACTCCTGTGAGTATGTGCCGGTCCAGTTTCTATTGCAAGTAAACCAGCAACTTCAACAATTTTATTTAAAAATGAATTTGTTTCGCCTCCCTTCACAACGGGTAGTTTGTAATAGGTATTCGTTTAACTGACTTTAGTTGTGAACGTTGGTTCAGCGTAATTACATTTAACACTGTTAAAAAATGTAGCTTCACAAGAGTCATTTGAGATCCTGAGTCGCCTGTCGAAGCTGAGCTGAGTAATCGTGGAACCCAACCCCTTCCAAGATGTCTGGTTGGCTGTGGAACCAAAGCCTTCCACGGAACCAGAGTCGTCTGAGATGTCAGGTCCTTCACAGAACCAGGTCGTTCGAGATATCAGTTTTTCCGCAGAACCCAAGTCACCTACGAAACCAGACTTGCTCTAGATGTCAGGTCGCCCACGGAACCAGAGTCGTTCGAGATATCAGGTCCAAGGAACCAGAGTTGGAAGTTGTCCGTAGAACGAGAGTTGCTCCAGATGTCAGATTGTCCGCGGAACCAGAGTTGCTCAAGATATCAGGTCGTCTACAGAAGTCAAGTTCTATACGAAACCAGAGTTGCTCTAGATGTCAGGTCTCCCTCGGAACCAGAGTCGTTCGAGATGTTAGGTCGTTCGCAGAACCCTAGTCACCTACGGAACCAGAGTTGCTCAAGATATCAGGTCGTTCGCAGAACCCAAGTCACCTACGAAACCAGAGTTGCTCTAGATGTCAGGTCGCCCGCGAAACCAGAGTCGTTCGAGATGTTGGGTCGTTCGCAGAACCCAAGTCACCTACGGAACCAGAGTTGCTCTAGATGTCAACTCGTCCAAGGAACAAGAGTTGTTCGAGTTCCAAAGTTGTCTGTGAAACCTGAGTTGTACGTCGTTTGCAGAACCAAAGTCATCCGCGAATGTCTTGGGATTGACCCTATGGCCGTCCTGTTTGTACCGGTGCGCTTTGCCTGTTGTGTAGTCGCACTGTCTGGTTTACTCACGCACAGTGTCTTTCTCTCTCTTGCTCAGAGCCAATATCGCTTCGTGTGCGAGGCGATTCTAAAAGTTTACGAGGAGGAGATTGTTAAACCGCGTGACGCCGAACCTGCTGCGGAAAAAGAAGAATGAGCTCCATCCTTCCGCGTTTCCTGAGCTACTGCCAGTGGGACCCGCACTTGACTTCAGACGACGAGGCCACAAGCTAAAACACAGATGAAGACGCACTATTGCACTTTATAGCGAAAAACAATGACTTGCGGGGATTCGTCTTGTTCAAGTATCAGGTTGCTGAGTAATAATAGGTACTGTTATCGTTACGTCGGGAAGAACTTTGCTTTTGCTTCCGTGCCAAAAGCTGAAATCGAGCCGCAATCCAGCTCAGAACGAGCTTCGCAACTAACGACAGAGTTTTACGTGTCGCGTGCTACTAGTTTTTGTTTGTTTTAAACGGTGAACGTAAGCGACGGGTGCCCCGCCCTGTCCTCAACTGTGAACGGAACGGTTTTATAAATTCTCCCATCGTTTTTTTTTTTTTCGTTAACATGCCAAACGAAAACAACCCGTTAACGTTAAAATGTACGATTTTAAACTCTCAGGCCTTTTAACCTGTTCTAGCATTTTTTTCACTTGGGGATGATTTCCCTCGGTACAGTTTTAATGGGAATAGAACCATTCGCATTCGAAATTGAGAGAAATCGCACCACTCGCCGTGACGATCTTCCCTGCCGACCGGATTTCCAAGCTGTTTGCTTCTGAATCACTTCTAGTCATCCTGCGTTTATATCGATGAATTCTGGAGTCGCATCAGCAATTCTCGTACGTGCTATATTGAAACTAAAGCTGTGAATTTCACGATCAATTCAGTGGCTCACGTTCGACTTTGCCTCGTCAGACCGTAATTTGTACGCAAGTCAACAAATTTCCTAGCAATTTGCTCTCGTCATCTCAAACTTTTACGAGTTTACGATCAAAATTAAAGTCTGTACTATTTAGATTTTATTTTCGTTTTGAGTACACGTGGAGTTGGCAGCGAAAACGTCAGCTCTCTGGAGTCATCAGGTTAAAGTTTTCCTTATCATTTGTCGATCCATATCTCTCTTTCTGGAGTCCTGTTAGCAATTACCTGCAATATACCGCCGTGCACCGTGGTCATAGTTCTTTTAGTACCAGACGATGACAATTGCTGGATTTATTAGCTGATTTAAGCTCAAGGTGCCAATACACGACTCGGATCATTAAACGCGTGCTTTTACTCCCGATGAGCTAGCGTAAAAAGCCACGCTAATGAATTAGCGCTAACGTTTGCTGGCGTTACTCAACTCTACAGGCGTTTCGTCGAACGTATGTTGATTTAAAGGACCAATCGCCTACCGTTTTGAATGTGAGCTTCAGTGTACGTCGTCATAGCGCAGCAGCTAGGAACCTACTACTAATGTCGCATCGAAAGTGGTTGTATTTTTGTATTTAAAGAGGAAAAACAGGTGCGAGAGAAAAAAACTAAAGGACGGCACTTTGCGACGGACCGCGCTAGTTCTACTGTCGAGTTTTTACTGTATTGTGTTATGGGGAAAATATGCTGTTTGAATATTTATGTTAAGCATTTTGTCGACTATGGAGACCTGTGGGGGGGGCGACCTTAGCTACATAGTGTCCGATGTGAAATATTTGTAAATACGATGGTTATATATTAAAAGTGTTCTGAAAAGATGACGGTGGTTGTTTTTGTTGTGTCTGAGGAAACGTTTTCGTCGTTTTTCAGTGTTTTTTGTGTGGTGAGACGCACAAGAACTTTGCAGCTTGTCTCTATATTTGAATATATTTTTTATTGGCTGATTTGCACTGGTTTCTCGACAAATTGCAATCAATTGTTCACGTTTACATTTAAAATGTCACGAGTGTCTTCACTTCTTCACGACTTCCACGTCGACGTCCTCCGTACGAGAAACCACCTTTCCGTCCACCACCTCTTCGATGACGGTGCGAACGCGCTTGGTCACCACGGGGTCGTCTGGAAAATTCAAAGTGTTATGACCGAGGCTAAAAACGCCAGGTGAGTTAACTAGCTAACCGCTAAACTTACGTTTGGGAGGAGCCACGACTTCCACGACTTTAATAGTCTGTTTCCTGTCAGAACGAAAGGAAAAAAACGGTTAGTTCCAGCCTGGGGAACGTCCGAGTCCGTTGAAGACCATGGCAAACGTACTGGACTTCCTCTCCATCCAGGAGCCTTCTGTACTCGGCGATCTCCAGCTCCAGTCTGGTCTTGATGTCCAGGAGCAGCTTGTACTCATTGGCCTGTCTCTCGATGTCCAGGCGCACTTGCGTGAGCTCCACCTCCAGGCCGTTGATGACCACCTGCAGCTGGTTGAGCTGGACGCTGTAGCGTGACTCTGTCTCTCTCAGCGTCCCCTCCAACGCCGCTTTCTGATCCGCAAAGCAGGAAACGGTCAACGAATGGACATGGATGGCCGGCGTGAGAGAGGAATACTTGCCAGGCTAATCTGAGATTGCAGCTCGATCTCCAGGGCTTGCAGAGTCCTCCTGAGTTCGCTGATTTCACTGCGAGACATGGTGAGGTCTTCTTGTCTGGTGCTGACTTGTTTGTTCAGGTCGTCGAACTGAGGAGAGAGTGAGTTTGACGCCATTCTGATGTGCAGGGGTGTAAGGTACTTGAGTAAATGCACTTTGTTTCAAGTGTTTTTGGCTACTTCATACTTGCACTGAGCATAAATAATATAAGCAACTTTTACTCTACTCCACTGCATTTGTGATTGAGTAGCTGTACTTTTCACTCACATTTGAACAAGCACTTATCGTTACTCATTACATTGTGATTGTGCGCGACAAGCCGGAATCAATTTATACCGCGGTTAATTTCTTGGGCGGACGAGGTGAATATCGCCATCTTTAGGCTGCTGAAGGTAATGGACGCTATTTGTGAATTAGAAACCACAAGAACGCAAATTAGGGGCTTAAAAACGTGTTTCACAAATGTTATTATAGAATATATAATTTTATGTAATACATATAATATATAATTTACTAATCGGATTAATCACTTTATTTTATATCTACTTGCAAATTTAATAGATTGAGACTGACTTTTTGTTCTTTTTATCTACTTTGTTCTACCAGTTTTCAAACATTGAGGTTAAATTCTGTTTCTGTCTTGGAAAACAATCGTTTGTTTTCACATTTCTTTTTTTTGGGCCTATATTGAGCACGAATATAAATACTTCTTAATACTTAAGTTCTTTTAAAATTGGATACTTTGCTACTTTGACTCAAGTCTTTTTGAAATTGGTGACTTGTTACTTGTATTGGTACTTTTACTCAAGTATTCATTCAGTACTCATTAAACCCCTGCTGATAAGTCAACGTCTTACGTCAACCTACCTTTCCTTTGTACCAAGCCTCCATTTCTCTACGGTTCTTGTCGGCGATGCCTTCATACTGTTGCCGGATCTCCTCCATGACGCGGGCCAGGTCTTGTTGAGGAGCGGCGTCCACCTCCACGTTCACGCTGCTGTTGGTCATCTGAGCGCGAAGGGCAGCGAGCTCCTACAAGACGACCGTGTCCATCTACATCAGCGATTCTGGTCTTGATGGACCACGCAGGAGAAAACGAAGCTAACCTCAGCGTGGTTCTTCTTCAGGTAGACCAGCTCCTCCTTCAGACCCTCGATCTGCATCTCGAGGTCCGCGCGAGTCATGGTGAGCTCATCCAGAACCTTCCTCAGGCCAGCGATGTCGGCCTCCACCGAGTGACGCAGGGACAACTCATTCTCGTACCTGAGGCAAGTCAGGGCAGCAAAGGTTAAGACGTAGTGCCATTGTGGTCTCTTCAGAGAATGTGGAAAGGGGCGTTTAAACTCTATAATGAACCTCACCTCTGGTTTTAGAAAGACGGGCTTAGTAGCTTTAGTTTTAAGCGCTTAGGGACGATTTGAGGACGTTCTTCTGTAGGTGAAGGAATGGACTTACTTGACTCTGAAATCCTCCGCTGCCAGTTTGGCGTTGTCGATCTGGAGGATGATTCGGGCGTTGTCCTGACTGGCAAATGCGATCTGAAGATAACAGTGAAGCGTGAAGAATGACATCGAGGTTTTTTTTTTATCTTGTTGGATAATCATTAGCAGCAGACGTCAATGGTTTTGGACGCTGGAGTTCATTAATTAGTTATTACATAATAATTCTGCAATTTATGAATGAAATTCTATTCCATTTTCCTGCTTTTTTGTGAAGCATCAATAATCCAAAAAAATAAAATGGCATACTTTTAATTTTTTTGATTCTTTATACGATAATTTGGATTTTTTATTTAAATGCTTTCATTCACACTACTTAATTTATTCGATTCTTAAATGTAACAAAAAATCTAATACAATTTAAGAAATTCTTTCATCGTTATCATTTAAGATTTGGGCATTTCGACAGGATGTTTTTTTTTTTAATATTTGATTTGTTTCATCACATACTCATTGTACTAATTTTAGATAATTAATGAACATAATTAACCTATAACATAGCATACTTTTTTGTTTTAGGCTCTTTATACAATAATTTTGATGCGTAATTTTAAAAGCCACATTGAAATACAATTTAAGATGTTTTTTTTATTTGATTTGTTTTATCAGATACTCAATTTACTGATTTCAGACGCAAACAACGATAATAAACCAACGTGCTCTGACGTCTCCACATCCAACTCCACATCAAATCTCACCTTCTTGCGCAGATCCTCGATGGTGACATAGTAGTGGCTGTAGTCCCTGGACACGGGCACGCGCTTGTCGTACCACTCGCGGATCTGCCGCTCCAGCTGCGCGTTGGCCTTCTCCAGCGAGCGCACCTTCTCCAGGTAGCTGGCCAGTCGGTCGTTGAGGTTCTGCATGGTGCTCTTCTCGTTGAAGCCCATGCCGAAGCCGTTGTCTCCTCCGCCTAGGGCGCTGGCCAGGTCGAAGCCGCTCTTGGTGCTCTGCGCGTAGGACACGCGCACGCCGCCGCCTCCGGCTCCTGCGTAAACGCTGGGCGCGTGCCCGACGGCGATGCGCGTAGAGTATCCTCCGGTGAGGGAGTGCGAGCTGAAGGGGCGAGAGCCGGAGCTGGAGTAGCTCTTACGGGTGACTGTCTGGGTGACGGCGCTCATGGCTGCTGGATCTTCTGGAGAACTTGGGCCTCTGCGTAATGCGCTTCTGGATCTTCTGGAGAACTTGGACCTCTGCGTAATGCGCTTCTGGATCTGATGGAGAACTTGGATCGCTGCTCCTTATATAGCGGTTTCCTCCCGAGGGGGCGTGGCTACCTGCGCTTGTTCATGATAATGGTTTTCTGAAAGGGATTAGACGGGTGTGGCCGCTGGGTGTGTCCGGCCCGTCGAGTCACCCGACCTGATCCGCGTCATGTTCAGTCAATACAAGCCTGACACTCGGGGTGGATTCATTATCATAAGCTGTAGTTTATATAAAGTGTCATTATACAAAACGAATCGGTACAGGCACTAATTATTTTTTTTTTCTCTCCCCATAATTAATTATAGCACATTTCATAAATTATAGTGTTATTTCTGTTGCTTAAAATGTAGTTTAATACACAAAATATTTTATAATAAAGATATACTTATATATGTGTATAAGATAATTATTAAATTAATTGTATTAAAATTAATTAAGGGTTATATATAGCATGTAATGTATAAACATGCATTGTTATTACAATTACAGTATACATTTTGTAATACATTTTAAACAGTTTAAAATATAGTAGTTTAACCGTGTTTATATAATGTAGTTTAACGCATGATATAGTTTAATAATAAAGACTTGTTTTATAATTAGATATTGTTTTAAAATATATATTTTACATTTATAATATGTAAAAATAGCATATGTATAAACATGCATTGTAAAAATCAAGTCGGTGTACATTTTGTAATACATTTTAAACAATTTGTGTGTGTGAGTTTTTCTGTGTGTGTTTGTGTGTGCACACAAATAAACACATTAAGATAGGCACATATGTGAATACACACACACACACACACTAGGGTCACTAGACAATTTCTTTATGTTATAAAATATGACGCTAACATCTTTCCTGGAGGTAATGGATATTTCGATGAGCGCCTAATCCTGGAGGCCTTTTATCATCAGCATCTACAGATTGATGTGGATGGATCACACAAGCGCTGTGAGTTGATTGACCTGAGCGGAATGTGTAGAATGAGGACTTTATCACGGTCTCTCCACACCCTGATCAGATGTGAACGGCTGAGAGACTTTGACTTGTGGTTATGTGAGTGAACTAAACAGAGCAGGGTTCATCTGTAATCCTGACATCTTTATTAGTGAGGAGCACTTCATTATTCCATTAGTGCACTCGTCCAGTCATCAACCTTATCACCAGTTTACTTCTGGTTTTCTAAAGCTTCTGAGTGACTTTTACTGAGGTCATTAGTGATCTTTTAAGAGCTCCTCTGGTCGTTGGTGACCTTTACAACGACCTTCCAAAGGTCATGAGGAAATATTCAAAGCTTTCTGAGTGATCTTCTGATGGATCTTTTAAAGGTCAGAAGTGATCATCTGAGCGATATAGATTTCGAGAGATTGTATTGATTGAAAAGCTTTTAATAGTCCCACAGTATAGGACAAGAGTGAACTTCCAAGAGATCTTCTAGGTCAAAAGTGACTGTCCGAGAGATCTTATAGGTCAAGAGTGATCTTATAGGTCAAATGTGATCTTGCAGTAGATCTTATAGGTCAAGAATGACTGTCCGAGAGATCTTTTAGGTCATGAGTGATTTTACGAGAGATGTTATAGGTCAAGAGTGATCTTCCGAGAGATCTTATAGGTCAAGAATGACTGTCCGAGAGATCTTATAGGTCATGAGTGACTTTTCGAGAGATCTTATAGGTCAAGATGATCTTCCGAGAGATCGCAGGTCAAGAGCGATTTTTCGAGAGATCTTACAGGTCAAGAGTGATCTTTCGAGAGATTTTATAGGTCAAGATGATCTTCCGAGAGATCGCAGGTCAAGAGCGATTTTTCGAGAGAGATCTTACAGGTCAAGAGTGATCTTTCGAGAGATTTTATAGGTCAAGATGATCTTCCGAGAGATCGTAGGTCAAGAGTGATCTTTCGAGAGATCTTATAGGTCAAGATGATCTTCCGAGAGATCGTAGGTCAAGAGTGATCTTCCGAGAGATTGAAGGTCATGAGTAATCTTCCGAGAGATCTTTTAGGTCATGAGTGATCTTCCAAGAGATCTTTTAAGTCAAGACTGATATTCCAACAGATCTTTTAGGTAAAGTGATATTCCATAAGATCTTATAGGTCAAGAATGACTTTCCAATAGATCTTATAGTGACTTTCTGAGAGATCTTCCATAGGTCCTGGGTGATTATCTGGAGAACTTGTAAACATCCTTTGTGTCTGAGATGATTTGTGAAGGTCTTTGGTCTGGTTACTGTCTCCACACATACGTCAGGGTTTCCCTTCCTCTTTGTCCCAGCTGTCGTACAGCATAATTCCCTCATTCTACACCTCACATAATGACGGCGTTATGTAAAGCTGGCCTTGTTTTCCCCGTGTCCCCTACAGGTTTCAGCCCGCCCCTTGATTCTTTACCCTCTCACACACTTTCACCTGCTCTGTCACGGCTTCCACATATCATCACCACTCCCACCAGGACCTAGATTGGTTGTTGTTTATTTTTTTGGCAAATGGGATTACTGATGATAATAATGGATACATGTTGGTTATTTTTATATGATCATATTTGTGATGTTTGAAATGAAACACGTTTCTGAAACATTGGTTAAACAAAAAAAGTTTAACTAAAGAGACTCCTAATTTATAGCTTTATTGTCTTTTTGACACTTAAATTTTTTTTGGAAAATGGAATTGCTGATAATAAATCATACACTGATTATTTTTAATATGATCCTTTTTGTGATATTTTAACCCTTGAACGAGTTTCCTAAACATTGGTTAAAAAAAAATCATTAGAAGTTTAATTGAAGAGACGCCTAATTTATTGTCTTTTTGAAAATGTTTTATTTTTTGCCAAATGAAATTGCTGATAATAAGTGATACACATTGATTAATTTTATAAGATAATTTTTGTGATGTTTTAATGAAAACGAGTTTCTGTAAAATTTTAAATAAAAGTAAAAAAAAAAAAAGAATAACCTGTAAGATATTTTAAATGAAATTAGTTTCTGTAAAATTTTAAATAAAACGATTTTGTTAAAAAAATGTTTAATTAAAGGGACTCCAAATTTTAATAAAGGCACTTTATTCTTTATTTGACAGTACGATGTCCAAACATTTAAAAAAAAAAAAAAAAACATTTGAGATGTGGACTTGCATGTTTTTCTTGAGTGTTTCCTCCGGGTCTCCAGCAACAACATCTAAACACATTTGCATTTTCTGAACAATCTGGTTTATTTATTTTCACACAGACTTCAAGGTTGGAAAAAGCCTTGGTAAATCGAAAAGCAACGGTTCCCGCCGCCGGACCGACCTGTCTGACGGGTCCGCGGAGATACGGGTGTCACATTCTCCCTCGCCCGCCCTTGTTCAGGATTTAATCATCAAACACGCAATTATTTTCCGAGACTTTTATTCTGCCTGCGGCGTGTTAACATAATAAAGGCGTCTTTTCGCGAGAAGCTGTGGCGGATCGTTACACCACCTCGCCTGCGTAAAGAAGCTGGAGGCCCGAGTTTTTGCGCAAGATTTACTCCCTCCCGTTTGTTTTGAGATGCTTGATACGTGTAATTGTAAATGGAGAGCTATGTTTATCATGGTTATTACGGTATATAAATCTCAGCTAATGGTTAATGATTATAGGAGCCATCGCTTATCTATATAATAATAACATAACGTTTACTGTACTTCCTTTTTTGGAATCTGAGTATTTTACAAGGTGAATTTAGGGTGAATGGTGGTTTGTGGTTTAGTGGTGTGTGTGTGGTGTGTGTGTGTGTATGAGAGAGAGTGTGTGTGCACGCATATGGCTGTAGCACAGTGTGTGTGTGTGTGTGTGTGGTGTGTGTGTGTGTGTGTGTGTGGTGTGTGTGTGTTGTGTGGTTGTGTGTGTGTGTGTGTGTGTGTGTGTGTTGTGTGTGTGTGTATGTGCGGATGTGTGTGTCTATAGCGTGTGCGCATAGGTGTGTGTCTAAAGCAAGGTTTGTGGTGGTGTGGATAGGTGTGTGTCTTAGTGTGTGTGCATGTGCGCTGAGTGTGTGTCTAAAGCAAGTGTGGTGTGTATAAATGTGTGTGTGTGTATATAAAGAGTGTGTATGACTTTACAGGTTCGTCTAAAGCGTGTGTGTGTGTGTGAAACAGGTCGATGGTTCATGAGTTAGTGTGTGTGGTGTTGTGTGTGTGTGTTACATATGTGTGTGTATATATAAAGAGTGTGTATGACTGTTTACAGTGTGTGTCTATAGCAAGTGTGTGTCCATTGAGTGTATGAGTGTTCATGAGTTAGTGTGTGAGTGTGTATGTGTGTGCGCACAGTGTGTTACTAAAGCAAGTGTGTGTGTGTGTGTGCGCACAATGTTTTGTCTATAGTGTGTAGTGTGTGTGTGTGTGTGTGTGCAGTAGATATTTAAGAACAGTTGTGTTGACTGTTGCTGGTGACAGATAATTGTGTGCTTGTGTTTGAGTCGTGTCACTCGAGCGTTGACAGCTTTGCTTGCCTTTTCATTTCAGCGTAATCCGGTTTGAGAGATTGTTGGTTTGAGTAATTCTCGGCTAATTGAACGGGATTTTCCTCCTGTGCTTTTGAAAGAACCCTTGAGAACAGAAGTAATGAATATAGAAACGTTCCGCAAAGAATGATTCAAAAAAAGCTTGCTTGAATAATTAAATCTAGAGACCACAAAAAAAAATCGTAATAGTTTACGAATTGCATTGGCAATCATGTTTGTGATGTGCTGGGCGTGCCACAATTCCAAATCGCATTGGTGAATTCAAATTGGGCGGGAATTTGTATTTGAATTTGCGCTTTTTTATTTTTGTGTGAGGTCACACAGAACCAGCCAATTGGTGTAAATGGGAGGGTCTACACCAACCTATTAGGTGAAATAAAAAAATTAAAATAAAAAATAATATTTTTTGCCTGAAGCTCAACCCCTGCCTGCCTCTGATTGGCCGGTTTAGATTTGAAATTCCGTTCATATTTTTGTTTTACAATTTAAAGCAGCGGTACGAAAAAAAAAGTAGATATTAAGCCAATCACTATAAACAAGAATAAACATTGACAAAACAATGACAACAAATTCGACGTCTAGTCTCTTCGACAAGGTTTTGTTGTTTATTTAAGTATTTTTTGGCTACTTTGTACCGAGTATCAAACAAATAAGCAACTTTTACTCTCTACTTGACAACATTTGTGATTGAGTATTTGTATCTTTACTCCACTACATTAGAATGTACACTTACCGTTACTCGCTACATTGGGATCAGAGGTGTCACAAGTACCAGACCACCATACTTGAGTAAAAGTATGGATACTTGATGTATAAGTTACTCCGATGCAAGTAAAAAGTCACATTTTAAAAAAAAGACTTGAGTTAAAGTAGTAAAGTATCAAATTTTTAATTAGAACTTAAGTATTTTACTCATGCTGAATTTAGGCACTAAAAAAGTGGTTTGAATTAAAATGTTGTACAATTATTTTATGAGAACTATTCATGAGGTTTTATTTTCTAATAAATACATAAAATATAACTCCTCACAAAATAAAATAAATGCTCAAAATAAATGAAAAAGTCTCCGCCTCCACCTATAATAAAAAAAATTCTACATTTTTAAATATAAATGAAAAAAAAATATTCCGATCTGACTTTGATGTGATTCTCAGTAAGTCTCAAAGAGGGGCAGACTTTTTATTCATCATTTCATCCGAAAAACCTGGTTTGTAAAGTTTTTGGCTTGGTAACATTACAATACATGTTACACAATACAATACGATAAGCACAGATACTCAATCACAAATGTAGTGGAGTAGAGAGTAGAAGTTGCTTCTATTTTTGATACTCAGTACAAGTACAAAGTAGCCAAAAACATACAGTACTTAAGTAAAGTTGCAAAGTCCATTTAATCAAATCAAATCAAATTTTATCCGTCACAAACATATAAATACACGGTATGACATGATGTGAAATGTTTTGTAAAATCACTCCAAAAAAAGAACAGAATAAAATTCAATATGCAAAAAAGATCAATAGAAATACCAATAAAATTGCAATAAAAATTGCAAAAAGAAAAATAGCAATAAGAATACAAAAACTAATGTAAATTTACTCAAGTATAAAAAGTATAAAAAGTAAAAAACACTTTAGTTTGTGATTAAGTTCTGTAGTGAGAAAAAAGTGAATCACACGCAACATCCCGTGACATGTTTGAGCAGATTCCCAACAAAACGTTTAAAGTAATCAGGAGGTTGTTCAACAAAGCCCTGTAATTTTCAGTCTTTAAGATCCTTTGTGCGTTTAATGGCGTTTACTTTCTTCGATGACTAAGACTAACTCTCCACAATGGTAAGACGGATCACTGTGTTTTTCCCCCCTTTGCTTTGGAGTTCTGATGGTGGATTAAAGCCGCAGGTACAGCGTGTTTCTCTCATCAAGGCGTAAATACGAGGGAATGGCGAGTAGCTGGTGTAAAATTCCAGGCGTGTTTTGCTTATTTTCCAGACGTGTAACTGACACATTCCAGTGTCAACAAATGCCAGAAGACGAGCATTCCAACCCTGAAACGTGACCCGTAAATAATATTCCAAATGGAATCAAAAAGAAGGCTGCCGCCACATCACGTCTAAAAGTCTAGTTTGCTTTTTATCTCATTAATCTCATTAAGTCTAATGCGTTTCTGTCTTTTTAAGCTGAAGCTTTACTATCATTCTGAAATATTGAACACACCACAAAACAGACATTTATTGAACAGTCAATTATATTATTACCGTATTTACGCAAATATAAGCACCTCCCTGATTTTTCATGCACAAAATTTTAAAAAAAGTTTTTTCATTTATGTTTTTTATTACGTTGATATTCTCTTAAAAATAAATTTTTTCTTTATTTAACAGACCTAACTAGTGACTCGTATCATTTTGATATCGTTTTTCTTGAATAATAGAGGAAAAAAAAGTCGATTCTCCTGGTCAGGACTTCATTTCCCAAGATCCTTTGCTCTCCAGTCAGACTCCGCACATGCTCAGAGCAATTGTTTCAAGCTCAGGCCTGTTTCAAGCTCTCTGTTTATCTGACGCTGTGTGTAGAGGAAGGATTATTATCCCCTGAGCAGTGACCCAGCATTTTGATTGCGTCTGTTCCTTGGATTTTTTTACTCTCGCCCGTGTTCTTCAATTTCGCCTGTTTTGACTCTTTCTGCGATGACACATTAGACTTGTTTGTAGCCGGTTGCGCTAAGCCAAGCGGTCGTGGTTTGTAGTTTCTGTTTGTTGTAATATAAAACTTTGTACTGTATTTAGTTTAATCTTATTTCTTTCAGTGTTATTTTGTCTCTGTTAAGTGTCGCGTTCTTCTTGTTTTTGTACTTGGAACTGACTGGACTGAAAACTACATTACCCAGAATTCCTCACCTGCACGAGTCTCTCGATTTAAAGCTTGAACCGAAAGTGTTCCCCTGTGTGTGTGTGTGTGTGTGTGTGTGTGTGTGTGTGTGTGTGTGTGTGTGTGTGTGTGTGTGTGCGTGTGTGTGTGTGCGTGTGTGTGAGTGTGTCATCCATCCTGTCTGAAGCTGTTGTCATCCCTGTCTGCAAAAGAACTATCAGTGTCTGTTCTCACATTGTTCTTCTCTGCTCAACATTTAACTGCCGTCTGTCTCACTTGCTCATTAAACGCAGTTTTACGAGTGTGTGTGTGTGTGTGTGTGTGTGTGTGTGTGTGTGTGTGTGTGAGACGTACGGATGTGCGTTATTACGCTGTCACAAGAAGGACAAGATTGAGGCCCAGTCTCTTCTTGTGTCTTTGTTATTCCTCCCGATGGTGATTGACCATCAGTGGAGTAAAGTACTTGAGTAAATGGACTTTGTTGTTACTGTTACGATCCCTCGGCTCAGCTCCCTCTGGTGGCTGAGCCAGGGAGCGTTTGCTTACCGTTTGCCTACCGGCTTACCGTTACTAGCTACATTGTGATTGTGCAGGACAAGTCGGCATCTTTTTGTACCGCGGTTTATTGATGTGATATCGCCATCTGCAGGATGCTGAAGGAACTGTATGCTGTTTATCAGCGAAATCAAATGAACACTTTTTTTTGCACGTTTGAGTTTGACTGAGACATTGTTCTTTTTATCCATTCTGGACATTTTTAAACACAGAGGTGTTAAATTTCATTTCTATATTAGAAAATTAAACCTCATTAATAAAGAGTTTATTGTTTTTTTAAGTGTTTTGGTGGGGGGGGTAGCCTAAATTCAGTACGAGTAAAGTACTTCAGTTCTTTTAAAATTCGCGACTTGTAATGGAGTAATTTTTTACGATATGGTGTCTGTACTTTTATTTACTGTAAGTCTGGTTTTTCAGGTACTCTTTACTCCTCTGCACATATATAACGCAGTGGGTCGGCTCATTTAATTTAATACTAATACTATTATTAATATTTGCTAATAATTACTACTATTGGTATTTTTATTGATAATAGTCATTATTATTATTACTACTACCATTATTGTTATTCACTATTATTGTTTTTCACTACTTTTATTATTTTTTGATAATCTAGGTATTTTTGATTTCGTGATTTCAGGTGTTCAAAATTTTGAAAGCCGGTCTTCGGACGTGCCTGAAATAATAAACCATTAAACATTAAAGGACGCCGTCCTTTCAGAACTAGCTCAGAAATGGGTTTAAAAACACATCAGTCATTTGTAATTCCGGGGATAGTTGTGAGAGAGGTGATGTGGTGGTGGTGGTGGTGGTGGGCCCGTGTGGAGCGTCTGTGGGCCGGGCCGCTCTGTGATCATCTCCGGGCCGGACAGGCGGCCGCACGCTGCGCTCCGGGCCAGAACCGGTCGGGCCGCATTCCCCGTCCCGTGACTGCGATCCGGGGTGGAACCGGCGCGGCCAGACCGGCTCTCGCCTCACATCTGACGGGCGATCAGCGGGGCAGGAGCGGCGGGAACACAAAGAGGTGGGACGGCGAGGGCGTGTTGGTAAGCGGCTTTTGTTATCTGCGCCGTTGATCAAACGCGGTGAAACTCACACGTTCTGACATTTTTTCCTACCCGGGAGAATTTCCTACATCGCGTTATGCGCATAGTTGCGTCATGTTCGGGCCACCTCGAGATGTGAAGACGGATAGTTATTTTATTTGCAAAATTTCATATACACAAATCTAAATTTACTCGTTTCTGTAAGGAATTTGCTCTCTATTTCAACACTCAAGGGTTCAAGTCACTCAAAAGCCTTAAAAACAGAGGAGTTCTGAAATAGGTTTAAAGTATTTGATTATTTATTGATGAGTATAATTTGCACTTCTTATTTGCACTGTTTTTGTCAAATTTCAAATTCAAATTCAAATTTTTATTTGTCACAAACATATGCATACATGGTATGACATGATGTGAAATGTTTTTTACAATCACTCCAAAGAACAAAATAAGAATACAATAAGCAAAAAAAGATCAGAGAAATAGTAATAAAAATAGTAATAAAATAGAAAAAGAACAAGCAGTAAGAATATAAAACGAATGTAATGCAAAAACAGATTCCAGGTTCAGTGCAGATTTTTAAGTGGTATAAAGTGGTCCATGTGCAGAATAAGGATTAAAAAGAAGAATAAAGTGACTCATGTTTTGTATTGTATGTTGCATTTTTGCTGTTCATTTGTACAATATCTTTGTATATCCCCTGGCTTCAATAAAGTTTTCTAAAAAAAAAAAAAAAAAGACGGATAGTTCTGGCTTAAAATGTAAATTTTAACAGTGTTAATTAGACAATCCTGCTAAAATAACATCAAGAAAAAGGTGATTAAAGTTTAATGAAGTTTAAACATTTTCAACAAGTGTTCACAAAATATTCAATTTGCGTGACAGTAAAGGTATTTCCTGCTTGGTGACTTTAGCCTGAGAGTCTGTAGTTTCTATTTGCAGGAGTTTACTCTGGAAAATCACGTGTTTAAATATGTATTATATGTTTCTTTATTTATTTGAAAACAAAGATGATTGAAACGATAGATTTCCTGACTTCACATAACTACTTCCTAATAAATATATATATATATTTTTTTCTTAATTGCTTAAAGGATATTAAAAGAATAATTACAGTCATTGCACAAGTGTATGTATTTTTTAATGCACAGTCTCGTAACCCAATGTAGGAAATTCTCCCGTGTAGGCCAAAAGTTTAGAACAACGGTTTGTGAGACGATTGTACGTGTAATAAGACATCTTTGAGGGTTTTGTGAGATCGCAAAAAAAATACTGTTTATGTGAATATAATTAAGTCAAGTATGTAAATCAAGTATGTGAACACTCACGGAAATGCACCCGATGCAAAGGCGTGTTTACATTAGCATTATCACATTTTGAGACATTAGCATATACACGCACACACACACACACACACACACACACACACACACACACACACACACCTAAAACTTAAGTGTGTCAATTCAACTTGACTTTTTGAATGTTTTTTCCCACCAATATGTTGATGTGGCTAACTAGACAAAGTTAAGTCTATGTTCTGTTGTAAACAACAAAAATGAATTGTTGTGCTTACAAAGAGTGACGCAATTGTGAAATTTGTCCATATTTGCAGATTTTCAATAGAATTTCAAATATGCACACTCTTCAGACAAATTATAAAATGCCTGAGTCTCTCTGTCTACCCGTCCATCTTGTCCTTTACTGGTCTGTCATCCTATCAAACACACACGCACACACACACACACACACACACACACACACACACACACACACACACACACACACACACACACACACAAATAACATATGTGTTCCAGGAAATCATTCCACTACAATCACTTCTTGCGTTCCAGGTAAATTCCTCGCTAGAGATCAGAATACTTTGCGGGATCTCGCAAAACAAAATGTCTTCCACGTCCCTTCGGGGGCTCAGTAAATTCTACAAGTGGTTTAAATGGTTTTATTTGTATAGAATCATCATCATCATCAGCACCGTGCGTTTGTCATTAACTTAACCATATTTACGCGAATATAAACTCCCCTTTTTTCCCCAATTCATCGGCTCAAAATCTTGCCGGGTGCTTAAAATTTCAAATATTCACGTAAATATAAGCGGTCATTTCTTTAACGAATCTGGAGGCAGACGTGTGTATGAGTTTTTATTTAGAAACGCGACAGAAAATAACACTGGAAGACATAAGATTAAACTAAATACTATCGTTAATATTTGAACAGACAGAGCATATTGTATCTAGTAGATTGGCGTGCTAAAGGCTAACGGGTTAGCGCTTGAGAACGAGTCCAGCAGCTGCAAAAGCTTCGGAGCAAACAGGAAACAGTGTAAAGCCAAGAACACGGAGTCAAACACAATCTAATCGCTCTGTCTGCTGCACAGAGAAAAACACCACTGTTCTAATATTTACGTCTAACATAAACCAGCTCAGTCAGCTTTACCCTACGCTCTTTAAGCGCAAAGGCTCATGGGAACCAGTGAGCAGCAAAGCATGATGGGAGGTGTAGTTATGATCGTTAGAATAGATTGTTTTATTATTTTCAAGTAAAATAACATCGAAGGGATAAGAGTGAAAAGTTCGGTTTGTTTAATAAAGAAAAAAATTGTATTTTAAAGAGAAAATTGATGTAGAGATACGAGACACAAGTTAGGTTTGCTAAATCAAGAGAAAATAGTATTCCAACACAATTTAGCCACAAAGCAAAAAATGAGTACCATAGCCATTACCATAAGTACGGTAATTACACCGTGTGGACAACAATGGCTCTTTAAAGATAAAAGCAGCGTGTTAATTGCGTCGGGGCACGTCTCTGACCGCTTCAGGCCACACTTTCACTCCACCACTCGTTTCTCTTCACCTCTCCCCATCATTCCACCGACCCGGAGCGGACAAAAGCCGCAACGCGTACGAGCCCAAACGCAGTTGAAGCGATATTTCACAAGCCGCGGACTTCGACCCGTCCGGTTATTGTGGTGGCTAATCCGGGATCAGCCCGCACAAAGCGTCTGCTGAAGCCCGTGACCTTTGCTTTCGCAGCATTAGTGGCTGTTCAGGACCTCCGGTGGCCCCTCGCTCCCCCGTGGCAGTCAGTGATGGAGGGTCAAGAGGAGCAGAAGGTGACCATGAGGGGTCTGAACGTGCGTCTGAAGGGCTTCCTGGACCACGTGAACCAGCTGGAGGAGGCCAACCAGAGCCTGGCGGAGCAGATCATGGAGTGGGGCTTGAGGAACGAAGCTCTGTGGCCCGACTGGAGCGACAAGGAGGCGCTGGCACAGGATCTTCGAGCTCAGGTGGGTTGATGGAGTCGTTACTGCTTTATTACCGTCATTACCGCGGTGGAGTGGGGTCTTATCGCGTCCGTCTGTGCTTCACGAGTCATTTTCTTTAGTAAAAGTCTGTCTACAACACGGCACTTTTGTTGTTGGAACTACCTTCAGGGTTGAAAATGCTTGAAAATGCTTGAATTTCAATTACCGTAATTACGCAAATATAAGCACCCCCAGATTTTTCAGGCACAAAATATTTTTTTTCGTGGCTAAATTACGTCAATTTTCTCTTTAAAGTACTATTTTTTCTTTATCTAACAAACCTAACTTGTGACTCGTATCTCTACGTCAATTTTCACTTTAAAATACTGGTTTTTTTTAATTAACAAACCTAACTTGTGACTCGTATCTCTTTGATGTTGTTTTACCTTGAAAATTAATAAAACAATAATCTATTCTAGCGATTGGAACTACACCTCCCATCATGCTTTGCTGCTCACTGTTTCCCAATATTTGAAATTGCCGATTATAAGCACCACGCTAGTTTTTGAGCTGCTGAAATTGGGAAAAATACGAGTGCTAATATTCGAGTAAATGCGGTATGTGTTTTCAAGGTCTTAAAAATGCTTGAATTTGAGACGAAGTGCTTAAATTGAATTAAATTGAATTGAAATTTCATTTAAAATTTGAAAATGTTATTATACTTCACAACAAACAAATACAGTGGCACCCCGGCTTACGAAATTAATCTGTGCCGACAGCAGTTTCTTAAGGCAAAAATGTATTAAACTGGGACTCAATTAATATGTAAATGCCCTAATCCATTCTAAGCCTGTGAATTCAGACACATTTTTTGATAATATGATAAAATATCATAATAACTGTAAAAACGTGTTAGAGTAAGAGTTATTGGAATATAAGTTATTGGGAAAAAAAAACAACTGTAAAAATGAGTACTGTGGTGCTAAAGTAAAAGAATAAAAATCAGTTTATTATCAATGTTTGTTCCCTCTTATTACAGTTAGGAAAAATAAATACACCACATTTTGACTCAAATCTTAACTTTGTTTTATATCAACTGTACATAAACTAATACTGAAAGTCAACTAGACGGATAATAGGTTCATAACCAAGTAACCTATTACAATTTTAATTTAGTTTAATTTAATTTGGGTCGTATTTAGTCAGACCTTTTAATATACATTTTACCTCAACTCTATGATGCTGGAAGAGCTTCAACATGGAGCGTGAAAGTGCTTGAATATGACCTTTTAGAAAGTTTAGGAAACCTGTACAATACTAGATATATATTATATTTATAGATAGAGTGTTCAAATCGTTTTAAAAAGACGAGCACGACCAAAAAAAAAATAAATAAAACGTTGCGGATGTGGAAGTGAAGTGTGTTTTTAAAGGGGGTGGGATAGTGCCATTATAGTGGGATCCTGTCAGCTTTTTCAACAAAGGGAATGACGTGTGCTCGGAATCAAACTGTGGACAAAGAAAGTGTGTGTGTGTGTGTGTGTGTGTGTGTGTGTGTGTGTTACTCGCAAAGCGTAAAATGCTTTTCTAGAATGAAAAAACGACTCAAAAATGCACTTCGAATCTTCAAAGGAACCATTTGTACAAACATTTTTAATATAACAGCTGTTTTCTTAACATAAAAGAGAAAATAATAATCATCTCATCCTAAAAATTATGTAACTATAACTTTAGTAGTACATTAAAAAAAAAGAGGCGTGTGCAAAATGTGGAGGTATTTAAGTAAAGTTTACGAATCATTCGCGTCGACGTTCTCAAAGTGTTGTTCATTATTGACATCATAATCCACTTCTGGTTTTGTCTAATGTGTGAAAGGCAATTTTCATATAACCAAAAAAATATATTTACTGTTTATATTTTGTATGTATGCACAAATTTATATACTGTGTAGTATTTCGATCACATCTGGTTCATATCTGGTCCAGTGATCTTTTGCTGTCTGGACATACACAGACACACACACACACACCTACACACACGCACACACACACACACACACACACACGTGATATGCAGTGATGTTATTATTATTATAGTAGGTTCAAAGTGCAACAGGAGTTACTCTGCTGACTGGCATAAAAAGTTTTACCCATAATGCATTGTTTTGCCTCCGCAATATCTAAAAAGTTAGTCTTGTCTTCATTTGATCTCAAATATTAATGCAGATTGAAATAAAAGGTAAAAATTGTTTAATTATTTTCCATTTAGTTTTTTTTTTTGACAATCAGGTTGAAGATACTCGTTCACATAAACTAATAAATATATTTTTATGATAGTTTGTAACATTTTACCAGTTAAAAAACGTCCAGAAAACGACAAATTTGCTATAACCTAATACATTATTATATAATATATCTTGAAATAATGTGTGTGTGTGTGTGTGTGTGTGTGTGTGTGTGTGTGTGTGTGTGTGTGAGAAAGACACAAGCCTTCAGTGGGAGGCGGCTACTGACTGGGACAATGATTTACCGTTTATAACGTGTCGTTACGACGGCATTTTGGCAGCCAGACAAATAAAAACATTAGTAATAGGTAAAATACGCAACACTAGACGTTTCAAACTGAACTTCACCTTCACCCTTATCAGACACCCTAAATGTCTGAAGGAGCTGTCAGAAATGTTAATCAGTCATTTTAATTTAATTTAAATCGTACATCAACAATGTGCAATATTTTTCTTTTTTTTTTTATTTGTGTCCATTCTTAATCCTTCTTTCTTCTTCTTCTTCTTGAGAAAATGTAATTTACGGTGTAATTCCTACAGCTAATAGAGCTTATGAACGTCAATTCTGCCACTTCAACTCATTATTTGTGTTTTTTGTTGTCTTAGGAAATAAACACCAAGTCAAAGATGAAAATGTAATTTACGGTGTAATTCCTACAGCTAACAGAGCTTATGAACGTCAATTCTGCCACTTCAACTCATTATTTCTGTTGTTTTTTTTTTGTCTTAGGAAATAAACACCAAGTCAAAAATGTAATTTCCGGTGTAATTCCTACAGCTAATCGGTTCATGAAACTGGAAAACCACACGGAAATAAATGATTAAAAAAATTGCATAACGTGCTGCGACGTAGATCAAATCCCTGCAGCATTTGAGTCTTCGCTCTCCATCGGCGTGGAGCAGAAACGAAGGTTGACAGCCAGAAAAACCACATGTCTGGCCTTCACACACGCTGCTTCTCACACTAGAAACCATTCGCTGCAGGTTCCCATGATTAGATGGGTGTTGACGGGCATTTATCTTCAACCTTTTTAGCATCTGCCCTCATTATTCCTGCTCATGTGCAATTAAAATGTTCTCAGTCTGGATGGCTCATTGTTGTGTGTTGGCGCAGGTTAGCCGGATGCTGGTGGAGAACGCGGACATCTTGTTGCAGTCCGACGCGGTGAAACTCATGGCCACGGATCTGAAAAGCAGGTCCGACTCTTTTTGACGCAAAGTATCATTTTCATATTTCAAAAAGTATCATGTTTATCAAAAAGTAACATATATCAAAGTATCATATTTGACGCTTCTCATTTTTTGATAAGAGATCTACTCAATTCTTTGGGCTTTGTTGCATTTGTAAGGCGCTTTTATACAGGTACACAACTGTCTCAACGCGCTTGTGTGAAAATGTAAAAAGACATTTTTTTCATATGTTTGTTGGTGTTAAAATATTGGCTATGACAAAAAAAAAAGTTGCAACCTAGTAATTTGTGAATTTTGTTACAAATGCGATTGTTGCAAATTTGGTCAAATGTTACAATGTACACACACAACCACACACTGTTTTTATTAATAATATAAATAATAATAATAATTTAAAATTATTGGTCAGAGCCTATAGTCTGCACAACAATGCACATTTTTTCCTCTTTTTTTATTCCCCCTAATTTTTGAACACAGATAAATAATGGACATTTTTCTTTTTTCCCTACTTTGCATAGCGACTTTGCGTTGATCTTGAACTAAGAAAAATGCTATATAATAAACTTCAACTTAACATAATAACTGTTAAGTGACCTAACATTTATAAGGAGATACATATTATATTGAATTACTAAAAAAATATATTTCTATTTAGGGCCTCGGTTAAAAAAAAAAAAAAACAATTATTAGAAATATTTCCAATTTTTTTGGTCAAAGGTATTTGACTTGGAAAACAAAAACAATTCTTCTGTAAAATATGGTAAGACTTGGAAATAAGTCTGTAGGTAAGTTATGTCTGCTATGCTGTACAGCTTTGTGATTACAGTGAGTTATTACAGTGAACACAACTAATATTCAAATGATGATGGTTAGAAGACTTCAGTGAGGCAGAGTGGATTCCTTCAGAACAATGGCACTCGAAAAATGCCACGAGAAATGTCACAAATTTTTTCATTTGACTCTTCATCGCCCCCTGTGGTCACAAGTGCAGCTTTCACGGAACCGTGTGCTTTTAATTTTATTTACATAAAATTAAATGTTCATTAACATTTAGGTTTGAAATCGAAGAGAACCTGCGTCTTCTGAGAGAGCAGGAGCTGTCGCAGCTGAAGGTGAAGAAGAAAGAAATGGACGTGGCCAACACGCTTCTGGAAAAGCAGCTTCTCCAGTCCCGGAATGAGTTGCAGGAGATTAAGGAGGATCAGGAGGTGAAGACAGTGTTGTGACAGCGTTTAGCGTGTCTGAGTGTCGTGTGTGTGTGTGTGTGTGTGTGTGTGTGTGTGTGTGTGATGGTCTGTCTGTCATGTTAAGTATTAACATGAAAACTCTCGACGCCCGTCTTTAGTGGTGAAGTCTGCTGTGCCTTTTGTGTTTGACTGCCAAGTTGTGGATAGCCTCAGGGTGAGAGAGAGAGAGAGAGAGAGAGAGAGAGAGAGAGAGAGAGAGAGAGAGAGAGAGAGAGAGAGAGAGAGAGAGAAAGTAGGGGAGAGAGTGTGAGAGAGAGACACGAAGAGAGAGAGAGAGGGTGAGAGAGAGATAGATGGAGAGAAAGTAGGGGAGAGAGTGTGAGAGAGAGACACGAAGAGAGAGAGAGAGAGAGAGAGAGAGAGAGAGAGAGAGAGAGAGAGAGAGAGAGAGAGAGAGAGAGAGAGAAAGAAGGGGGGAGAGTGTGAGAGAGAGAGAGAGATGGAGAGAAAAATAAAATGGGAGGGGGAGACAGACAGAAGGACAGACAGAGAGACAACCAAACAGAATGAGAGAAACAAGAGTTAACAGGAGTTAGAGACAGAAGGACAGAGGAAAAATAGAGAAAGAGTGAGACAGAATGAGAAAGAGAACGAGAGAGAGAGAGAGAGAGAGACAGAAGGACAAAGGAAAAATAGAGCAAGAGAGAAAGAGTGAGACAGAATGAGAGAGAGAACAAGAGACAAAGACAGAGAGAAAGAGAAACACACACAGAGAGATAGAAAGAAAGAGAGTGTTTGTGCATGGGTGTGTTTTTTATCGTTTATTTACTTTTTTTACATTAAACATTTAAGTAAAAACAATTGAATAAAACATAATGATTAATTTTTTAACAGCTATAACATTTTTAACAAAAACTCAAACCAGAAGTGCACAAGTCAATAAAAAAAATGTAATTACCAATTACCACTTATCAATTAAACATTATGAATTGACTTAAAATAAAAATAACCACAAGATTAATAACGAGAAAATAATAATAATGATGATTATTATTATTATTATAAATGCAGAAAACAATAAACTGCACAAAAACAATTAGCCAAACATTTAAAACATGTCTTTCCAGTACAGCATTAATCAGCATGATCAGTTCGCTCTGAATCCGTGTGTTTCCATCATGAGTTTTAGCCTTGCTGACACGAGCCCTTTAAATCCCCTCATCCCCCCCGCACAGAGAGAGCTGGATCAGCATCAGCAGCGAGCGGTGGAGGAGTGTGAGCGAGTGCTAACACAGGTCTCAGCCGGAGAGGATGGCAGAGCGATGGATTCCTGCCCTGACTCAGCCCAGACACCAAATCCAGTCTCAGGCTCCGACTCGGCCCCACAGACCAGGCCGGGACACCCTGCCATCAGCCCCACGGCATCTCCCCAGGTGAAAGAGAACCGTTCACTAGTCGCAATGCTTTATCTGCTCTGCTGGGGCACTGCAGTGTAATAGAGAGAGTGTGTGTGTGTGTGTGAGAGAGAGAGAGAGAGAGGTAGAGTGAAGTGGTAGAGGGAGAGAGAGGTTGAGTAAAGTGGTAGAGGGAGAGAGGTAGAGTAAGGGGGAGGAGAGAGAGAGAGCAAGAAGTAGTGTGGGGGGGGGGTAGAGAGAGAGGAAGAGTAAGAGGGTAGAGAGAGGAGAAAGACAGAGAGAGAGAGAGAGAGTAGAGTGTGGGGGGGTCGAGGAGAGGGAGTAAGGGGGAGTGGTAAAGGGATGGAGAGAGAGAGAGGAGGAGAGAGAGGAGAGAGAGAGAGGTAGTAAGGGGGAGGGAGATAAAACAAGAGCGAGAGAGGTAGAGTGCGGGGATGAGAGAGAGAAGACCCGAGAGAGAGGAGAGAGAGAGAGAGCGCGCGCGAGAGGTAGAGTGAGGGGGTAGAGAGAGAAAGCGAGAGAGAGAGAGAGGTAGAGTGAGGGAGTAGAGTAGGAGAGAGAGAAAGAGAGGTAGAGTGAGGGGTAAAGAGAGAGAGATGTAAAGAGAGAGCAAAGCAGCTCATTAATCACACATCAATATGGAAACTAAAACTACATAACTGCTGTTTTCCTTCTTCCCTCAAGCAGATTATTCATTTTCTCTGAATAAGAATGTCTCTCAATGCTTCACGTCTCTGTCTACAGGGAATTTATGTTCTGGCAGAAAAGAAACGATTCACTGGAATCGTAACTCGGGGGGTAGAGAGAGACAGAGAGAGAGAGAGAGGAGAGAGAGAGAGCGAGAGGCAGAGTGAGGAGGAGAGAGAGAGAGAGAGAGAGAGACAGAGCAAGAGGTAGAGTGAGGGGGTAGAGAGAGATAGAAAGAGAGAGAGGAAGAGTGAGGGGTAGAGTGAAAGAGAGGAAGAGTGAGGGGAGAGACAGAGCGAGAGGCAGAGCGAGGGGGTAGAGAGAGAGAGAGACAGAGCGAGAGGAAGAGTGAGGGAGTAGAGAGAGATAGAAAGAGAGAGAGAGAGACAGACCGAAACAGAGAGAGCAAGAGGTAGAGAGAGAGAGAGAGATTATAATTAAAATAAAAACACATCTTAAAACAAGAACATTTATTATTATTAATAGTAATAATATATTAATTATACACATTTCAAAACCTATTGACATAGAAAAACAATAACACAACAATTGTCTGTTGGGTTTATCTGATCTGTGTTTGTGTACTGTGCAGGTGAGGGCGAGCGACGAGAGCCTGAAGGAGGCGCGAGCCGAGCTGGCTGATGCCCGGAAGCGATGGCACCGTCTGCAAGTGGAAATCGACTCACTATATGCCACGGTGTGTGGAGAAGAAGCCAAAAACAACACCAGGATCGAGCCAACGCTCTCGTTTAGTGCCACAAACCCAAACCACAACCATCATTATCAACCAGCGATGATTCAAAAAATGTTATCATGTGATCAAATAATTCCAACTAGTCGATTATCTTGTCTTAAGGCTCACAATCGCAACGCTCTTAAATCGCATAAAATCCAGTCTTTGTAATGCCAAGATGCAAGTTAACATGCTAAGCTAATGTTTTGTTAGCCTCCTCTAGTAGGCGTTTTATTTCAATAGAATCCCTTTGGGGGTTTTTCTTGCTGGTATGAGATTATATTCTTCTGACTGATCCACTGCCAGAAAACACAGATTTCAAAACAAGATAAGTTAGTTGAAACCAGTCAGCTGAGAGCTAGGTTAGCAATTGGGCGTTTGTAAACTAGGCTACTAAAAAGTAGCTTTTGTTTACGTGCCTGTCGGTTCTGACTTAATTCCGTGTCCATTGTTCGTTTGCAAAGTGCTAATCGATGTACAGACCACAACACGGAAGACCATGTTCTTGCCATCGATCAAGCTAATGCTAATGTAAATTACTGTCGTCTCAGCGGAACTAAGCTAAGTCTAGATTTTCTGCACCTTCCACTAATTGAAGATACGGTCAACACAAGGTGGGTTTCTAATCTCGGGACACATTTGCTTTCAAAGCTACGACCAAACTCGTCTGTAAAGTTATGTGGGAAAACGATTGGTGCCTCCACGGCAACCAAAAAAGCGTGACTTTCAATTCCACTGAAGCCTTTATAAACTTTCCAAGATCACAGCTTGGGTTTTGCTGAAGGTCTACTTGATCAGGATCACCAGCTTCTTTGGAAAAGCCACTCTTTTACGCAGACAAGTTTAGGCTTGCCTTAATTGCATCTTAGCTCAGCACGTTCACCTTGCTATCGTTGACCCAACGTTGTCTCTCCAAAATTTCAGGAGAGAGGTCTCCAGAGTTCCCTCAGACACACCCAGCTTCAGTACTCCACGCAGCTGAAGGATCTGTCCCGGTCCGTGAAAGGTCTGGAGTCTGAGCTGGCGACGGTACGAGACGGCCTGGAGCTTCAGCGGCAGAACCATTCCCAGCTCCTCAACACCAAAATTCGACTGGAGCAGGAGATTGCCACCTACAGGAAGCTTCTAGAAAACGAGGAGGGCAGGTGTGGAAAGTGAAGGGTTCGTGTTTAGGGTTGGGGTTGGAAATTCAGTGGAATCTTGCACTGGTTTCAAGTTCTGGCCTTGTGCCCTTGGTGTTGTGAAATATCAAGTTCTGTGTAACCCAACTTGTTTCCCCTGGAATTGCAGGTTTTTCCATTCAGAAGGCCCGAGTATAAAGCTGACACTTTGGAAAGAGTCGATTCCTTCTTCGGAACAAAACGGCCTGTCCAATGGATTTGAGGAGGAGACCTCGAAGCCACTCTCTGCAGACGTGTCTCCAAAAAGCAGCCCCGTTCTGAGACAGAAGAGTCTTATCATCTTGACAGGTCGGAACAGTGAGCAACACCCCATTTGGATGAATGGAGTGTAAATCTATATCTGTTCGTGTCTAGAACCTGTCAATGATAACTGTGGAGAGATCTGCACCGTGAAGACTCGAGAGATCCTAGAAGGGAATGTGGTGAGAGAGAGTGCGGAAGGCCACGGAAGAATTGAGTGAGTTCCAAGACTAACCCTTTTACATTCCGGCCACACTGATCTTGTCATATCTTGTCTTATCATATCTCATCATCCCTATACCGAAGATCAAGCGGGTTCATCCCTCATGTGGGGTCCCAGGATTTGCCAGGATCCTGGAGCAACTGTTCTCTAGTTAAGTCATTGTAATTCTCGTGTTTGTGTGTGACAGGACGGAGAACATTGACAAGGCCATCAGACAATGGGAAGGATCGTTCTTCAAAGGAAACCCCAAGCTGAGAAAGAAGTCGGTGTCGCTTCGGTTCGACCTTCACATGGCCGTGGCAGACGAAGGATGCGGTCAAATGAAACGGGACAATCTCCCCAACGTGGAGGTTCGCCTGGTGATGAAGCGGTCCCGAAGCATACACACTTTTGCTCAGTGATGTCTGGTTGCTTGATCTTGGGACATCCACAAACTCCCCATCACACATGGTGCGCGATTTACCGTTTACCCGTGGCTGACCTTGTGTTCACACCCAACGTGGCGAAAGCGTTATTATAAGGTTCAAGTTTATTTATATAGCGCTTCTTAGTTCGAGACAACGCAAAGTTGCTATGCTAATTTGGTAAAAATGTACATTTTTATCTGAGTTCAAAAATGAGGAAAAAGAGTTGACAAAAATAACGAAAATTGTCCATTGTCCACCGTTGTTCAGACTGGGCTATGCGTTGTTGGGCTATGACCAGAAGAGCAAGCTAGATTGCTACAGTGGCTAGGAAAACATAACCTCTCGGGCGGGGTGAGAGGAATGAACCTAGGCAGAACCTGACTCTCTGGCGCCAGTCTCCTCTGTCATGCTAACATTACAAAGTCATTGGTGAAGATGGTTTCGGACGTTGTCTCCGGCGGGGTGTGGCGGCTCTTCCCCCCATCCCTTCGCCGTCCTTGTGATAATGACACCCCTCCAAGCGATGTCATCCCCAATCCTCGGAGGTACGACATTCCTCAAGTGACGTTGTCTCCATCCCGATGGTAACGACATTCCTCCAGCATCCGGATGGGGTGTGGATCACTCAGGACCTCGGCAGGGGAGTAAAACGAGCAAGAACAAAAGCTATTAGCACTTTGAAGGGCTTTAAGAGAATAATAATAGTAGTGATGCTATAGTGCAGGTGAGGTTCGGTTCCGGGCTCCTACCTAATGCAGCCGAAATTGACAGGAAGTTCACAGAACTTGGGACTCAGCTCAACTTTGTGGCGTCGAGCTAGGACGGGGTTTGGCAGAATGTGGAGTTCAAAAACTTGTCGATATACTTGTTTTTGATATGGAGTAGCCTTCTGATACTTCTAAGTATGCTAATTTAAGTGTGTACTTATGATCTCGGGCACTTCCGGACCTTTCTCAAGAGCATCTGATGTCTCTCAGCTTTTGGAAGTTTCAAGGAAAGGTCTGATCTCTCCCTCGCTTCAGGATTGTTTGATCTCTCTTTCGCTTCTAGGTTGTCTAGTCTCTCTTGCATGCTTCTGTATTGTCTGATCTCTATTGTGCCCTTCTGGATTGTCTGATCTCTCTTTCTCTTCTAGATTGTCTGATCTTTCCTGGGAGCTTCTGGATTGTCTGATCTCTCCTTTGCTTCTAGAGTGTCTGCTCTCTCTCTCCCTCGCTTCTAGATTGTCTGTCTTTTCTTGCGCTTCTGTATTGTCTGATCTCTCTCACATTTCTGGATTGTCTGATCTCTCTTTCGCTTCTGGATTGTCTGATCTCTCTCGGCCGCTTCTGGATTGTCTGATCTCTGTTTTGCTTCTAGATTGTCTGATCTTTCTCCCGCTTCTGAATTGCCTGATCTCTCTGGTGCTTCTGTATTGTCTGATCTCTCTTTCGCTTCTATATTGTCTGATCCTTCTGGCGCTTCTGAATTGTCTGATCTCTTTTTCGCACTTCTGAATTGTCTGATCTCTCTCGCGCTCTGGATTGTCTGATCTCTCGCACTTCTGGATTGTCTGATCTCCGTTTCACGTTTCTGGATTGTCGGATCTCTCTCTCGCGCTCTGGATTGTCTGATCTCTCGCACTTCTGGATTGTCTGATCTCCGTTTCACGTTTCTGGATTGTCGGATCTCTCTCTCGCGCTTCTGGATTGTCTGATCTCTCTCTGTATCTCTTGTACTTCTGGATTGTCTGATCTCTCTCGCTTCTGGGTTGTCTGATGACTCTTGCAGGCGTCTGATCTCTCCTGTGCACTTCTGGTCTCTCTGGTAAATGTCTCATCCCTCTCATGCGATTGCAGACCTCGTGAGCAAAAACAAAATATTTCAAAACCTGTATGATATACGACAGTAATGCTTCTTGAACTCGGAATTTGAAGGGAAAAAATACGCAATTAAACGAATGATCAACGTGTTTAATTTTCTGAATTAAACGTGTTTCTGAATTAGCGAATTGTGACGCTTTCATCGTGTCAGGTGTGAACGCAAGGGAAGGAAATTCCACGGGTCTTATTATCGTTACGAACATACTACACATCAGAATCCAGGAACTTTGGAGTGAAAGTGATGGATGTGTTTAGTTCAGACGGTTGAATCTGGATTGTGGTTTTGTATGCGATGCAGTTCTACACAAGCGTGACTTTAGCGTGTGATGCTTTGCTGCCATTCCTGACTGGCGAAGTAGATTTCCACGCTGTGTGCAGTGAACGTCGCCTTATTGGGTTTGACAAATGCTACTGGAAGTCATTTTACAGTCGGACGAACACCTGTGTGGATCTGATCCGTGTCCAATCGTGATCCAAAACGAAACGTCTCAGACCTAGAAGCCTGGAAAAAAAAAGCTTAGCCCTTAAACCAGGGTCACATTGGGTCACATCGGTATAAGGTTTAAACAGCAATGCCGCAGATTTACAACTAAAGTCCTTAGAAAATGCCAGCCACTCGGGAAATGCAAGATGCGAAGATAAACGTTTTATTTAAAAGACAGATATTGAGTGTTACAGTCCTCTGTGCAGAATGATTTTCAAATGATTTATTCTCCCGAAATACAAAAATGTGACACTTTTATTAGTTCCTTATTTAAGTAGAATAATTTGCATATTGTTCCGTTCTACCTCTGATGGTTGCCTTGCTATAAAAAATGATCATAATATGTTCTATGGCATCTTGATTGCTTTAATTTTCACATAAAAATGTAATTGAATATATATATCAAGTCTACACTTTGTTAAAAAAGATGTCTTGATATGCACTTTAAAGAATCAAATAAAATATCCAGACAAAGTTGCTTGTAGTGACTTTTTTCTGTTGCTTTTTGTGAAATATTATTTATTGCAATCACACACACACACACACACACACACACACCTACAACACCACCCACAACACCAACAACACACCACACACACACACACACACACACACACACACACACACACACACACAACACACACACGCACACAGACACCCTGAATGTTACATATGGAATTTTTAAATACAAATCATACTGTTAACAATAGTGTACAGTATATTCGTATATAACCTGTATATTAAACACTCAGTGTTTGGAGTAACGCGTTACAAAAGTAACATGTTACACTAATATATTACTTTTTGCTGTAACGCGGTAGTGTAACTTATTAATTATTCTATTTTCAGTAATATATTACTCGTTACATGCAAGTAACGCTTGCGTTACATCAAATCTTTCACTTTTAAAACAATAAATCAAACATTTAATATTTCCTGTTCGTAAATAGACACGTAAGTCATTCGTCTCGCTTTTCGCTGGTAGAGCGTTGTATTTTGTAACGCTGCGCTGAGCTCGAGGTGTTCGGCTATTGGCTCTGAGCTCGAGGTTTGCTGCTATTGGCTTTGAGCTCGAGGTGTGCAGCAGGCTATTGGCTCCGACTGGCTTACGCAACTGCGGACGTGCGCGGAGCCGCGGACTCGCGGCAAATCCGAAGGTACATTTGCGAGATGGTCATCCGCGCATTATTTCAGTTTTGTAAAAAACAAGAAATTGTGGTGAAATGCGACCGCTGTGTAAACACAAGACAATCGTCGACATTAAAAAAAACAGCGGTGCTATTAGACCGCTCGACCTGAAGAGAAAGAAAACAGCAACGACAATGTCGTCTGCACTTTATGGCCAGAAAGCAGGACAGTATTGTGTGGTGAGTCAATCAAAATGAATAAAACGCACTGAAGTTTACATACCCCTGTTGTGTCTGATATCAAATATACCCAGGTTAAGACATTGTAGGAAAATCGCTTTATGACTAACATACGTTTTAACACATATTAATGTTAATTATTAGTGTTGCCAAGCGTCTTTTCCCCAGACATCCGGTCAGATTTTATAAATTCACGATAATGTCCGGTTTTTCATCTTTTTTAAAGGACCATGTAGGTTTGCCACCCGTGCTTAAATTATTTGAGAACGGAAAATGAACTAATCCATTGAGACTTCAATTTATAATATGTATACTATATTATTAAAATATCTGTCAAATAAAAACGTGTTAATGACAACTGCTCACTAATATTGTTCACTAATAGAGACATTATAGATATTATTAGATATATTGTTGAAGCTGGATTTTCAAACAAAAGAGTTGATATATAAAACTTTATTTCATATTATTAATTTATTGTGAAAAAAGTCAGACTAAAATTGTTACATATTGTTTTTTTGTAACAAAACAAGTTTTTTTATTTTAATTTTTTCTTTATTTTTTCATTTCATTTTTTTTTTTTTAAATGCATATTAAAGCATGTTCATCAACCTCCGAGAAGCCTGTCTAAAATTTGTTGAGGCCACTTTTCCTTTTTTTTGAAAATCAAAATAAATGGTCACTCTACAATTATAGACTATGTATATTGTAGCTTGGATAGGCCACAGTCATTAGGCTACATAACTATGCCTTCTACTGGATGTAACAAACTACTGTACAAGTAAAAGGTACACTTTGTTATTTAAGGTAATTTTTTAGTTTATTTCTACTTGGTGAAAGTAACTTAAAAGTTATACAGAAGTAATGTAATATATTACATTTATGAGACAGTAATATTGTAGTGTAACTTATTACTTTTTTCAAACAGTAATAAGTAATATGTAATATATTACAAATTTGAAGTAACTTTCACAACACTGTAAACACTATATGTCATGTAAAATATAAAATATACATGCATCAAAAAAAAAATTCCCACATGCTATAAGTAATTGAGGACGAAAATTCAATATCGTATACAAACATACAGGCTAAACTACTAACAGCATTATATCTGTTTTAAAGGCCGCAGTTTATATATAAAAAATTGCTCATTAAAAAAACAAATGTTAATGTTATTTTTAACATTGAAATTTTTCCGACCAATCTGGCTGGTCTCGATCATTTCTGCACTAGTAAATTAAGACACTTACCGAAACAGGATAATAAGTGCGGCTGTAAAATGACAAACGGTGATGTCGCCATCTAGAGGCCGGTTATGATGTGAGCATGACAACCACAGATAAAGGTTCCTTCTCGTTTAGCTTTTTAAAGATTCTTACCTTGGACGAAAACAAATTCCATCATCTAAACACACACACACGCACATATATACATTTTAAATACTGCAACATAATTTAGTATAATTTTTGTTCAATTTTGTTCAATTTGCAATATATTTTCTTTCAATATAAACTCTCCAATGTCGAGTCTCTCTTTATTCATGATAAAACAAATCAAAAAAGTAAATTCTGGTCTTACATATAAATGTCAAACACCAATTGAAAGTTTGAACCTATTTTTTAGGTTACACTCTTGACAAAAACAGGACGTTGAGAAAAAAAAACAACAACAAATAATAATAATAATAATAATAATAATAATAAAACTAAACTAAAACGTGAAGCGCATTTTGCCTTTTGGTCAGCTGAAAACAAACTGCAACTTAATAAATACTTATCACTCTAACATAAAAGATATGTCTACATAAAGCTCTACACAAAATGTCTGTTTTTAAATGTAAGTGTAAGTAAACACAGTGTTGTCTGTTTATCTCACCCCTATGAATCTAAACAGAGATTCTGACGCGAATAAGCATAATTACACAAACGCGAAAATAACTGACGCGATTAAGCATTTTAAATTAATCGCATGCATTAACGCGTTAACTTTGATAAATATATATATAGTATATACCGGATTCCGGATCAACTAGCTGATCAAAACGTAACTCAGCTGATCTGACAGGTTGACGCGTGTATATCGTGCGTATTATCGCTTGTGTGTTTTTGCTACACACCGTCTCCAAAACAAACAGGAAGTTGTTCCCACTTTTCGTGTAAAAACAGTGTAATTCTACAAATCCCAGCGCGTGTGCATACCAGGCCGGCTGAATAAACACACATTGTGCCCGTGCGCCCGATGCCGTCTGTATACCCTGTAATCCGCCTGTCTTTCTAGAAAGCACTGACTCAATTTTTGGATCTGGTTTTCATGACAAAGCGAATGTCCTCTTCACTCCGGGTATAAAAGGGCCCGGGCGGGACGGGCCTGGACCAGCACATCTCCACAGCTCTTCCCCCTCCACTGGCGCCGAACCTCTGCAGAATGGGCCGGGTGAGTACGAAGGTGATCAGGACCTCAATCATTGATCGTGGCTCGACTCAGATCAGTGTCGAAAATATCAAGCGGAAATTTCGAGGAAACGAACGAAAATGCTTCACGTTTACGTTTGTTTGGATGTTTTTTTTCGCTCGCCATCTTCACGTTTTCGTTTGACTTTTTTTTCGCTTCAGGTTTTTTTTTTTTGGTTTGGATTTTTGACCCAAGCTTCACGTGAAGGCGGCGCTTACTCTGATTGGCTGGTGAAAATGTGATTGACAGCTGCAATCACGGTGAGAATGTGATTGGCGGAAAGAGGGGGAGGAGTTTAGCAAACGTTTAAACACGTTTATAAATATTATTATTATAAATTATTCATATTATTTATGAGAGTTTACACACGTTCATAATAATAATTTTTATTATAAAATATTATTGTTTTCATTACTAATAATAATACATTTTATTTGTAAGGCGTCTATCAGGAGCACTGCACATACACAGTATGTGTTCGATGTGAAGAAACAACAGTGTGTACTATTATTCTGAAGTATCTGCCACCACAATAATTTAGCACTATTGTGCAAAAATAACACTTAAATCGCAGTTTATGTACTCAAGCAGATGCCAATCACATTCTCACCAGCCAATCAGAGTAAGGGCCGCCCCCACGTGAAACTTGGGCCAGAAATCCAAACATGAAGATTGCGAAAAAACAAAAGAAAAGAAAAAAAAAACAGGCGTAAATGTGAAGAATTTTCACAGACTGTACAAAAACAAGTGATTGATTTGCACTTTTAATAGTTTTAGTTATAGATAATGATTTTGATTTATTTTGTGATTTTGATTTAAATTATGATTAATTTATTTATAGTTTTTTTTTATTGATTGTCATATTTATTTTATTAGTTTGTTATGAGTGTTATTTATTGAAGTATGTTTTAGCATTTGTGTGTGTTTTGCTGCCGGACTTTTTGAATTTCTTCCTTGGGAGATCAATAATTGTTAATATTGTTAATATTTACTCCTACTACTACTACTTTTCGTTCGTTTCTTCGAAATTTGCGTTTGATATGTTTGCCACTAATCAGATTCCATAGATGTGTTTGCGAGGCGTGTGTGTGCGGCAGCGCTAAAGTTCTCCCGCTCTCCTGTGCGCAGATCATTTTCTACGAGGACAAGAACTTCCAGGGACGCCGGTACGAGTGCGACAGCGACTGCTCGGACTTCCACGCCTACCTGAACCGGTGTAACTCCATTCGCGTGGAGAGCGGGGCCTGGGTGGTCTACGAGAGACCCAACTTCATGGGCTACCAGTATGTTCTGGCCCGCGGCGAGTACCCGGACTACCAGCGCTGGATGGGTCTGAACGACCGCTTGTGCTCCTGCAAGATGATCCATTTCGTAAGTCCCTAAAAACCTAAAAAAACCCTAAAAATTCAGGTTGTAAATGCGCCTTTTGTTTTGAATCAATACGGAGAATTGGCAATATTTTTCATCGTCTCACGTAAATCATCCCTATAAAAAAAACTATAAAGTTGCAACTTTCTTCATTTTAAAATTAGAAGTATATATAAAAAAAAGTATATAAGTATATATTACTAGCTAATGTTTGTAGCCATTATGTGCTATTTCCGTGTTTTGGTAGTTGTTACTGAAAAATATTATTATTATTAACAATAATAATATTAATAATGTCCAATAATACAATATGTCATCGCAGAAGGAGTCGGAAATGAAGAACACGAGCAAGAAGTAAAAAAAAATCAAAGGAACAGACACGGTCAAAACGCTGGGTGGCTGCACAGGGGATAATAATCCTTCCTCTTCACACGGCGTCAGATAAACAGAGAGCTTGAAACAGACCTGAGCTTGAAAATATTGCTCTGAGCATGTGCGGAGTCTGACTGGAGAGCAAAGGATCTTGGGAATTGAAGTCCTGACCACTAGAATCAACTTTCTGTTATCTATTATTTAAGTAAAACGATATCAAAATGATACGGGTCACAAGTTAGGTTTGTTAAAGAAAAGAAAAAAAATTTTTTTTCCCCGAAAAATCAGGGGGTGCTTATAATTGCGTTATTACGGTACTTAAAACACTTCTTCTTCAGTTTTACTGTTGTTGTTGTTGTTGTTGTTATTACTACTATTATATTTAGGGGTTCGGTCACAGAAACAAGAGAAAACTTTCTGCCGAATCGGAAGCATGTATTAAGAAAAACTAACCAACCAACTAGCGTATAATATAAAGTGTAAACTCCACTTTGTACGGTCACAATTGTTAAACGTAAAAAATTTAACCTTTTTTAAAATTTTTCTTTTGTCTTGGGTTAGTTTAAAATAGTCAGTTGACATGAATGTAATGTTTGTACAACACAAATACATAAAGAGGTCGCCCCGCCCTCGCAGCCCCGCCCCCTATGTTCTGCAGCATTCCTCCCTTATTTTAAAGATATTAGAAGTGTTAACCCACCGTGCTCTGGTCCAGGCCAGCGGCTCCGAGTACAAGATCCAACTCTACGACAAGGGAGACTTCAGTGGCCAGGTGTACGAGACCACGGAGGACTGTCCGTCTGTGGCCGAGCGCTTCCGCACACGCGAGGTTTACTCCTGCAAGGTGCTGGACGGGATCTGGATCTTCTACGAGCATCCCAACTACAGGGGGCGCCAGTATCTGCTGGAGAAGGGGGAGTACCGCAAGCCGGTGGACTGGGGCGCGGTCTGTCCCACGGTCCAGTCCATCAAGCGCCTGACGGAGTGACAGCAAACTAACTGTGAACAACACCTGCTGAATTAATAAACCTGCGGCTGCAAACTCAGTTCTCTGTGATCATTAGCAGGGGTGTAAGGTACTTGAGTAAATGTACTTGGTTACTTTACTTAAGTATGTTTTTGGCTGCTTCGTACTTGTGCCGAGTATAAAAAACAGAAGCAACTTTTACTCTCTACTCCACTGCATTTGTGATTGAGTAGCTGTACTTTTCACTCCACTACATTTGAACGGACACTTATCGTGACTCGTTACATTGTGATTGTGATCGAGGATGCTGCAGGATGACCTGGTGTCTCACAGCTGTAACATTAGGGAGTAGTTTTGTTTTACATTGCTATTGATTACATATTGTTAGTAAGTTACATAAGTTACATCTGGCCCTTTGAGGACAGACATTATCCTGATGTGGCCCTCGGTGATATTAGAGTTTTACACCCCTGCATTAAATGATCACTATTGTGGATCACGAAGAAGTGCCATCAAACAATCGTAAAGGAAGATTCTTTTTTTTTTTCTCTCTCTCTCGATTCCTCCGGCCTTTTTTCCCTTCTTCTTATTGTCAGAATAAGTAACTTAACAAAACGTTTTTAACTTCCAAAACACAACAATAACTTATTACAATTAAGTATACAAAGAGTAAGGATTATTATATATAGAAAATTCTAAACCGAGAACAAAAGAAAACAATAAAATTAGGATAAACATTTGTGACCACAAGTTTCAGGGACTTAAAATAATCGGTAAAGTAAATTAAAAACAGGGAGCACCACCGTTCCGTGAATTTGATATTTGCTCACTAGTTTGGACAAATTTACCACATCAGAAATTACTGGAACAAGATTGATCATAAAAGATTGCATTTAAATTGGTTGAAAGAGGCGAGGGAAGAGATTCATTTATTGTAGAAAAAATGTGCGTCAGTTGCTTCGATTGTATTTCGATTAAAATTGAAAATTGATTATAATTCGTTTTTACAAAAGGTCTGCCATCTAGAGGCCAATCGGCGGTATTTTTTCCCTTCTTTTGCGTTTTATCGTTTATATTTTCAATTGGCATATGCTTTTTATACAGTGAAACATACAAAAAGACAAGCAAATCATTAAAAGAGTAACGGCGCATGCACATCCTAGTACGGTAATTACATTTTTGCTTTTTAGGATCATTGAATAACTAACTGCAAAACAATATTTAACTAAAAGTGAAAGAGAACTATTCTCTCATTTTGTTATTTTAATTTTTTTTTTCTTATTTTATGTTTGGAAACATTTGTGATTGTGACATGAAATGACATTTGTGATCATTTGAGAAATGTGTTGAGAAATTCTCCAACTCTGTGAAATTCATTTAGTAACTTCCTGTTTTTTTGAAGAGGAAAAGCATAACCCACAAGCTATATACACTGCAGTTTACACTCCATGTTTAGACTTGTTAAATTCCACGATAAACTGACTCATATGCAATAGAAATGATACACACTTGTTCCTTGCTGTTTATTAGACAAACTCTATTACCCATGATTCCTTCGGTTTCCTTGTGTTTTTTTTTAGGTGGGTGGGGTATTGACGGGATTGGTTGATTTCAGCTGTGTCATAATGTTCACAAAAGTCTAAATAGCTAGACATTTATACATTACTTATAAGGACACACATAGGGACAAATATTTCCAGGTTCTTGTCTCAATACTCAGTTGTTGTTTTTTTTCTGTTTTTTTTAGACAATTTTTTTAATAACACATATAAAAATAGAAAGAAAAAAAAACACAATGCAAGAGATCATTTTAACGTTAAGCCATTTTATTTCTCTGTTTATAATTTGGGTGAAATGTCACATGCTTTGAAGGTTCTACAACATAGGTTCTTGACCTTTTTGACCTCAGGGCCCAAATTTTCCAGAACAAAGTGTCCCTTAGCCCATTAAAAACAAACTTTATTCCACCCAATCCAAATCATGATTTAGGTTTAATGCACACGAAACCTACTTTATTTATTCCATGGCTTTCCAACAATTTTGGATATTTGGTTTCTTGATGTCGAAGGCTCCGCCCACACGCTACACACTGGGCTCTGCTGGGCTTGTGGAATCGAATTAGTGGCACAAATATCAAGCGAAAATTTCTATGAAATGCTTCACATTTTCATTTAGTTATTTAATTATTTTTTTCGCTTGAAATTTTCACGTTTTTCTTTTTTGTGTCTTTTTTGTGTCTTATTCCCTGCATTTTTGCAAAATAAAAAAAAGTTAAAATTGCAAGCGAAAAAAATCCAAACCTACTGTATGGTCCTATGGTTAAGAATCATTGTTCTACAAATCAATGATCTGAACTCAAACGTGAGTTTCGTCCTGTTGATTCTGCGCCTGTCGCTTCTCTAGGATTCTTCTGAAAGTGACGTCATCCGCCACTAGAGTCACGGCGGCCACGAGCACGAGCGCGGAGAGGACCAATCGAAACCAGGCTTCGGCCAGGCTGATGGAGCGCGTGACCTCTGCGAGCAGAAGAAAACCACTTTAACCGCCGGTGCTCTGAAAATTCTTCCTACAGCTCAGAATGTCCTACACTGACGTCACTGCTCAGCTGTTAAAACACGCCAAAACTGAATACTAATATAAATAACTACAATATATTGTAACATGTTAGGAATATCTTGAGTACTATAAGTGTCCGTGTTTAGTGCATTTATGTTTATTCATTGATCCAACGCTACATTATCAAAAGTACATACAACAAAAGTACAGGTAGGAATTTTTGTAGGATCAAGTAGAAGAAGAAACCGATATATATATATATATACGTATATATATATAACAAATTTTTAACGCGCATGTGTTCTAAAATTCTGTTCTACACATGAGAATTTCCTACATCACGTGATATACAATTACGTTGTGTTCTGGCCACATCGGGAAGTAAAAATGGATAGTTATATCTATCTTAGAATGTAACAGTGGTAATTAGACAATCATAGTAAAATAAAATGAAAAATATAAAGAATAATGTTTGGTGAAGTTTAAACGTTTTCAACGAATGTTCACAAAATGTACCATTGGCACGAGTGTAAAGATAATTCCTGCTCAGTGACTTTAGCCGGAGAGAGTAGTTTTCATATTCAGGAATTTTATCAAGAAAAACACGTGTAAAAGCTGATGAACGCAAGTAGTTCGACGTGCTCGCTTAATGTGAAGTCAGGAAACCTAGCGTTCTATCTTAATTATTATAAAATAAATACAATAAGATATATACATATTCATGAATGTAATGGCTTAAAGGATATTAAAAGAATAATTACCGTCATTGCACAAATGTATGTATTTTTAGCGCGCGTGTGCATAGAGCGATGTAGGAAATCCTCATGTGTGGGACAGAATTTTCAGAACATCGGTCTCACCTGGGCAAAGCTGAGCGAGCATCCCGGCGTGGAGGTGTGTGTTCTGCCGTGTGTCGGTGTCGTTTAACACACAGATGAGAGAATCATCAAGACTCTTGATCTCCAGAGGTAAAGAGACTCTGCTGAGATCAGACACACTGATGGAGGAGATCAAACTCTCGCCTTTGTACCAGGACAGAGTCACGTCACTCACGTTCTCCGCTGAACACACCACCTCACACACTGATGAAGAGGAGGAGTGTGAAGAGATGCTGGAGATGACGGGAACAGGAAGACGAGCTGGAACGACAAAGTAAAGGTTATACAAAAGTCTTTAATGTATTAGAATATTTAAAAATCACCCTAGACTTTTAAGGCCGAAGTAGAATTGCCGTTTTTTCTTTCTTTTTTTTTGTAATGTGAAATGTATGTAATTTTACATCATTTACGAATATAAGCACCCCCTGATTTTTCAGGTGCAAAATTAAAATTGCAAAAAAAAAAGTTTTTTTCTTTTACATTTCTGGTTAAATTACAATATCTTTTAATGTTAAATACTGGTTTCTGGTTAAAAATACTATTCTTTCTTTATCTAACAAACCTAACTTGTGACTTGTATCACTTCAATAATAAGAGTATAATAGTTAAAAAA
The DNA here is from genome assembly GCA_028031935.1 of Paedocypris micromegethes. NCBI lineage: Eukaryota > Metazoa > Chordata > Actinopteri > Cypriniformes > Paedocypris > Paedocypris micromegethes. Next base: position 5,719,155 of record CM051507.1, read on the forward strand.
AACAGTCACAAATAGTTTAAAAAAATCTATTCTAGTCTTTAAAATTCGAAATAAATGTGTGCTTAATTTTGTGTAAATACGGTATTTGACTATTATAACGGTAATTATGACTCACCAGAGAATACATTTGAATTTTAACAATCACAACACACCAGAGAAATTTAGAATTTTAATTAAATTGAAATAACCAGAGACAATTCCATTCAAATTTGCGTGAATTGAAGTGAAACTTCAACTCACCTTGAACTACTACATCACAGAGGCCGGTTATATATCTGTGCACGGGTTTATGGATCACAAAGTTGTAATAATAAACTCCAGAGTCTGAGGTCTTGGTTTGGCTGATGGTCAGAGCTCCGGTGTGATTGTCGACGTCAACTCGGCCTTTAAATTCGTCACTTTGACAGGAAGCGTATGTGTCCAGTGATGAAGGATGCTGAGCGATGCAAGTCATTTGAGACCCAAAGTACCAGCGGATTTCATTGAACACGCGTCCGTTCTGGGAAAACTTGTCCGACAAAGTGACAGAATCTCCCTCCATCACTGAAAAGAACGAACGTCCATCTGCGTCAGAAAGAGAGTCAGGCCAACAGAACGACAGCGAAGCCACAAAAACACCGTCAACTTACCAACCAGGAGCCACAAACTGCAGAAAACAACCATGAAAGACATTTCAAACCAACACTAAACGTACGATGTCACGATTCAAGTCCTGACTCAACACTGAGGAAGAGTGGATTTGCTCAACAGATAAAAAGAGGAAGTTAGATTGTTTTTTTTCCACGCCTAAATTGCTTACAAGAAGTTTTAGTGAATTGATTTTTACCAGAATTCAAAACTTTTTCCTTGCCATTTTTACATTTCTGGGTCACGAAATGCTGGGAGCCAATCCCCGGCAGGGCCACACCCTGGATTGGCTGCCAACCAATCACAGAGCAGGACTCACATTCACATTCTCGCTCACGTATATTTTCCGAGAACGGTTTTAACATGCTGCCATTACACAAGTTTAAGAAATTAACACGGCATTGTTTTTTTTTTAATGTTTCATGATATATTTTAATCACACACACAAATGCAAATTTCACTAGCAATCCTTCGCGAGTTTCCAGAAAATCCGATACGTTTGTGAGCGAATAAATAAAACATGAAATGGTGAAAAAGCCGGGCCTTATTGATTCTGAACACGAGGTGGCGCTGTGGAGCCGTGAGTGGCTGAAAGCACAAGGAGGCAGTCGGCGAGGAAGAGCGCGTGCCTGTGTCGCTGAGAAGGTTAGTCTGTTTTCAGTTTAATGAACAAGACCTGTTATATAACTAATTTGTTGTATTCAACTAAAAGTTCAATTAAAAACGACAATGCCTTTGTTCTGAAAACTATCGGCGTAGCACGAAATATTCTGAATAGAAGTGGTCACGCATGCGCTCTCGTGTGCGCGCGTGTGTATGTGTGTTTGTGTTTGTGCTGCACACAACTAGACCCAGAAATGTGTAGTTATTATAACAGGTATTAATTTAATTTAAAAATCTACATTTAGATAAAAAATGTACATTTTAACACAAAAAATGTAAGATATTTGCAATCAAACCACATCTATGGACAGTAAATTGCATCATCACATCGTTCTTGTGAACTGAATGTTGAAATGTGTTTCGGCAGGTCACAATGGCGTTGGTTCCATATGACGAAAATCTTGTGCCGACGCTGTCAAAACTGCACGAGACTTCTGCTGAATTTAATCTGGCCAATCACAGGATCCGCCTGAGCCAGGACTGGAACCGATTGGGCGTGGCTGCTGTAGTCTGGGATGCTGTGAGTTTGAAACGTTCATTTAGTGAGTGTTTATGTGGAAAACCTGCACACAAACTGTACGTTCTGTGCTTAGAGAGTTTAGATTTTAGGCCAAGAGGAGCTAAAATAAAACTGTATCTCATTATGTCTGTGTTTCACACACTTTTTTACAAATTGTAAGTTGTAAAAATTCTGTAAATAAAATGTAAGCGGATCACAATCCAATAATACAGCGTTATAATTAGCTTGTTAAGGTCAGAAAACATGAAACATTAATATATACAGTATATACAACAAAATATATATACAACCTAGGTGTAATGAAAACAAACTAGTAAATTGTAACTTTCTATATTTTTTTTGTTAAATTAAAAATAGGCCATATAAGAACTTTCCTAGCTTATGCTTGTAGCTGTTTTGTGTTTGTGTTTTCTTTGCTATTTTACGTTTTCAGTTTTTACTGAAAAACAATAACAAATATTTCAGCCACCCCATTAGAATATGACTTGAGTTTATTTTCACGTTTCGGTGTTCATACTTTCCTAAAAACATATTTTACATTGCGATCTCTGTATCACAAAGTGATGTTGTTGTCGCCCCGCCTCTGTTGCCACGCCCACTCAGATTGCCCCGACCCCTGCAGTATGCTTCCAGTACTTTTGGGTATTAAAAGTTGCACAAAAGTTGCAGGTTCGAATCCTGGAACAGCAGGTGGCGCAATTGAAGTGTCCTTTAGCGTATGTGTGTGTGTGTGTGTGTGTGTGTGTGTGTGTGTGTGTGTGCTTCACCGTTGAGATGGATCAAATGCATAGTGCAAATTCCTAGTACGGTTCTGACCCGACCAGGCTATTTTCCATCACTTTTCTTTCCTTTCCATCTTGAAAAAATGACAAAGCAGCTATTGATTCCTGTGTAAACGTTCCAGGCCGTGGTCCTCTGCATGTTCCTGGAGACGGGAAAAGTTGATCTGGAAGGAAAGAATGTTATTGAGCTTGGAGCAGGAACTGGTTTGGTGGGCATTCTCGCAGCTCTGCTCGGTAAGAATCAATACGTTTGAAAATAGATAAAATTAAATACCGTATTAACGCAAATATAAGCATCCGTTTTTTCTCCAATTTTAGCGGCTCAAAAACTTGCGGGTGCTGGTAATCGCGATTTCAAATATTCACGTAAATATAAGCGCCCATTTTTCCATGTTGCTTTGCGTTGGTCTCAAACTAAGAAAAGCGCTATGTAAATAAACTTGAACTTTTCCACGTCAAAACATCAAAAATAAATGGAACTACCGTATTCACACAAAAATAAGCACCCCACAAATATAGGAACCCTGCTCATTTTTCAAGCGCAAAATAAAAAATAGATGTTTTTAATTTTCATGCTAAACAACATGAACGTAATTTAGTCAGAAATGTAAAAAAAAAAATATTTTTTTGTGACTGAAAAATTTCCCCATGAGGGACTAATAAAGGTTCAATTATTATTATTATTATTATTATTATTATTATTAAATACTGTACGTATATTTCATCTTTTCATTCACGATTGATTGACAATTGGATGTGAAGCCTGGAACCCATCACTGTTTGCAGATATATTTAATAATTTGTAATTAAAATATAATTAATTATCTAATGTACCGATAATGTTCTTTCTGTCCAGGGGCCAAAGTGACGATCACAGACCGGGAACCTGCACTGGAATTTCTGTCCGCAAATGTGCAAGAAAACATTCCTCCGGGCCAGCAGGGGGCAGTGCAGGTGAGGGAACTCACATGGGGCGAGAACCTTCAGCTCTACCCTCGGGGCAGTTTTGACGTGGTGCTGGGAGCTGACATCGTTTACCTGGAGGAGACGTTCCCCGCTCTCCTCAAAACCCTGGAACATCTCAGTGCGGAGAACACGCTCGTTTTCCTGTCCTGTCGCATCCGATACGAGCGAGACGAACGCTTCCTGGCGGAGCTTCGGAAGATGTTCGCAGTGACGGAGGTTTATTATGACTCTCGACGAGACGTTCACATTTACAGAGCCGTGAAGAGCAGGAGAAGCTCTGAACTTTAGGGTCTCGCTCCGAGATGTAGGTGGCGCTGTCTCCCACCTGAATGATTTATCGGTTTGTTCCTGATGAAACAGATTACATTTTTTAGGAATTCCTTGGGAGGGGGGGTCCCAAAATTGCGGGAGCGCGCGTAAAGTGAATTCACCTGCCGCCAATCACGAGGACTATATAAGGACTTGCAAGCCGCTAGATCGGGCCGAAGCTTTGCCTACGCCTGCCGTTGCCACGTTCCTTGCCTTTGTCTTCTGTGTTTTCTAGTTACTTCTGTGTTTATTGACCTCCTGCCTGTGACCTCGTTGTGATCCTGCTTCTGCCTGCCCTCGACCCTGTGCCTGTCTTACGACCCTGATTTTGCCGAACGGACTTCACATCATTAAACGGCTAAACTGCATACGAGACTCGACCTGCTTTCTAGCAACCACCATTCATGACAATTTGAAGTTTCTTTTTATAATAAAAAAATCTGTATTTGCTATTTGATTTAAAATGTCAAACACAATTTCAGTATGGCTTGCCACTTTATCTTATTCACTTTTTTAAATTGACTTGAATATATTTCCTTGTTTATATTTTGTGGCTTATACTTGTGGAAAGTTCTACAGCTTAGAAACGAAAAAAGAACATTTTCGATTTAAAAATCATTCCTCAGCTCGCATCTCTTCTTCAGTTGTGTGTGCGCGCGCGTCACGCGGCATCACAAGAAACGTTAGAAGCATTAACATTATCAAGAAGCATCCGAGAAAACTACGGCACGTTATTTGTTTTGGACAGCACGTTTGATTCTGTTATATACAGTGATTGATTCTGTTATATACAGTTTCCTCATATAAAATCACTCTTACTAGTTAATAATAAAGCATTTCTACTACATCTATAAGTTTGCTTATATACTTAAATAGTTAACTTGGAGAAAGTAACCGCTAAAATGTGATGCTTTATTGAACTACATTTAGAGAAGATAACCGCTAAATCTATTTTGTTGCACTCAACATTGCAAAATTCATATAACAAGATTCTTCATGGGTTCGACTGACTTTTCTCTTAGTTCTGCCATTAGTGTGTGAGTAAAATCGCTGCTATGAGCGTGTGTGGAGATGCGGGGACAGAGAAAAGCTTCCGATTTGGAACGAAAATGTGACAATTGATAATCAAAACAAAACGAAAATGTGAATATTTTCCGTTTATATCAAATTTTTTTCCAATACATTTCTTTACATTTGATATTTTGGCACGATTCTGAAACGGCCAGGTACCATTTCATTTGCCATGGCTATAAAGCCATCACGATCCAGCATTTTTATGGGAAAGGAATGATCATCTCAAAGGCCGAGTCCTTTACACTGATAGTTGAGGTTTTGATGCGTTACACCGCAGATGCTTATCACCCAAACGACCCTTATCTTAGACAGATATGTTGTCAGCTTCTCGTCAGATAAGGCGCATCCTGTCATATGGACTTTGCTGATGCTCCGGTCTCCAGGTGTCAATGGATTTGCCGAAAAATCGATTTTTTTTCACCAAAAAAAAAACCGCGACGTGCGTTTGTGTGGAAGAGCAAGCGAATCTCGTTTGTTTGCGGAGGAAGTTCGCTTTGTGGCGGATGAGACGGACAGTTCCACCTGAGCTCGGTCAATAATGGCGACACTATGATATTTGTTGAGCTTTTAACAGGCTTTTAAACCGCTCGCTGTGCGCCATTACGTGATTATTGGAGACGTGCTGAGGCGGAAAACAATGCTTTGGCGTTTCCTTCAGGGTTTGTAAATCAATTTCGCGACGAAGAAAGTGTGCGAGAAGTTTCCTTCAGGGTTTATAAGTGGAATTTGCGGCGAAGAAATGTTTTTAATTGTAAATCGCTTCATAAATACTCTTCGTTTTCGGTCAACACGTGGATGGTGTATGTGACGTCACTTCCTGCGTCAAAGAACGCTTCAGCTGGAACCGTTAAGTGATGTCATAGGTGTCATAAACTCTTTAAGATTATTGCCCACAACTGAAATCTCTTTATTGTCTCGCTAATTACAAAGTAAAAGTTCCCGAGTGTCTTAAACACACAATGTGACCTTTTATATCTGCATGAAATAAAAATCATAAAATCCTCAGATGTAACACACACACACACACACACACACACACACACACACAC
>CM051507.1:5730163-5758631 GCA_028031935.1 Paedocypris micromegethes
TTCTGGTGCCCGCGGAGCTCAGAGCGGCGTGAGTTGACCTTGTTGAGCAGTGTTTATATTTTATTAAGTAATCTGGGTCTGTGTGTTTGAAAATGCGTTTTTATTCCAGAGAACACTACCTGAGCAGCGTCACGTGGGCGTCTGAAGAGCGAATAGCAGTGCAGTGGCAAAACCGAACTCAGAATTACGTGGCTCTGGCGACTTATGTGTTCGGGGGCGGAGCTTGGAACGAGCGTTTACCAGTACGTGCGGGATTCACGTCGGAAATGAACCGAAAAACGGAAAAGTGCAACCGCAAAAAATTTGCAAAAAATAAATCCTTGACAGCTAAAAAATCTTGAAATTAGACAATAAATCTTGATATTTTCTCTTACAAGATTAATTAGCCATGTTAGGATTATGAGTGAGAGATAACTTTGCTTATATCAAGAAAATGGGACTTGAATATTCTTGATTTGAAAAAAATGCTAATTTTGATGATATTTTACACTAACTCGAGACATTTTTCAAAGTAGACATTATGTTTTAACACCGAACTTCCTGAAACCAGAAATGTCAAGTAAACTGTTCTTATTTTAAGAATGTAAGAATTTCTAAATGTAAGAAACTAGCTCTTTTTATATACTGTACTTATATTAAAGCCAATGAGAACAAGAACTGAAATGCAGAAACAAACTTACCGTGTAACAAGATTTTACTTTTTTTTACTTAAGATTTTTACTACTTTCATTGCAATACTTAACAAATTATTTGGCAGATAATTTTACTTGATTCATTTTTTTAAACTAATTTATTTTTTAAAATTTTGTTCTTTATTCTCGTGGATTTTCTGCAGTGTATAATTGTGTTTGGTGTTTTCCAGAGTCAGACCTTCACGAGCAGCACGGGTTGGGTCGGTCGGGTAAGGCCGGTTATTTTCTCTTTAAGAACATTTAATTATTTATACGGTATTAATTTATTTTACTCTGGCCGTTTTTTTCAGTTCTCCCCGGATGAGCCAGTGTTTCGGCCAGACGGCAACAGTTGGTACCACATTTCAAGCGATGATGGAGGATTTAAGCATCTTGCGTATTTTAAGGGAGTAAGTTCACGATCTTGAAAATATTTGTTTTTAAATATACTGTATTGTAAATATTTTTTAACGATTTTCTTTCATGCGTATAGTAATTGTGAAATACAGTAGCTGAAAGGAAACAGTAAAGCCTTGTGATTGGCTGATGGCTAATTATTAGCTTTCAGCTCTCCCACAGTTCCGTTACAATTGCATCATCGAGTCTTAATGTAAAACGATAATTATTAGTTTTTCTGCGGCTCAATCAGTTGAGCAAAAAAAAGACAATTCAATCGAAGCAAAAGGTTTGATTTTCAAGGAAAGCACATCCTTGGTTGTTTATTACAGCATGAGTACAAATTTTATGAACAAATAACTCATAACTGTTACTCATTAAAATCCTCGTACAATTTCACAATACTTGTTTATTATTTTAATAATTTAATATTTTAATAATTTATTATTTTTATATTTTTACAAAATGTAAACTTTAAATTTACTACTATAAATGTGTGTATTTAATATTTTGAATTGTATTAAGTACATATTAATAGATATTTATTTTTACGTGTAGCTTCTTCAGCTTCTGGTAAATCAGAAACATTTTCCTTTTTTTCCCCCGTGTTTTTTTTGTCCTATGATTCTTGACGTTCTTCATTTTAAGGTTTTTAAACAAGTCTTTAAAGTGTCTATAATTTCTCTTTTTATAGACTTATCTCTAGTCTTCTCTCTCTCCGCAGGCCGACAGGACGTTTCTGACCAGAGGAAAGTGGGAGGTCATCAGCATTCTGAAAGCCACGAGCCAGGCCGTGTAGGTGCAGTCATCAGCCGAGTGAAACACTGAGCTTCTCCTCATCCTCTGCTCCTGCTCTACAGATACTACGTCAGCAATGAACACAACGCCAGTCCAGGACAGAGGAACGTCTACAGGTAGGCGTCGCTGTCAATAACCGATGGAAACGCCATTCGTGATTGAGCAACCATCTACACAAAATCCATCAATCTACTCACCCATCCACCTACTCATCCACTAATCTACTCACCCATCCACCTACTCGTCTACTAATCTACTCACCCATCCACCTACTCATCCACTAATCTACTCACCCATCCACCTACTCACTCATCCACCTACTCATCTAGTAATCTACTCACCCATCCACCTACTCACTCATCCACCTACTCATCCACTAATCTACTCACCGATCCACCTACTCATCTACTAATCTACTCACACCATCCACCTACTCATCCACTAATCTACTCACCCATCCACCTACTCTCTACTAATCTACTCACCCATCCACCTACTCATCCACTAATCTACTCACCCATCCACCTACTCACTCATCCACCTACTCATCTACTAATCTACTCACCCATCCACCTACTCATCCACTATCTACTCACCCATACCACCACTACTCATCCACTAATCTACTCACCCATCCACCTACTCATCCACTAATCTACTCACCCATCCACCTACTCATCCACTAATCTACTCACCCATCCACCTACTCATCCACTAATCTACTCACCCATCCACCTACTCATCCACTAATCTACTCACCCATCCACCTACTCATCCACTAATCTACTCACCCATCCACCTACCACTACTATCCACTAATCTACTCACCATCCACCTACTCAGCCACAATCTACTCACCCATCCACCTACTCACCATCCACCTACTCATCACTAATCTACTCACCATCCACCTACTCATATCCACCTACTCATCCACTAATCTACTCACCATCCACCTACTCTACTAATCACCACCTCCACCTCTATCACTAATCTACTCACCCATCCACCTACTCATCCACTATCTCCACCATCCACCACTCACTCATCCAATCACTCACCCATCCACCTACTACCACACTACTCACCCATCCACCTACTCATCCACTAATCTACTCACCCATCCACCTACATCATCCACTAATCTACTCACCCATCCACCTACTCATCCACTAATCTACTCACCCCATCCACACTCTCCACCTACTATCCACTAATCTACTCACCCATCCACCTACTCATCTACTAATCTACTCACCCATCCACCTACTCATCCACTAATCTACTCACCATCCACCTACTCACCTCCACTAATCTACTCACCCATCCACCTACTCATCCACTAATCTACTCACCCATCCACCTACTCATCCACTAATCTACTCACCCATCCACTACTCACTCATCCACTAATCTACTCACCCATCCACCTACTCATCCACTAATCTACTCACCCATCATCTACTCACTCATCCACCTACTTACCACTAATCTACTCACCCATCCACCTACTCATCCTACTAATCTACTCACCCATCCACCTACTCATCCACTAACTCTACCCCCATCCACCTACTCATCCACTAATCTACTCACCATCCCCTACTCATCTCACTATCTACTCACCCATCCACCTACTCATCCACTAATCTACTCACCCATCCACCTACTCATCACTAACTACTCACCCATCCACCTACTCATCCACTAATCTACTCACCCATCCACCTACTCACTCATCCACCTACTCACTACTAATCTACTCACCCATCCACCTACTCATCCACTATTCTACTCACCATCCACCTACCATCCACTAATCTACCTACTCACCCATCCACCTACTCATCCACTAATCCTAATCACCACATCCACCTACTCATCCACTAATCTACTCACCCATCCACCTACTCATCCACTAATCTACTCACCCATCCACCTACTCATCCACTAATCTACTCACCCAACCACCCTACTCATCCACTATCTACTCACCCATCCACCTACTCATCCACTAATCTACTCACCCATCCACCTACTCTCACTAATCCTACTCACCCATCCACCTACCACACTCACTCATCCACCTACTCATCCACTAATCAACTCACCCATCCACCTACTCACTCATCCACCTACCACCCTATCTACTCACTCATCACTCATCTACTATCACCATCCATCACTCTATTATCCACTAATCTACTCACCCATCCACCTACTCATCCACTAATCTACTCACCACCTCACCCATCCACCTACTCACTCATCCTACTAATCTACTCACCCATCCATCCTACTCTATCCACTACATCTACTCACCCATCCACCTACTCATCCACTCATCTACTCACCCATCCATCTACTCACTCATCCACTAATCTACTCATCCCATCCATCCTACTCATCCACTAATCTACTCACCCATCCATCACTACACTCATCCACCTACTCTACCTCCACTAATCTACTCCCCATCCACTACTCATCCACTAATCTACTCACCCATCCACCTACTCATCCACTAATCTACTCACCCATCCATCTACTCACTCATCCACCTACTTATCCACTAATCTACTCACCCATCCACCTACTCATCCACTAGTCTACTCACCCATCCACCTACTCATCCTCTAATCTACTCACCCATCCACCTACTCATCCACTAATCTACTCACTCATCCACCTACTCATCCACTAATCTACTCACCCATCCACCTACTCACTCATCCACTAATTTACTCACCCATCCACCTACTTATCCACTAATCTACTCACCCATCCACCTACACACTCATCCACCTACTTATCCACTAATCTACTCACCCATCCATCTCCTCACTCATTCACCTACTCATCCACTAATCTTCTCTTCCACTAATCTAGTCATTCATCTACTCATCCATCCATCTACTCACCCATCCACCTACTTATCCACTAATCTACTCACCCATCCATCTAATCACTCATTCATCTACTCATCCACTAAACTTCGCACCATCCATCTTCTCATCTATTTATCTAGGTATTCATCTACTCATCCATCCATCTACTAGCCCATCCATCTACTTACCCATCCACCTACTCTTTCACTAATCTACTCAACCATCCACCTACTCATCCACAAATCTACTCATCTATCCATCTACTCACTCATCCACTAATCTACTCATCTGTCCATCAATTCATCCATCCAGCCAATCACTCATTTATCTACTCTTCCACTAATCTACTCACCCATCCATCTTTCATCCACTAATTTACTCATCCATCCATCTACTCACCCATCCACCTACTCATCCACTAACCTACTTATCTATCCGTGTACTCACCCATCCATCTTCTCATCCACTAATCTACTCATCCATCCATCTAATCACTCGTTCATCTACTCAAGCATCCAACCACTCATCCACTAATCTACTCATCCATCCAACCACTCATCCACTAATCTACTCACATCCATCTACTCATCTTCTCATCCAGAAATCTACTCATCCATCCATCTACTCACATATTTATCGATTCATCCATCCATCTACTCACTTATTTATCTATTCATCTACTCACCCATCCATCTACTCATCAATCTAGCCGCGTGAAAACCGTCAAAAACTCCATTGGTAACTGAACCATCCTCTCCAGGATCTCAGTGGCTGGTGATTCTCACTTGGAGCGTGAGTGTCTGACCTGTGAGGTGGACGGCGAGCGCTGTCGCTATAACTCCGGCCGCTTCAGCGCGGATGGATCCTACTTCCTCATGGAATGTTCCGGTAGGTGAATTCCTTTCACAGACGTCATACTGTACGACACGTGCTACACAAACCGCTTGTTTTCTGGTTCTCCAGGGCCTGGACTTCCTCTTTTTGTCTTGAGAAATGGCCGAGATGGATCAGGTGCAGCAAACCACACGTCCATCTACTCATCCACTCATCTACTTATCCACTAATCTACTTGTCCTTCTACTCATCCCATAATCTACTCATTCATCCATCTACTCACACATCCATCGACCCACCCATCCATCGACTCACCCATCCATCGACTCACCCATCCATCCAATCACCCATTCATCTACTAATCCATCCTTCTACTCACCCATCCATCTACTCATCCCATAATCTACTCATCCACTAATCTACTCATCCATCTGTCTACTCATCCATTTATCTACTCATCTATCCACCTATTTATCTATCTACTTATTCATCCATCTACTAATCCATTAATCTACACCTCCATCCATTTACTCATCCCTTCATCTTCTCACCCATCCATCTATTCTTCTTCTCACCGATCCTTCTACTCATCCTTTTATCTTCTCACCCATTCATCTACTCATCCATCCTTTCACCCCTCTTTTCATCCATTGCTCCATCCATGTAGAAATCTTTCTATCCGTCCATTCCACTCTTCGCACCTTCATCCACCATTCTGATCTGAGGTTCACTAAACCATCCCTCTTTTCATCCATTCACCCCCACCTAAATTACTTCCTAAATCCATTCTTCATTCTGTCTGTTCATGGATTTTTTTTTTCTAAATTGATGAAAATGTATAAGCAAATATTCATCTCATTCGAAGAGCAAATATTTGAATGGGAACTTTTTCAGAGGTGAGGGTTCTAGAGGAGAACGCAGCGTTGGCGGAGACTCTGCAGGAGATCGCGATGCCTTCAATAACTCACGGCACTCTGAAGATCGGAGACTTCGGTACCAGCAAATAACGTCCTTATGAAGAACATGTCTTCCTCATCCCGCCATAAATCCCCCTTCCCCCCCCTCAGACCTCTGGTACCAGATGATTCTGCCTCCCAAATTCGACAAATCCAAAAGATATCCTCTGCTTATTGACGTGTAAGCGCGGCTTCTATTGGCTCGCGGGGTTTTTTCATCCGTTTTTCATCAGCTGACTCTTTCATGTGCAGGTACGCCGGGCCCTGCAGTCAGAAGTCAGACTTCCGCTTCAGGGTGGGATGGTCCACATACCTGGCCAGCAGCCAGAACGTCATCGTGGCCAGTTTCGATGGCAGAGGAAGTGGTTATCAGGGAGACGGGATCATGCATTCCATCTACAGAAGACTCGGCACCTACGAAGTGGAGGACCAGATAACCGCTGCTCGGTAGAAATGCTAGTCTACTCATCCATCCATCTACTCATCCACTAATCTACTCACCCATCCTTCTACTCATGCACTAATCTACTCATTCATCCATCTACTCACACATCCTTCTACTCATGCACGAATCTACTCATCCATTCATCTACTCACTCATCATCTACTCATCCACCCATCTACTCACCCATCCATTTACTCATGCACTAATCTACCCATCCAATCATCTACTCATTCATCATCTACTCATCCATCCATCTACTCAAACATCTATTTACTCATGCACTAATCTACCCATCCAATCATCTACTCATTCATCATCTACTTATCCATCCATCTACTCTCCCATTCATCTACTCATCCATCCATACATCTACTCACCTATTCATCTACTCACCCTTCCATTTAGTCACCGATTCATCTACTTGTCCATCCATCTACTCATCCTTCTATCTACTCACCCATCCATCTACACCTCCATCCATCCATCCATTTACATACCCATCCATCTACTCATTCACTAATCTACTCACCCATTCATCTACTCATCCATCCATTCATCTACTAACTCATTCATCTACTCTTCCATTCATCCACTCACCCATCCATCTACTCACCCATCCATCTACTCACCCATTCATCTACTTATCTATCTATCTACTCATCCATATTTCTACTCATCCATGCATCTACTCATCCATCTACTAATCCACTCACTCATCCATCCACTCACGCACCCATCCATCTTCTCACCCAACCATCTACTCACCCATCCATCTACTCATCCCTTCATCTTCTCACCCATCCATCTACTCACCCATCCATCCACTCATACCTTCATCTACTCACTCATCCATCCACTCATCCCTTCATCTTCTCACCCAGCACCATGTGTCTTTCCCAGCATTCCCAGTATTCCCGGATCCAATGTGTTTGCGCTTTCCCACCAGTTTAGATGCTATAATCATCACCTGCTTGATAACAAAAAAAGTCACATGACATGATGATAGAGCATAGAGCTTGCAACACCAATGTTCTCGCTCCTCTAGGAGGTTCGTTGAGATGGGCTTCGTGGACAAGCAGCGGATCGCCATTTGGGGTTGGGTAAGTTTAGTCTGAAAACTGTTTGACAGATTTAAATAGATTTTAATTATTTTAAATGTTATATGACGTGCAGTGATGCTTGTTTGTACAGTAGCTCCGTATGTCAGTGTAAGTGAAATTACTGTAACACTAGAAACATAAAAAGTACAAGTCAAGGTCAACTTTAATGTCACTATTTTATTATTTTATTATATTATTATTAAATATCAGACATGTAGAGGATTTAAATTGCTTTTCTCTGTAATCAATCAAACATTCAACACGGCGTAAAAAATCTAAAGTTAGCGTAGAAGTACAATGCCAGAATAAGACGACATAGTATAAAATGTGAGTAAGACAGAATAAGACAACAAAGTATAAAAATATAAAAAAGAATACAAAAAATAAGAAGTACAAAAGTGCAACCAGAAGAAATATGCAACAGTAACAAATTTGCATTTATACATGTTATGATACAATCTAAGAGTAAAAAAAAAATGTGCAAAAACTGTAAAGTAAAGAATGTTTGGAAATAAACAAGTCACAGTATAAAAAAGTACGGTATGTAAAGTTTTTTCTGTGCTTTTTATGAATTTAGACGTATACTGTATATATTTGTTAATTTTATTGCTGTTGTGCTTTTGATTAAGTGACACTTAAGTGACAGTTTTTTTAATTTAGTTTTTAGCGTTAAGCATTTTGCTACTGTTTTAAAAAGTGCTTTTATAAATAAAGTTGACTTAACTAAAGTGTGAATGTAATAAACTAGGTAAACAGATGAGAAAGGTCAGTCAAATAAAACCAGCGCAGGTACAAATGAGCAATGGACGATTTAACGAATGAACATTTGGAAGGTCACTATTGTTTATGAAATTAATATTATTTAACAATATAAGAATTTTCGCAATCAGTAAAAAAAATCGCTTTTTGTACAAAATGGGAAAATCAGCGAGCAAGCAAACGATTGGACATAGATTCCCACCCTGGGAAATGGAGTGTTTGGACTTGTTTGTGATGTGTTTGTGACGCAGTCTTACGGCGGTTACGTCACTTCGATGGTTTTGGGAGCTGGAAGCGGCGTGTTTAAGTGTGGAATGGCCGTCGCACCGGTTTCAAAGTGGGAGTATTATGGTACGCCACAGTCTCATTAGTCTTTACTTGATATTGTCTTGATATTTACCGTTTTATCGGTGGCCATTTTTCTCAGTTCCAAATATTCTTACATGACTATGGAATCAGATTAGTGGCAAAAATATCAAGCGTAAAATTTCGAAAAAACGAACGAAAATGCTTTACATTTACGTTTGTTTTTTTTTTTTTCTCTTGCAATTACATTTGTTTTAGTTTTTTTTCGCATGCAATCTTCACGTTTTAGATTTTTATTCCGCTTCAGGTTTTTCGTTGGCTTTTTTTTGCGTTTGGACTCTTGACCCAAGTTTCAGATGGGGGCGGAGCTTACTCTGATTGGCTGGTGAGAATGTGATTGACAGCTGCATTCACTGTGAGAATGTGATTGCCTTGAATAGTGGGAGGAGTTTAGCGAGCGCTTTAAACACATTCATAATCGGAAAACTGATTATGTGAAGCATTTTCGTTTGTTTCTTCGAAATTTATGTTTTTTATTAAGATATTAAGATATGTATATGTTATCTTAATATTTATATATTAATTAAGATATTTTTGCCACTAATCTGATTCCATCCAGACTCTGTCTACACGGAGAGGTACATGCTCACGCCTGCCCAGAATCCAGACTTTTACGAGGTGAGTGGACGGACCGAGGCGGATGATGTCAGACAGGAAGCTTGACGGGATGTTTAACTTCCTGCAGAATTCCACAGTGACGGGAAGAGCCAAGAACTTTAAATCAGTCCAGTATCTCCTGGTGCACGGCACGGCTGATGGTGAGAACACACGTCACAAACCCCTTCACCACCGTAAAGATGGAGTCCGCACGACACGCAAACACACAATAATGTTCTGTTCTTCCAGATAATGTTCATTTTCAACAAGCTGCTCAGATCTCGAAAGCCCTGGTGGATGAACACGTCGATTTTGATGCAATGGTGAGAAAGCTGAAGATTATGACATACATGAGAACAGAATAGAATGAAACCGAATCGAGTAGAATCGAATAGAATGTAACATAATAGAATAGAATCAAGTAGAAAAGAATAGAATCGAGTAGAATCTAATAGAGCCAAATAGAAGAGAAGAGAAGGGAAGGGAAGGGAATGGAATGGAATGGAATAGAATAGAATAGAATAGAATAGAATAGAATAGAACAGAATCGAGTAGAATAGAATAGAGCCAAATATAATAGAACAGAATCGAGTAGAATAGACTAGAACAGAATCGAGTAGAATCGAATCGAATAGAATAGAATAGAATAGAATAGAATAGAATAGAATAGAATAGAATAGAATAGAAAGCCTTTATTGTAACTGTACATATATACAATGTGGATTATACATATGTACCGTGAAATTAAGAATGTCTAATATTCAGTGCAACACGCAAAAGACATTTACTGTACAAATGTTGACATACTATGCAACTAAGTAGATATTTTTTTTATATATATATTAGTTTTTTTTACATTTTTTTTTACATTTACATTTTACATAAAATATATACATTAGAGATCTATTCAAAAGTATATATATGTACATAATGGTTGTACATATAGTAATGAAAAATAGGGTTCTAAAAATTATTTTAGATAAATATATATTTCATCAGGAAATGCTAACAAAATCAGAAATCAGCAACCTTTATTGTCATTATACATAGTGTATACGGCAGCTTTGGGTTGATGATACCATAAATAAAGATCTAAGATATAAGAAAATAAAAAAATAGAATAAGACTGAAAGTAAAAGAAGAAAATTGAAAATGTACAGAAAAAAGGTACAGAATAAATATCATATTTGATTATTAACGTAATACTTTTGTATGTATTAACAGCTTTGTTACTGTGTGTCTGTGTGAGAAGACACGCACACACACACACACACACACACACACACACACTATACAGTCTATATACACAGTGCATACATACATAATCATATACAAAACAATACTGTATAAATATGTGTGTGTAGTATATAAATAAACATATGTACAGTATATGAGTACAGTATAATACGTACATCATATACAGTAATCCTGTACTGTGTATACACACGTAAGATACTTTATCCTATTTTATATATTTTATTGTGTTATCATTTATATAATTTATAATAATAAACAGTCATACACAATATATGCATTCTGTTCTTAAATAGTCATTTTTTAGTTTTATTTATATTTGAAGTGTTAATTAATCAGGTTAATAAAAAAGATATCAAAAGTACACACTGCCGGTTATATAAGCATTGACGGTGTGTATACAGTATAAACAGCAGTTTCTGATAAACTTGTGAAACTATTCCAAGCATCTATAAACCACAGTGATGACGCAGAGTCTCGAGTTCTCGTCTGTTTTGTGTCTCTGTCAGTGGTACACGGATGCGGACCACAGCATCGGCGGATCGGCCAATCAGCACGTCTACACCCATCTGAGTCACTTCCTGAGGAACTGCTTTGCGTGAACTTGAAACCTGACGCACTTTGAGATGTGTTTCGCTTTTCATGAGTCAAGATCAAGATTTAGGGCTATTTAAACAGCTTTTTGTTTGGACTCACTGACACTTTACGTATTATACAACGTAGTGGAATGTTATTTACAACGTCCGTATATACACATTATTTATATACTGTAGATACAGGATGTATCTATATATTCATATACTGTATTTTGACGTACTGTATATTGATATATTGATGACGGAAAATACACTCTTGAAACTCTTCCAGCTATAGTAATTTATTTTGCAGGATTCAAAATAAATAATTCTTTATTCAATTGCAAATAAATATTGTTTGCGACTTTTTTGACTAATTTTAAAATATGTAAATCGCCACTAAAATATGTCTCCTCGTTTTAAATAAACAGTTGTTTGACTGACAAGCTGATGAATTGCTTTATTTTTTAATCATGAAATCAATTTTGAACGAAATGACAAGTGGAAGACCGCTAATGTTTAAGTATTTAAAATATAATTCATGTATTTTTTAGCTTTATTTCACTGGTTTTACATTACAATCACTGTACAAAATGGAATCGAACCCACAAAGTAAACAACACGTCCTCATCCGGGGTCAAATGTTTCCCAATCACAGGTGTGAAGCATCATGGGTAGGAAAATAAAGCCATCGCATGCGTGTCTGATGAACCACTTTGTGTCGAGCTCATTGTTTTCGCTCACGGTAGCACTCCAGCCGTTATTATTCCCGTCCTCTGTTTGCCAAGCCTCCATCCATCAGCTTTCTCACACCTTGAAGAGCGCTCGTATATGCCACATCTCCTTCTTCTAAACAAACACCAGTAATGGAGTGACACTAATGGATGAGTTCACATACGCGTGTGTGTGGGTCCGGCCCAGCCTCTCCAGCTATAAAAGATCTCGCCACGTTGGAGGAGGCCACAAAACCAGGAGAAGATCCGAGCTTGGGAAGAGCTTTCCTGCGGTGAGGCTCTGACGCCAACACCATCACGCTTCTGTTCTCAACGTGTGTCTTCTTCATTGGCTTTTCACAGGAACAGAGTCGACCGAAGACATCCAGGATGAGCGGTGTGCAGCTTTTGGTGGGACTCGTGCTTCTCCTCTTCGTTCAAAGCTGCGTCTCTGCCTTGCTGCAGGACGTCAACACCAGGTGAGAGAGAAGATCTAGCTGGAGATACAGACTTGACTTTGTTGGGTGTCAAAGAACGGAAGAACGTTTGATTTAGTCCTCCTGTTGTGTTTGTTTCAGATGAGCATCAATAATGTTTGTGGGTCAATTTGACCTGGGGGCTTTTATTATGTATATAAGTGTCAGAAACCAAAAAGTTCCCCAAAGTGTGTGTGAGTGTGTGTGTGTGTGTGTGTGTGTGTGTGTGTGTGTGTGTGTGACAGCAGTGTATTATGTCTCATAGTTGCAAAGAAATAAATAGTATTTGATCTTTCTGAATCTTTTTAGCTTCCAAGGGTCAAATTGATCTGAACTATAACTTTGTAACAAAAACAAGTAGTGGCGTTACAAATATATCAACTGAACAATTTTTTCTATATATGTAGATTACACTAACTAAGGCAAGCAGGAGAAGTTTCAAAGTGAAAAAATACTTTTTCTTTTCTTTTAAAATTTTTAACACTTTTGACCCAAACCTAATCTTTGAAATATAAACATGTAGCGTGGTGTTACACATACGTGAACTGCATTATTATATTTTTTTACATGATGATTGCACCAAATAAGCCAAGCAGGAGAAGTTTCAAAGTGAAAAAATACTTTTAAATCTTTTAAAACTTTGAAAACGGGTCAATTTGACTCGGACATAATGAAAGGATTAAAGGTGATAAAGAACACCACGTAGAGATTTGTAGTTGGTACCAGGTAAGGTTGAGAACGAAGCCAAGAACTTGGCTCAACTAAGTGGTCCAAACCATCTAAAGTTGAGAACCAATGAAGAACTCTCAAGATTCAAGTTGATTCTAGACCACTCGGGCTATAAGACCAGTGGAAGTTCTCAACCGAGTTCTCAAGAGTTTGGGGTTTGTTCTCAACCCTGGATGGTGGTGGAGAACCTTTCCACTTCCCATCAGTTCAACGCCTGTAATATTCGCTCAACTGTATTTAATGTCCAACGTTTCCTCCAGCACAGAGACGGTGGAGGGTCTGCAGAGGGGTCCAGACTTCACCACTGCCAAGAGACATTCTGAGGGGACCTTCTCTAACGACTACAGCAAATACCTGGAGACCAGAAGGGCAGAAGACTTTGTGCAGTGGCTTATGAATTCAAAGAGAAATGGGTATGTGCGATTAAAAAACCCCCATAAAAACACTTATTATTATTAAATATATTTCATGATATAAAAACAGGTATTCTAAAAATAATTACTTGTAAATTAAATCATTTTGTGTAGCGAATAACGCTACATTATGCAATAATTCAATTTTTAATATAAATGTATGAAATATTTTAGTTCTCTTCTGGAATTTCCTAGAACACGTCTGCTTTGTTGACATTTATTTAGTACGTTTATTTAGACATTTATTATTATTATTATTATTATTAACAAGTGTATTTTCTCACTTTTTTCTTTCTTACGTATAATTTTCATACGCATTTACTCACAGTTTCACTCAATATTTATATAGTAAAGCGCTTCCCTAGAAATCGAACCAGCATCAGCATCTTCCACAATCTGCTGATCTTACCTGGTCTTATTCTCTCGTTTCTTACAGTGTTGTTTGTTCCCCACAGCGGTTCCTTCAAACGTCATGCTGAAGGAACCTACACCAGCGACATCAGCTCTTACCTGCAGGACCAAGCGGCTCAGAACTTCATCGCCTGGCTCAAATCCGGACAGGCCAAGCAAGAGTAGGCCTCCATGCTTAGCCATCCCCTCACAGCTTCACAATGCCTGAAAACCACGAAATAAACCAAGAGGAGGCGTGTGAGAGCGATCACGGCCCGCTGAAGGCTTCACAGCGCTAACTGCTTCTCGACAACCTTCTCTGTTTCTCCGCTTCCTGTCCAAGCCTAAAAAAACCCAATGCTAATAAATCGTGCTAACTTGTGGTTGTCGTTCGGCTAATCATGTCTACAAATCTTGCTTCTCATTTGGTATCATACGTTTTCTCTCAGAACGCTTCTCAAATATCAACAATTGCCAATTATAGTGATGTTAGCATATCGCTATGGTACCGACACCCAAACCAATGCTGCCAATGCTAATGCTAAAACCGCTAACAAGCTAACTCCCCAGCTTCTACAGCTCGATTTCAATCAAACCTGTTGTGTGTGTGTGTGTGTGTGTGTGACCTAACAAGCAGAGGCGCAGATCTGCCCCGCCGGAGGCACGTAGACGGCAGTTTCACCAGTGACGTCAACAAGGTCTTGGATAGCATCGCCGCCAGGGAGTATTTACAATGGGTGATGCGCTCCAAGACCTCGGGGGCAAGGTAACGTCGCCTCAGAAGCGCCGAATGGCCTTGTCTGGGTCACACATCAGGTCCTGAAAGGAGTGTTTTTTTTGCTTTACAGTGGTAAACGAAGCGGGAGTCGAAAATGAAGAGGCGATCTTCCACGTGCGAGACCTTTCTGGACCCTGAACAGGTTTCGGTTGACAAAATTGAGAAATTCTGTTCTTTCTGTGTTTGATTTTTTAGTCGAGCACTACTTTTAGGATTATTTATTTCGTGGAATAGTTCACCCCCCCCTTTCAAAAAAATTGTACAGAAATGCGTAAACCCCAGTCAAGTTATGGTGACTTAGCATCATTTACTGTACTTGAAGAGGTAAAAATTCAATATTTTTCTATAGTTTTGAATGGTTTTCTACATGTGTGGTGTAAAGGTGGGATTGTAAAAGCGAAAACTCAGGTGCAAAACGACTCAGGTTCAGTTTAACTGATGACACCATTGTATCAAAGTGCCATGTCAACTATTGTCCTGCTCTGCAAAATAAAAGTCCTTGTCGAACTCAACGCTGCGGGCTCCTTCTTAAAGAGACACGAGTCAGTAGCGCCATCTAGAGGATTGAGATGCAACTTCTACAAGGATGTCGGCGCAAGCAGTATTCGTTTACTATATATTTTATTTTACTATGTAAAATATACTGACTAAACCGAAAGAATTGCGCGGGCGCGTCTGTGTGTTTGTGTGTGTGTGTGTGTGTGTGTGTGTGNNNNGGGGGGGGGTATTAATGCACAATACATTTATTGTTCACAACCGAAGATTTTCAAAATTTCATTTCGAATAATTGCAAATAATTCGTGTTTTTATTTGTTAAACTTAGTATAATAACAAACACACATTTATTTGTTAAAGAACAAGTGACTGTTTCACTATGGTCTTTTGCTAGCAAACACGCAAAATACGCATGGAGATTTTTCATTACAAAGATTCTGTCAAATTTTCCGATTTTACCTTTAATAATCCCTGTCGTATAATTACAGATGTTTCTTATATTGGAATAAAATATGTCGAATAACTTCGGCGCACAGCGCGTTGCGAGGAACTCGTATGACGTCACTTCCTAGTCGTCGGTGGGTGGAGTTAGAATTCCCTCGCATAGACAGACGGATAGAAAAACCTTTACGCGTCCCACAGATGACTAATTTTGCACTTTTTAAGTGTGTGGATGTGGGGAAAAAAACTATATTCATGTTTGCGACAGGGCTCGCGCTCTCTATCTAACATTCAGAGCGTGCGTGCTCTCTAATTAATATTAATGAAGCGCTGTTTTACGCCACATCATGCCTTATAAGGCGATTGAAAGGCGGGGCTAAGCAATGAGCTATTACGTTTGTTAGTTGCGTCACCGACGTTGCGCACGCCTCCCAGGGAAGGGCGAGTTATTCACCGGTTATTCGCAGCCGCGCGGGGTGACACGGCCGGTCAAAGTGTCCGCTCGGCGGTTTAAAACCATGATTAGGAACGGAAGCCACGCGGTGGAGGAGGAGGACAGCCGGGGAGAGACTAGCCGGAGCCCGGAGAAGAGAAAGCGGGTTGTGCGGGTGTGGTGTGACGGTTGGTAAGTGACATCACAGTGTGTAAATCCCCACGCAAAGTGTGTTTACAATCTTTACACTTTACATAACTGTGCAGAATAGGTACGATCGCGTCGACGACTATCTGTGTTGCAAAGGTAATGAAAGCGATATCAGAATTCATACGGATCATGTGATTTCTGAAAAGGAACGTAGACGTGACGTCACCTGCCTTACGTGTGCAATACAGTAGTAGTAGTAGTAGTAAACTTTATTCATCTCCCCCCAAGGGAGAAATTCATAGAGTCCGGCAGCAAAACACACACAAATGCTAAAACACACTCCAATAAGTAACACTACTGAATAAAAATAAAATAAATATTACAATTAATTTAAAAAGATACCTCGAACAAAGTAAAAGCCACCAAAACATAGCTACTATGGGCCGAGTAGTGATCGTCTCAACAGTCCTCACTCATTCATCCAGTGTCAGAATAACAAGGAATCCTGAAGCCATAACACGTCATAAATATCTAACACACGGTCTGAAATTGCAGCAGACAGCTAAGGAATCGGAGATTATGTCTGCGTGTAATCCCATCGGCCTAGCTAATGATACTGGGGGAAAGGGCTTGACACGGTTAGATAACAACCGGCCCAGTTTCCAGTTACTTATATGTGCGCACATGACCGAGACCCTGAAGCCTACACACACACACACGGAGATAAGGCAGTTATTTATCGCATCATTACGACCCCCTTCGCTCATTCGTTGACTAGGGCCATAGGAAGCCGTGCATAAGTAAATAATTTTTTATTTTTTTTATTGTTTGGTCCAAAATCCATCAATAGACATTCCGTCCAGCAAACAATTTCACATAAAACTGACCAAAAAAAACGGAATAGGCTGAAGCATCGCTTATAGTTGCCTATCCACTTACATTGTTTTAAATTTAACTGAATCAGCAACAAGAAATAACAGAGACAACAACAAAATACAGATCAAGAATATCAGGAGTTTTTTTTATAATGATCTATGCATCAGATTTTTTTTTAATTTTGCAAGAGAAGTACATTTTTTTAATTCATCACTCCGTTTATTCCACAACTTTACACCAAGTACACCAAGTAAACACTTCATTTTTACATTTGTTCTCACTCATAACTTGTTCAAAAAAGTACAACCCTCTTAGAGTATATCTACCCATCCTTAACTTAAAAAACCTCCTTAAAACAAAACGAGCTGTCGCGTTCGAATCGCTAAACTAAATCTGAAAACAAAACACCCGAAAAATAAATCTTCAGTTTTTAATAAATTTAAAAATACGCGGGTCAGCGTCCGCTCCTAAGTAGTAGTAGTAGTAGTAGTATTTATTGTCATCGTTTACAAGAAAACAACGAAATTACGTTTGGAGCACATACAACAACACATTAAGTCAAGGTGCAAATCAGCATAACCAGAAGGTAAGTATTGTAAAGTGCATTAGAAGTAAACATATGACAAAGTGCATATCTGGTGCATAAACTGGTGTGTCTATACATTCAAAAACAAAACTACGTGATGTGAATGTCTATCACGTGACATACTAACCTCGCCTCTTTAGCGAACTCAGGATCTTTCAAAAGACCGTCCTGTGTGATAGACAGACACTCCCACAAACCATTTCAAAATACATCGCGCGGGATCACACGTTACTCTGTATTTACGCTCCACTTTACTCTCCGCAGCTACGACATGGTGCACTACGGTCACTCCAACCAGCTGCGGCAGGCTAAAGCGATGGGCGATTACCTGGTGGTGGGGGTGCACACTGATGGTACGATTCACACTACACCAATATTACTACAACTTGTGTTGATTAATGTAAAGGAAATGCAAAGATCTCTGTTTTATGTACACGGAATAAAGTGGAAAGAACTTTACGAATAAGAATGAAAACTCACATCATAGTATTTCTAGTGGACAGACGGTATTGAAATTGAATTGAAATTGAATTGAATTAGCGGGGAAATTTCATGTCACAACAACAACAGAAGGAACAAATTTAAATAATTTAAATAAACAAACATGACTAACACACTGCACACATCATAACAAACAAACAAACAAACACAGTATCGGTATTAGATCACGGTTTTGAGGAGGAGGTGGACATTACATTTTAGTAGACCATAATTACATAATTGGTAGTCTAACGTTATTTAAAGTAATAAATTAGACGCAGGGGGTAACCTGGAGAAGCATTTTAATACAGTATATCTTTTTGAAAGTAGCGAGAGCAAGAGCAGCACATTTTTGCGTCTTCTTTTACTTCATAAATGTTGTCACTCTTTCCCACGGTTTCGTTCTCTCCCTCTCGCACGCGCAACGTAGCGTGAGTGTGTGATCTAACATTGCGTGAAACCAACATTTATAAACGACTTTGATCAAAAATTCAAATAAGCAGAAACAGTGCTGCGTGCGTCTTTACGGTTGTCCTCAGTAGAGCCTCTCTTAAAGACACAGTACACAGACATCTGAGTTGCTCGCGCCTCGCAGGTGTTCCAACGCTTTCTGTGCTCGATTAGCAATGTCTCCGTGTCGTCTTTAAAAGTTGTGACGAAACAAACGTGTTATGCTGTATTAAAGTGTTTATATAAGTGTATAAAAATTAAATTCATGAATGAATGTAACACCGGTTTTCACGTTCATACCGCTTTACCGCCCACAACTACAGTTTATTAAGTATTATAAATGCAAAGCTCTTCTTAGTATGTAAACAAGATAAAAGTCTAAAGAACTATCGAATTTCTGGCTAAATTTTGTGGCAAAGTGTGTCCAAATGTTCTTTTTTTGACAGCTTGCTGCATTTGAAAAAAAAATTCTGGAAGTCTGGTAATGTATAAATTGTCGCCTTTAGAGGAAATCGCCAAACACAAGGGTCCGCCGGTCTTCACGCAAGCCGAGCGCTATAAGATGATAAGAGCCATAAAATGGGTGGATGAGATCGTGGAGGGGGCGCCGTATGTCACCACACTGGAGACGCTGGACAAGTACAACTGTGACTTCTGCGTGCACGGAGGTGAGATTAAAACTCGTTATAACATCAGTGCTCCGCTTTTTAATTCGGTTTGACGTATGGATTCGGTTTGTTTCGCTAGATGACATCACGTTGACCGTGGATGGGGAGGATACGTATGACGAGGTGAAGAGAATGGACAGATACAGGTAACTGAACCGGGCCCAGCACCGAGCCTTGAGGGTCACCGCTGAGTTTGGACACCGTTTGCTCCGCAGGGAATGCAAGCGAACGCAAGGCGTGTCTACAACCGACCTAGTGGGTCGAATGCTGCTGCTGACGAAAGCACATCACAACAACATTGTGAGTTTTGAGTCTGTGCGCAAAGATCTGCAAAAGTCTGGCAGTTCCTTAAAAGATCTTCTCGAACCGTCTCTTAGGACAACACGGCCTACCAGCTTCACACCGACAACTTTGGGAAGGTGAGTTTTCATTTCGGACTACTACAGTGGCACCCCGACTTACCAATGTCCTTACTAACCAAAAACCCGAGTAACGAAATGCATCACTGCAAAAATTTCGGCCCGAGTTGCAGAAAAAAATTTGCTATATGAAACGAGCGCGTATTGGTCTTACCGCGAGCAGACATGAATGAGAGTCCAGAAGTGTTAAAAACAGTTGTTTAATCTCCACGCACATCAAATAAACAAAAGAGACAACAATAGCACTGGTTAGTTTCAAATGTATTTCTTCCAAAATATAAAATGAGCTGGTATTCTCCTAGAACGGCTTCTGCGCATCTGGCGTTGGTATAAATTGGTATAAATCTAGGTACTGCTAGAGGAGCGCACACACACACACACACACACACACTTAATCAGCGGGAGTGTGAAGCAGTTTCAAATTCACTAACACAAGACAAATTTCTCCACATAAAAACTGCAAATAAACGAAGACAAATTCGACGTGAGTGCGCTAATCTGATTGTCCGCTGTATTATTGTATACTGTACCTTTTTAAACAATTGGCAATTTAAACAACCACTTTGTAACATGTTTTTATTACATTTATTAACAATAGTTTATCACTTGTAAAAAGAAGTCTGAATTCACAAACTCGTGGCACGGATTAGACGAATTGCATGTAAAATGTGGCTCAGCTAACGAAATTCCCGCCTAACGAAACGGCCGTCGGCACGGGTTAATTTCGTAAGTCGGGGCACCACTGTATTTTTAAACATGAAAAGAACGTTTTCGTTTCAAAATGTTTTTGTAAAAGGAGTGCTCTGTTTCATCGAATTGTCGCTCTCCCCAGGGTCCTAAATGCCACAGCCCCTGGACGGGTGTTTCTCAGTTTCTGCAGACGACTCAGAAAATCACCCAGTTCGCTTCAGGGAAGGAATCGCAGCCTGGAGACACCATTATATACGTGGCCGGAGCTTTTGACCTCTTCCGTATCCTTTTCTGACCGACTAATCTACTGAAGTAGACTTTATCGAACCTGTGTGTGTGTGTGTGTGTGTGTGTTCGTCAGGCTCCGTTTACCTTAACAGTCTGTGCCGCAGACATAGGTCACGTGGATTTTCTCGAGACGGTTCACAAACAAGCAGAAAAGCCCTACGTCATCGTCGGCTTGCACTTTGACCAGGTTGGTGTCGCGTCGGCACTTTTGTCTTGAGCGTTCTTATCCTCGTTTAAACATTTGCCATGGCCACGTCGTGTTTGCCAAAGGATGTGGTGTTCTGCGCTCTTGTAGGAAGTGAATCGATACAAAGGGAAGAACTACCCCATCATGAATATTCATGAGCGGACGTTAAGCGTGCTGGCCTGCCGGGTGAGTCCTCTTCACCTCTTATAGCGGGAATTAACACTCCTTTGTTCCTTCACTGGCTCTATCTCTCTTATCTATTCACGTCACTGCACAAGTAAAGAGCGTGAGGAATAATAAACAACGTAATCTAAGGACATATGGGACATTGTGGGATCGGAGATTTGCACTTTTTGGGCCCTGATAGGCGTAGTGGGTGTGGCCTACGGCTGCTTGAAGTCCTTGAGAAATGCTTGAATGCGTTTTCAAGGCCTTGAATTTTAAATGAAGTGCTTGGAAACTTAATTACACAGTGGAATTCTGAACGGAGGAGGGGTTAAATCACAGATTCGTTCTACAAGTGATAACGTTATGGTCATATGAGATTTCAACGCCATGTTTATACTAAACTTTAATCAACTTGAGATGTGCTCAGAATCAGCAGACGAGGTCACGTGAAGTGGCGACACAAACTATTTTCTCGGTTTTATCAATATCAAAGCACGTAAAAATTAATGCATTAACGCAGTTCTCTGCAATCTTCGTCAACGTTTGATAATTTTACCAAGGCCCCGGGGGTGGGGGGATGTGGATAGTTTACAGATTTCAGTTTTTAATTTACTATTTAACATATAGTATTTATTTGTATTTAACCATGCATTCAAAAAAAAAACAGTTATGCCAAAAGATTATACATTGAATTAACATTTTAACTCACTGGAACCAATGAAGACAGCCGTGTTATGGTATTTGAAGTTTCATTTTATATCAGGAATTTAAAAAAATCTGTTTTTTTGTTTTAAAATGTCAGACACCTTTTTAAAATTAGACCTGATGATATTTCCTCGTTTATACCTTGAACAAAGGAAGTTCTGCAGCAGTTCTACTACTGATGTTTACAGCCTTCTGTAGAACTTAGTAGCCGCTAAAACGTGATGTTTTACTGAACTTTACATTTAGAGAAAACTCCCTAAATGTTTCATTAGGATTTAGGCTTTAAATATAAACTACACGGTGCTGGAAAAACTTCAACATGGACCTTGAATTTTATCTTCCAGAAAGTGTAGGAACATTGCTGAGTTCAAGGCCCGGTCCTTTCTTTCTGTGGCATTTCTCCCTGTGCCAGGAGAATCTGGAAAATTGAAGCCTGTGAACTGCTTTGTGATTGGCTGCCTCCAGGCCCCGCCTCCATGCTCGAATTGGTTCATGCAGCCTGTGACCTAGAAATGGCGGTTTAGAAAATGCACGGCAACATAGTCGTTGAATACAAAATAGATGCAAATATGGATTCTTGATAACACACAGACACACACACACACACACACACACACACACACACACACACAGCTAATTTGATTTGGTTCTTTAGGATTCTGTCTGATCAGCTGGAATTGACTGCACATAAAGTTTAGTTTGAGGCTGTTTATTTTAATTTGAAGGTCATTTATTGGTGTTTGTTGTGTTGTCAGTATGTGTCGGAGGTGGTGATTGGAGCTCCTTACGCAGTCGGGAAGGATCTTCTGGATCACTTTAAGGTACCGAATTCAGACCTTTTCAGTCTCAGCGCGAGAGTTTTCTCCGCATTAGACACATACAAACACACACACTGTGATGTTTGGAACCAGCTGGTGCGGGATGCAAACCTGCAACTTTCCAGTTGCTCCATCCATTAAACAGTGGTACCCCGACTTACAAATGTCGTTACTAACCAAAAACCCGAGTTACGAAATGCATCACTGCGAAAATTTCGTCCCGAGTTGCGAAAAAAGATTCGCTATACGAAACAAGTGCGTCTTGGTCTTACCGCGAGCAGGCATGAATGAGAGTCCAAAAGTGTAAAAAACAGTTGTTTAATCCTCACGCACGTCAAATAAACAAAAAACAGCAACAAAAGCACTGGTTACTTTCAAATGTATTGCTTCTGAAATATAAAATGAGCTGGTATTCTCCTAGAACGGCTCCTGCGTGTCTGGCGTGGCTATAAATAGAGCATTTATTTACATCCGTGTTCTAGGAGCAGACACACACACACACACACACACACACCTACTCAGCGGGAGTGTGAAGCAGTTTCAAACTCACTAACACAAAACTATTTTTTCCTCACATAAAACTCTAAAAAATAAACTACAGGCTAATCTGGCTGGGTGTTACGCTCTATATGGTCCGGGCGGAACATTCTGATGACGTTAGTTCCGTGTCTGTGTGACGTCATTTCAAGATGGCGGTCACCGTCCATGTGAGATTCTACGCTGTATTATTATATACTGTACCTTTATAAACAATTGGCAATTTAAACAACCACTTTGTAACATGTTTTTATTACATTTATTAACAATAGTTTAACAACACTCAGACAAAAAAAAATGTTTGTCTGAATTCACTCATGGCACAGATTAGACAAACTGCATGTAAAATGCGGCTCAGCTAACGAAATTCCCGCCTAACGAAACTAATTTCGTAAGTCTACCCAGTGCTTTCATTCGTCGTTGGGTTGTAAACTTCTTTTAGCCGCGTCTCAGTGATTCAGAAGGATGTAATAATTCCAGCAGCCAGTCTGAACCAGACGTCTGTCCTGTCGCTCTCCAGGAACAATGCGCAGATTTACAGCTCGGCTTTTGAAAGCAGGAGACGGAGAGTTCAGCCGGGCCTGTAGGAATAAATCACAAACTGTAAAATAAAAACCCTTCTCCGTCTGCCGAAGAATGAAGCCGCTACGTGACTGGGTTTCTTTGCATTTAATTAGCGTTTTAGAAAAAGAAAAGAGAAAAAGAAATGAACTTTATTAACCCCTCAGTGGGTAAATTCGTCTCTGCGTTTGGCCCTTCTGAACAAACTCGGAGCAGTTTTATTATGTGCATTCATGTAGTTTCATTCATGAACAAACAGTTGAAAATAGATTACGGATAGAAATAAGTGGACAGACAGACACGATGATATAGAAAGATCGACAACAACATACTGACAGAGAGACAGACAAACGGATGGATGGATAGATGAATTAACAGACAAGCAAACATCAAATGATTGACAGGTTAATTGATGGATGAGGGTCCGGTCTATAGATATAAATGTACAGCTCGACCAATCACCTTTAAGTAGACAGACAGACAGACAGGCTAATTAACTAATGACAGACAGACCTATATAAAGATGGGTAGATGAATAAATGGAGAAAGATAAATGGAGAGACTGATAATGATAATGAACAGGTGTATAGACAGACAGACACTCATATGCTGTCAAAAGTAGTCCCATTTTTTACTTAAGTAGAAGTATAAATACTTTTTTAAATTTAAGAGTTGTCTTTAAGAGTTAATAAACACGTCTGTGGAAGTAAATGTATAAGCTCAACCTTTTTACTCAAGTAAAAGTACTGGTACTAGTACTGGTAAAACCACATGTCAAAGTAATGCAAGGAAAAAATGCCATAGGACTATAATGTTATATTACAACAATGAAATAACATTACAACATTAAAGGACCATATAATGTGTTAATTATTTCAAAATAAAATAACATAATTTAAGCACGTCAAAGATTTACCAATATGCTTTGTTCTCCATTAGATTTGATTTCCATTTTTTGAACTTGCTTTATTGTGCTTCAATGGTGTAAATGTAACATCTGTAATAAAATACATTAAAATCTGTAAACATGTAACAAAATTAAAAGTCTTGGTAGTATGAAATAATGTCCTAAATATGTCCTAGATCGATGACAACACAGAAATAAAACTAACCGAAAATGTACGATAGTTTGTACAGATATGTACAGATAATTGCATAAAAAAAGTAAGAAGTACAAGTACATTTCTCAATGTTGGGACAAATAAAGGTTTTCTACTTCTAAAAAGTAGGCAGACAAATAATTACTCAAGTAAAGTACAGATAAGTCAAAATTCTACTCAAGTAAAGTGAGGAATTATTATTAGTTTGTGACGCGACGCCTCTGTTCATCACGCAGGTGGATCTGGTGTGTCACGGGAAGACGGAGGTGTTCCTCGACAGAGACGGGACGGACCCTTACGCGGTGAGTGGAGCTTTCTCTCCATCTTCTCTCATCATCCCTCTTCACCTCCTCCTCATCATCACTCTCATCACTCTCCTCACAGGAGCCGAAGAAGAGAGGGATCTTCCGCGCCCTGGACAGCGGCAACAACCTGACCAGCGACGACATTGTGCAGCGGATCATTGAGAACAGGTGTGTGTGTGCGTGTTGTGACTAGTAATGGGCGATTAAAAACGATACACAATTTAAACGATACAAAATTGTACGATACAGATTTGCCTACGATAGATAATCTAATTCTACTGCATTTCGAATTCTAAATTCTAATTCTAAATTCTATCGCGATAATTCAGGCCCTCCAG
Organism: Paedocypris micromegethes; assembly: GCA_028031935.1. Lineage (NCBI taxonomy): Eukaryota > Metazoa > Chordata > Actinopteri > Cypriniformes > Paedocypris > Paedocypris micromegethes. Next base: position 5,755,997 of record CM051507.1, read on the forward strand.
GAATTTGCGATCACGCCAATTCAGCGAAACCCTGCCATTTATTTGCCATCTTGTCATTTCATCCAATCACCGCGAATTTACCGCAAATTCACACCCTCAGGCTTCGCTACACCGCCGCAATCACAAGGTGGGGTCGTCTTTCCAAATTAATAATTGGAAAGACGATTGCATTAAACTATTCTCAAACAATTTAATATTTATTCTTAAAAAATTCTTAATAAAAGTCTGCCTCGTATAATGCGAACACTGTGTTTAAGACTGAAATAATGACACACTTCTCTATTAAACTAATAGTCTAAACTTATTTGACTAATTACTACTGGTAGTATTTTCAGTACAGTGTAAGTTCCTTAACTAAAAAGACACCAGTTTTATTTTTTGTTCTCTTCACCTTGGCATTTAGGAATCAAGAACTTAAACGAAAAGTCTTTCTTTCAAAAAGGCACTACGTTTAGTCATCTGCAACATTGTGTTGTTTAATTGCAGTTTGGCATAAAAAATGTTCTCAAAACGACATGCACCCTTTCTTTATTTCCTAAAAACAAAATAGCAGTTTGTCTTTCCTCAGGGTCTATGTAACCTGTTCTAAAAGGTTTCTATTCAGAGGTGTAAGAAGTACCAGACAACCATACTTAAGTAAAAGTACAGATACGTACTGTATAAGTTTCTCCAAAACAAGTAAAATGTCACCACTATAAAAAAGATTTGAGTCAAAGTAGCAAAGTATTGAATTTTAAAAGAACTTGAGTATTTTACTCATTCTAAATAGAAAAGAAATACAAAGAAATGTGAAAAATGTCTCTTCATGAAGTTTTATTTTCTAATACAGAAACTAATCCATGTTTCAAAAATGGTAAAACTAATTAGATAAAGAACAAAAAGTCAGTCTCAATCAAACTCGAACGTGCAAAATAAATAAAATAAATCCTATACAATAAAATCCTGTTAAATACTCACGTCTCTAAGTCGTGTTCATGCGGTGTCTAATTCACAATTAGCTTCCTGTATCTTCAGCAGACGACAGATGGCAAAATCACCTCGTTCACCCAAGAAATTAACAAAAAAAATCGATTATGGTTTGTCGCGCACAATCAAAATGTAACGATGTAACAGGTAAATTCAAATGTAGTGGAGTGAAAAGTACAGTTACTCAATCAGAAATGCAGTGGAGTCTCGAGTAAAAGTTGCTTATATTTTTGATACTCGGTACAAGTACGAAGTAGCCAAAAACATACTTAAGTAAAGTAACAAAGTACATTTACTCAAGTACCTTACACCGCTGGTTTTATTATCATTTATATATCGCAATATATATAGTTATCGCGAGAGGCTGCAGTGTATATGGCATTATGGATTTTAGTCCCTATCGCCCGTCCCTGGTTGTGACTGTAGTTGACCGTTCTGTCCTGGTGCCTCAGGCTGCAGTTTGAAGCCCGGAACCAGAAGAAGGAGGCGAAGGAGATGGCCGCCATCGAAGCCATGAAGCAGAAGAGCCCGGGGAAGACGGACGCTGCCGTTCAGGGTTCACAGTGACTCAACACTCGGGCCAGGCAAACCAAGGGCTTCATCGCAGAGACTTTTAACCCCCCCCCCCAAACGCCACTGATTTGTACTCACTGCTGCGTCTTTTATAATCCTCGAGGAGGATTGACCTCGCCGTGCGCTGGGAGATTTTATTCCGCCTGTTAAACGGGTTCCCAGTCCTTCTGAACCAGTCAATAGTTTCAAGTTCTAACCGAGGTTTAAGGAGTAGTCGGCGTTTTAATGGTTTGTGTCGTGTCATCAGTCCCGAGCAGTGATGCGTGCGCATTAACACTCTGCTGATATCAACACTGTGGTTTTGTTTGAATACTGTTATTTATACTCCTGTTTCCATCTCGTGACATAACTCTGTTAATTAACTTTCTGGATCACAACCCTAGGTGTCCCAAATTTGTTCGCCATTTATAATTGGATATAAATGCTGTTTGGTATTAATCAGTGATCATTACAAGTTTAGTATGTTTGAAACGACACACACGCGCGCACACACACACACACACACACACACACACACACACACACACATATATATTAGGGCTGTCAAAGTTAACACAATTTTATCGAAAGAGCTGCAGTTTAACTTCCAGCTTAGTATTGTTCCTTGAGTGTGTGATCGGTGATATGAATATGTGATCGCCTTTTGGTTCCTTTAGTTAAAAATGTGTGATCAGCGTTTTCAGCTAGACTAATTATTATTAGTATCATACTTTTGCCACACAAATATTCAAATACATATGTGTGTTCTCTTTAGCTCAATGCATTTCTTTTTTAATAATTATTACCCATTGTTTTCTTTAATCAAAAACTGTATACTACAGTACTTACACAAGTGTTTATTTTGTGTTGAGTTTACATTCATTAATATTTTACACTTCAACATTACAAGCTTCTATACTTATTTTTAAAATAAATTATAATAATAAATGTAAAATTATTATTATACATGATTACTATTGTTATTATAAATTATTATTTTTACGCTTAGACGCGATTAATTTGGTTGGGGAAGTGCGATTAACTAGTTAAGAAAAATTAATCGTTTGACAGCCCTAATATATATATATACATATATATATATATATATATATATATA
>CM051507.1:5758641-5781918 GCA_028031935.1 Paedocypris micromegethes
ACACACACACACACACACATATATATATATATATATATATATATATATACATATATATATTTACATACACACAGGCACACGTACACACACAAATGTGTATTGTTTAATGTAACTTAAAGTTCTGTCCTTTTTTAAGTATAACGGCATCATGTTAATAACCTGGATTTGATTTTAACATGTTATGCTCATTCAGATTTAATGGGGAAGAATAAAATGTCTGGAACGTCCACGCTTATGACATATCTATTTATTCCTAGCAAAAATGTTGCAGATTAAACGGTTTTACGACAAGGAACGGTTTCTTTTGAGCTGTCTTGTGTAAAATGATAATTACCGTAAACTGATACTGTATTTACGGTGAAGTCCAGTAGATTATTATGATGATTAGGATTATTTGCCTTGCATTTTTGCAATAATGGCCGTGTTATTATATTCAGTGTCATTCGTTTTCAAGCATACGTAATTAATAAGATTTAATATAGTTTTGATTCATTTTCAATCTGAAACGCTACACGTCTCGCGCGTGAACAACTTCTCAGGTGACAGAGATCCACACGCCTGACGTCACTTCCGGTCGGATAAAGGCGGACACCTCACTCAGCTGAAACTCTGACTGTAGCTGGGAAACTTTCAGTCGCGATGAGCAAATAACGGCGCGTTTGTGTTCCACTCGCGATTTTTGTTTGTGTTTCGTTCTCAAGTTCGCGACCCTGACCGCGATCTGGCGAGTTTGAAACTTTTCATTCCTTCCCGCGTTTATTCCCGGTCACACACCTGACGAGTCTCGAACTTTTCTCCGCGCCGTTTTCCCCTCAGGACTCATGGGACGCGCGACTTTAAACGCTCTTTTGTTCTCCGGCTTGGTGAAAGATCTCGAGCGGTTGGTCAGAACGTCATGAGCTCAGGATATGGGTCTGTGTCTGGGCTCAGAAGCGACGGAGGAAGACAAGAAGGCGAAGATCCGCAGCGCGCAGATAGATCGCGACCTGTACGAGTTCGCCAAGCGGGACATGAACGTGGTGAAGATTCTCATGTTGGGTAAAGTCTAGTTTGAATCGTTCCCTAACTGTCTCGGCTGAAGTGTGTTGGTTCGATTCCCCGGTGTTTCTGGTAATTTACCGGTAAAGCTTGGCTTTTTCTACCTGGTTTTGCCAAGTCACTTTAGTAGGAAGGTTGTGGGTTCGATTCCCAACAAGGTATGAGTTTTAGGTTTCTGTTCATGCGAATCTTGACTTGATTTGACCTGCTTTTTTTCTGGGGATCGAACCCATGGCAATATATAAAAATGCTTGTTTAAACGAGCATCTGCGTTTTAAGATTCTGTTTTGAGACACTCAAACAGCCCCACAATCTAACAAATTCATGTTTTGAATTTGGGAATCGAACCCATGACTTGTGTGATTGACATGCAACTTAAAAATCAGATTGATTCTTGAACTTTAAGCTTTTATGCAGCTTTTTTTTTTTTAAACCTTTTTTTGGTCAAATGTAGTAATAGACGGAATCAAGTTATACAAAAAGAGTTCATATTTTTTCGTCTGAAATGTGTTGGTTTGATTCCCTGGTGTTTTTGGTAATTTAACAATTGTTTAGGATTGAAACCTTGCCTTATTTGCTTGGTTCCGCCAATAAAGTCTCTTTTGTATGAAGGTTGTGGGTTCGATTCCCAAGAAAAGATTGTAGTTTTTTTCCTTGTAATTTTTCCAAAAAATTGTGAAATTATACGAAATTTGACTTGCATCGTCGCTCCACAAAGATGCTATTTTGTGCCTTTTCTATTGGTTTCGCAGCCATGGCGATTTAAAACTATATAAACGATGATCTGCGTTTTAAGATTCTGTTTTGAGACACTCGGCTTGCTTTACAGCCCAACAATGTAACAAATTCATGTTTTGCCTTGAGAATCGAACCCATAACCTGTGTGACAGGCAACTTGAAAACCAGATTGGAATCAAAAATATACAAAAAGATTTAATTTTTTCTTCCACGGTCTCGTCTGAAACTGACTGTTGGTTTGATTTCCTGGTGTTTCTGGTAATTTAACGATTGTGGGCCGGAAGTATTGGCTTTTTTCTTGATTCTGCCAATAGAATTGAATTGCTTCTTAGAATAGATTATTGAACTTTAAGCTTTTGAGCAGCTTTTTTTTATTTGTTTTTTTTTTTTTAATTTTTTTTAACCTTTTTGGTCCAATCTAGTAATAGACTTAATCAAATTATACAAAAAGAGTTCCTATTTTCCCAGGTGCTGCCGAAAGTGGGAAAAGCACTCTGGTGAAACAGATGAAGATTATCCACAGTCATGGATTCACCAAGCAGGAGCTCTCCAGCTTTAAGGTAAAATCTACAGTAAATGTGATGTCTTTTTTTGTACATTTTTTTTACATTATTTTGAAAGGAATATAAATTTACAGTGTTTTCTCAAAATACTGGGCGGTTAAGTGTATTTTTAAAATTCTACATTGGCTTTATTGTGTTGTTTGGCACAATGCTAATGTAGTTCACTTCAAAATAACATATATTTAAACATTTTTGTAATTTTCCGTGTTTAACGTTAATTTATTTTTGCACAATTTAGAATATTCAGAGTAGTCACAAATGTCCGTTTTCTCAATTTCTATTTCATTTAAAAATCCACACACTTACGCAAACACACATAGACTTGTTGGTTTTTTTTAATTGTTCAATTTATTCATTGGTAAAGACACGCAAAACATGTTCTCGTTTTTTTGGAGTCTTGCGTTCCTCTCCGTTTCATTCTTCAACATTTAATAAAAGCCACGTTGATCCTTCGGCATTCCACTGGAATGGCTTGGGATTGGTCCGCACATGGCTCGTCTCCATCCAATATTTGTGTTCTGATGTTTATCAGACTAGCAGAACATTTGCATCTTTCTCGTCAGATCTTTCTCCTTTCACTTCAAACACAGACTGTGCTGTTCTGTTCCTCGAACTCTGTTTGCGTTTCACAAGTCTTGATGTGCAGGAGTCGGATTGATGTCGACTGATGGGATTTGTGGAATTGTGTGATTTTGAGATCAAGTTGCTATATATATATATATATATATAATGGAAATTATAATATAAATGGAAAATATAATGGAAATGCTTGTTTAGTTTTGGTGTTTTTTCAATGATCCGTATGAGACCACCACACACACACACACACACACACACACACACACACACACACACACACACACACACCTCAATGGAACATAATCATCATCTGCGTTATCTTTTTCCACCAGTACTTCCTGTATAGCTAATGGAAAAGAAACAGGTGATTATGTCGTCATCTATAGTGTCGTCCAGCAGTGACACTCTCCTTCAGATCGTGTCTAATGTGTGTTTCTGTAAAGCTAATTAGACTCGCGTGCCGTACGTAATTATGCACAGTATGTAATTATATGTGTATATATATATATAGCCATAATTCTCACTTATCCCTCACACACCCTGTAAACACACAGAACGAATGAGATGCTAGTGAGAAAGTTAAAAATAGTTATTAAAAAAAAAAGAGTTATCTGAAGCTGCAAAATAGGTTTCACATCTGAATTCCGTCTGTTTTTTTTTTATTATAATTTTTTTGCCCTCCCACCTGTTTTACTTTCATCTTTGATTTTTGTCTCTTCTTTTTCACTTTTTTTACTCACTTTTTTTTTTTTTTTTTTTTTTTAAATCTCGTTCCTTTTCAAATTTGACCATGACAATGATTTATTTGGATAGATGGATTGATTGATTGATTGATTACTTTTACCTCGTACTTTATCAATACCTCAACATGTCCAAACAAAACAAGTACAAATTTCTGTTTTACTATACATTTAACATTAACCAAGAAAAAAAAAAGTTATATGAAGCTGCAAAATAGGTCCAACAGTTGAATTCTGTCTGTTCGACGTGTTTGTCAAGCAGCATCCGCTAGCATTGAATTATCGTGACGCTGAATGTTGTGCGAAAGTTTTAGTGTAACCCATTAGTTTCTATCTCCTTGTAGGTTTTGACGAAAGCAACAGTGCTTGTGGTTAATGATTCGGCGGTGAAGTGCTGATAAAGTCCTTTTGAAATTCAGTTTCTCGAAAGAACTGCGAACAATAAACCACTTATTTTTCAGAATCAGAATCAACTTTATTGGCCAAGTTGCAAGTGACAACAAGGAATTAAGTTTGGTCTGACTCCGCCTTTTCCCCGTCTATTTTGCATATATAAACATAAAATCACACACAGTCAGGGAGTTATTGCACAGGATACAGTTAAGAATGATTCACATGAAACATAAATAACGATAATTTCCACATCACATACTAAACCTCCCTTCAGCTGTCACACAATAACTGACTTTTGTTTGTATTATTCACCAGGAGAGCTAGTTTTCAAGGTGTTTATCCAGAAAGTAAAAGGGGTGCACCCCAAGGCTCAGTTCTCGGCCCGGCAAAGTTATCATTTCAGAGCCGTTATAGTGCAAATTCATGCCAGTCCTGTGTTTCATTTCACTGAATGTGGTCAGTGGTTGTGTGTAAGTCCGCTTGAAAGCCGTGCTTGCTTCAGCAGTTTGTGTTGGACAGGTTCACAAAGGCTCGCAGCGCATGAGGTCGCACAGAGCAGTAATTACGCCTGTAATCGGGACCGTGAGGCCAGGAACGGGTGCGCTACTAAACGCATGTGTGATCGGTGAAAAGAAAAGTTTTAAAGAGGGACGTTTGAAAAGAAATGTACAATTTTTATTGTAAAAATAAATACAGTATTTTTTCAAATGAAATAAAAATATTAAAAATAATTATTTTGTATATTTTAAATAAATGCCACCGCCCCCGGATCATTTCCTCTCACTGATTTTGTTGATTACTCTTTCTATCTGTCTCTCGCCTCCCTCTCTCACCTTTATCTCTTCCATTGTCTCTCTACACACCATTCATTACTGACTCTCTCTCACACTTTCTTGTATTCTTTTTCACCTCTCTGCCATTCTCTTTCTCTCTGTCTATCTCTCTAACATTCTTGATCTCTCTCTCTCTCTCTCTATCTATCATTCTACATCTATCTTTCTCTCTGTCTATCTCTTTCTCTCTATCTCTATCATTCTGTCTATCTTTCTATCTATCTATCTCTATCATTCTCTATTTATCTCTCTAACTTTCTCGATCTCAATCTCTCTATCTATCTCTCTTTCTCTCTGTCTATCTCTTTCTATCTATACCAGTCTCTGTCTGTCTGTCTATCTATCTCTTTCTCTCTCTCTCTATCTATCTCTGTCATTCTCAATATCTATCTCTATCTATCTATTTATGTATCTATCTATTTATCTCTCTCTATCTGTATCTCTCTCCATCTCCCTCTATCTCTCTAACTTTCTCTCTCTCTCTCTCTCTCTCTCTCTCTCTCTCTCTCTCTCTCTCTCTCTTTCTTTTTTCTTTCTCTACGTGTCTTTATGTCCCTATGTATCTTTCTTTCTCTATGAATCTTTCTCTCATTATCCTGCTCAGCCGTTCAAGGACAGAGTTTGTGGCTTGTCGGATAAGAGCAGAATCTCCTTTGTCTTTTCCAGAAGAGTCACATTGAGTCGGGACGTAGGAGGTAGAGTTGAGGAATGCCGCGCTCCGTTGCGTTGGGAGTTTTTGCCATGGCAGGAAATCAATAATATCGCATCACGTAACCAAAGTGAATTTTGGGGTCGAGGCCGCCATTATAAACACAGAGGCTTTCCTGTGTGCGCTCTGACCTCCATCCGCCACAGAAAAGCTGGTAAATAAAGAGCAGGAATGCGTTTGTTTTGGCGGGAGCAGACGGGAGGACGATCAAGCAGTCGTACGCGTGGCAAAATGGAAGTTTCCGTTGATCAGAACACGGTTTTAATTCATTTTCAAGTACTTGAGCACACTAGGAATTTTTGTACATTTAACTTTACAATTTAAATTTCCCGCCACGTCCTTCGTGCAATAAGCACATTTTTCACACTCTACTATTGTTTACACTTGTTGATTTGCATATTTATTGTAACATTTAGGGTACTTTTTTGCCCTTTTTTATACTAGAGACTCTATTTATATTTCATCTTAGTCAATGTGTATGTTCTCTTTTTTTTAATTCACATTTTTATTTTGTGTTATGTTAAACCAAATGGGGTAGTGTTTTTAATTTCACTGTAACAATGTGTTGCAATGACAATAAAAGCATTCTATTTTATTCTATTCTAAATATACTATATGTGTATATATGTATAATACAATTCTTTAAAATTTCTTTAAAGTATATAATTATAATAATACGATTCTTTAAAAAGATAAAATAAAAAATATAACGGACATAAAAAAACGGAAAAACTTCTTTAGACATTAAAAGAGAGCATAGTATTAGTATTGCACTTTATTGATTGCATGAAATTATTGAGACTGAATTCAAAAGCTTAAAACTTGCTTAAATATTTGATACTCAGTACAAGTACAAAGTAGCCAAAAATACTGAGTCAAAAAATTTACAATTTACTTTACACCTCTGATTTTCAACGTCATGGTGGTTCTTTTTTTTTTTTATTGATGATGGGAAATCCGCACGACTCTATTAAGCTTTATGCCCAAACGAAGCTTTAGAAATGTTCCACTGAGAGTATTTTCCGCTTCATCCAGGCATTACATTCCGTCGCATTATATCGCGTCCCGTCACTCGCATTCCCGCCAGACAATACGGGCCAATCAGGCAAAAGCTCATTAAAACAGGGACAGGAAGTGGATGAAAACATGCAGGTTAGCCGTTTTATCTTTTGGAGTATTGCTTATCAAGTGAAAATGATTCCGTTGTCTTGACTCCCGCCTGTCAGTCGCATGATATGAGCGGAAATTTAAATAATGTTGTTTGAGTTCCTAAAGTGTCTGGGATGATATTTACTAATTATTGAAATGTTTTCTTAATGGCGAATTTTTAATTATGTTGCTTATAGAAACTGTAATGCTTTTTTTGTTTTTGTTTTTCTGATTTATTTATTTTTTTTAGACCTCTGTGTTGGATAATCTTATGACTTCTATGAAGTTTGTTCTACATGGAATGGGCGTCCTACGGATTAACCTCGCCAACAGCAAGAACAAGGTGTGGTCAACGTTTATTTCCAAATTTACAAAAACCTCATTTTATAATACTGTCGTTGCAATTGTTCGTGAGCTGGAACAATAAAAAAATAAAAAACAAAGCAAACAAACAAAAAAAAAAGAACAAAATGATAAAAACAACCAATACACATGCAAGAAACATTGTTTTATTTGGCTGCAACATTTTTTAAGCATATTTCAGTGTTGCATTTTCTCCACAATGCCTTTTTTGTCTCTTTATTTTAGTTTTTTTTTATCACTTCTCTTTTTCTTTTTTTCTTTTTGTTTTCTTGTTTTTATTCTGTTTCTCTACCGCACTTTTTCTCTTTTCACCTCTTGTTTGCTTTTTCTTGTTTTCAGTTTCTTTCTTTCTTTTCTTGGTTCCTCATTTATCTTTCCTTTTTTTTACTCTCCCACCTCTTTTATTTTCACCTTAGTTTTTTTTTTCCTCATCTTTCTCACTTTATTTTTCTCCGTTTTTTAAGTTGTTTTAATATTGTCCACTAGGTGGCAGCAACCCCTCTGTATTCTGGCTCTTGCTGCTCACGAACGTTTAGTCATAGCTATTAAAATCGATTGAGTGAGTTACAGACACACTGTGTTTATCCACCAGATTATGACGCTTAAGTGAGATTGAAAGTTCGTGTGACTCATCGTGTCTTTTAAAAAAATCACCTTGTGAGATTCTTGGTTCGTGTACTTGTCCCTTTTAATTTTTATATATTTTTTACCACTGATTTCTCGAAAGTTAAACACGACGATGAGTTACAAATCGGGTCGTAATTTCATCCTGCTCGGCAATGTGATCACTATTATTACCAGTTATAATTACACGGTCATAACTGAAGCACACGCAACATTGTAGCTGAATGTTTGTGTCACTGTCATCAAACGATTATTATTCCCACGCAACATTGTTTTCCTTTACGAACTCATGTCACTGCCGTCATAGATTGCGAGTCGTTAATACGTTAAAATGTAGCAGCTCATTCACTAGTAACATCGCTCAGCATCTATTTCATCCTCCACTGACAGAAATGTCAACGCTTTTCTGCTTTACAAACTGAAAGTCAATTTTAGTTTTCCCCATTTTCTTTCATCATATAAAACCCCAGAGTAGTAAATATTAGAGCTGCACAATTTTGGATAAAGAGAGTCACGATTTTTTTGCTTAGAATAAAAATCACGATTCTTTCTGGATATTTTATTATTTTAAATATTCAACACTGAAAATCAGGTTGTCAAACAACAGTAAAATAACACAAATTACTAATTGCTTTAATTATAAATAAATGGAATGAAAAATATAATGTAATGTTGAAAAGAAAAAAATCACCATTAAACGTAATAAAAATAAACCTTTACATGAACAAGTACAGTAATTTGTCCAGTTCAGGATATGCAAATTTATTTAAATGATTAGCTCTGTTTAAAAGCATATAAAATATGTGGTTTGCTGAGTGTAAACACACGCACTCACACACACACAGCCGATCGATCAGAGAGTTATAATAGGCAGAATCGTATAAATGCTGGATTCGTGACGAGGCAGAATCGAGATCGCGATCTTTTACCGATCAATCGTGCAGCTCTAGTAAATATAAAAGTAACAGCTCTAATTTTAATCTATAAAGTTAATTGGAGAAGAAGAAGAAAACCTTTATTTGTCTCAACAAAAAAAACCTTAATATTTTTTAACCCGCAGTTAAGTGTATGTGTCACTCTTTCCAGCTCTGACTCTAGATCACTCTACCCATAATCCACCTTGTTTTCCCCATCGATCTTCAAGCTTTGACCTGACCTTGTGGTTCCTCCAGGTTCACGCTCACTCTATCCTCTCCTGCGGCCGCTGCTTTGATGAAGACCAGGTGCTGTTCCCGTTCATAGGCCACGCCCTCTGCTGCTTGTGGGCGGATCAAGGTGTGCGCGCAGCGGCGGCTCGCGGATACGAGTACGAGCTGAACGACTCGGCGCTGTAGTGAGTAATTCTCCAGTAATTACTGCTCACCTCTGCTCAGCCCAGGCGTTATTAGCCGCCCCTTATCTGCAATTGTTCCTGACCTGGACATTCTATAAAAAAATAAAAAAAAAGAACAAGTGGATAAAAATAACCAATACACGTGCAAAATACATTGGCATTTTCTAAGCACATTTCCGGTTTGTCTTTGTCTTGTTGTCTCAGTGTTTAATTTTCTCCATAACGTCTTTTATGTTTTTTTTTTTTTGTCTCTTTTGTCTTTCTATTACTACTTTGTTTTTATTATTTCTCTCCAGCATTTTTTCTTTCTTGTTCCCTCTTGTTTGCTTTTTCGTTTTTTTTCAGTTTCTCTCTCTTTTTTTTTCATCTTAGTTTTTCTTTTCTTTGTTCTATTTCTGTCTCACTTTTTCTCTTTCTTGTTCCCTCTTTGTTTGCTTTTTCTTGTTTTCATTTCCTTATCTTTCTTTTCTTGGTTTCTCTTTTTCTTGTCTTTTTGTATTACTATCTCTCCCACCTCTTTCTTTTCATCTTAGTTTTTCTTTTCTTTGTTCTATTTCTCTCACACTTTTACTCTTTCTTGTTCCCTCTTGTTTGTTTTTTCTTGTTTTCAGTTTCTCTTTCGTTTCTTGATTTCTCTTTTTTTTCTCTCTATTTTTGTACCTCTCTTTTTTTACTCCGTTTTTTTTTACCCTTCCCACCTTTTATTTTTCATCTTTGTTTTTTGTCTCATCTTTCTCACTTTTTTTATTTATTTATTTTATTATCTCGTTCCCTCTCAAATTTGACGATGACAATGATTTATTTGGATAGATGGATTAATTGATTGATTGATTGATTGATTACTTTTACCTCGTACTTTATCAATACTCAACATGTCCAAACAAAACGAGCGCAGCTTTCTGCTTTGCACTTTTATTTCTCTTACAATACATTTATTATTAGCCAGGAAATTTCTCCCGATCTCCTCTGCGTCTCATTTAAATACATTGCCGAGGGTCAATCATCAATCCGAATGAGCCGTAAACGCTTCATTGTCGTGTAATTGGCCGATCATCGCGGGCACTGACCCTCGCCACCGTCTCGCTCGTACGCTTTGGGAAAATTCCAATCATCGACAGGCAAACGATTTGCCATTTCAATATAATGATTTATATTTGGCTCTGACGTCACTTGTGTATTGATTGCCGTGTTTTTTTTTTTTTTTTTTTTTGATGGTTCTTGAATGGAATCAGATTAGTGCCAATTAAATCAAACATAGGTTTTGAAGAAACTACTGAAAATGTTTCAAATTTACGTTTGTTTTTTAATTTTTCGCTTGCAATTAAGTTAGGTTTTTTTTTTGCTCGCAATCTTCACGTTTTCGTTTGAAACTTATTTTTTTTCGCTTCAGGTTTTTTTGTTCCCTTTTTTATTTTTCAAGGTTTTATGCCTTGTTTGGATTTTTGTCCCAAGCATTACGTGGGGGCGGGCCTTGCTCTCATTGGCTGGTGAGAATGTGATTGACAGCTGGATTCACTGAGAGAATGTGATTGACTGGAATAGGGGGAGGAGTTTCAACACATTCATAATTATTATTTATTAATTGTGATTATTTTTATTACTACTAATAATACGTTTTATTTGTAAGGGGCCTATCAGGAGCTCTGCACATACACAGTATTTCAATGTGAATAAATAACAGTGTGTACTAGTATCTGAAGTATTTGCCACCACAACAATTTAGCAATATTGTGCAAAATTAACACATAAGTCACAGTTTGTGTACTAATGTTAAAAAAAGCAGTGAATGTCACAGTGTACATTCACTTAACTCCTCCCACACTTCCTGCTCAAGCAGCTGCCAATCACATTCTCACCAGCCAATCAGAGAAGGGTCCCCAGGTGGACGCGAAATCCAAACGAAAAAAAAAGTGAACGAAAAATCCGAAGCGAAAAAAAAAAAAAAACAATTTGAACCAAAATGCAAAAAATAAAACAATTTTAAATCTTCGTAAATGTGAAGCATTTCCGTTTGTTTCTTCGAAATCTAGGTTTGATATTTTTGCCACGAATCTGATTCCATATCGAGTTTTTATAGGTTCCACGGGGGCGTAATGGAGCCGATGTCACCCGGTCCGACACTCCTACTGCGAATAACAGCTGATTAGGAGGAAACTAAGAGCGCAGGTCGTGTAATTAGGTGTGTGTGTGTGTGTGTGTGTGACCACAAACTAAAACACCAGGAGCCTGATTATTCAAATGAAAGCGAGTGGGTCACCCGTGTCTCCGACGTGTGGTGTGTGACGCCGCCGATGAACCTCAAACACCTCAGTGTGTGTGTGTGTGTGTGTGTGTGGAGTCATAAACTGCAATTAGAAAGCAGTCAAACCTCAAAGGCTGAACGCCGTGCCGCTGTATGTCTCCCGCAGTGCATGATGGGACGTCACCCCCAGACAATAAAGCTCTTGTGGGGTCGCCGTGTCTTTTTGATTAGCGCGGATGAAGGAGTGTGGTGCGACGCGCGCTTTTCACCGCCTAGAACCAACGCTTTTGACATGGAAACCCACACACACACACACACACACGCTGCTTTTATCGTGTTACAGGTGCTTGTGATCGTTTGGGAAAATGTGTTTTTTTTTATCGCTGCATTTATGATGAATGGCTTTTAATAACCATTTACGGTCGATTCCAGTGTCATTCTCTGTGTTCGTCAAAATACGATGAGATGCGTTTTTATTATTTTTTTTTTTATTGTAGCGTTGAAGCATCTACTCTATGAAAGCAAGTTGTTTTTTGTTCCTGGTGTAAAATGGCTAAGGTCTGCTTTTCCGTCATCGTTTTAAGAGGCATCGGGAACTGGCCGGAAAATAATAGTTCGATTTTTAGAAAAACACAAGCAAACACACCCAGTACTCCGCCCAACCATGTGCTCCGCCCACCCCGTGAATGTTCGTCCCTGTGCTCCGCCCACACTGTGACTGTTTGACACTGTGCTCCACCCACACCGTGACTGTTTGACCCTGTGCTCCGCCCACACTGTGACTGTTTGACACTGTGCTCCGCCCACACAGTGACTGTTTGACACTGTGCTCCACCCACACCGTGACTGTTTGACCCTGTGCCCCGCCCACACCGTGACTGTTTGACCCTGTGCTCCGCCCACACTGTGACTGTTTGACCCTGTGCTCCACCCACCCCGTGACTGTTTGACCCTGTGCTCCACCCACACTGTGACTGTTTGACCCTGTGCTCCACCCACCCCGTGACTGTTTGACCCTGTGCTCCACCCACCCCGTGACTGTTTGACCCTGTGCTCCACCCACACCGTGACTGTTTGACCCTGTGCTTTGCCCGCCCTGTGACCGTTCGACCCTGTGCTCCGCCCACCCTGTGACTGTTCGTCCCTGTGCTCCGCCCACCCTGTGACTGTTCGTCCCTGTACTCCGCCCACCCTGTGACTGTTTGACCCTGTGCTCCGCCCACCCTGTGACTGTTTGTCCCTGTGCTCCACCCACACCGTGACTGTTTGACCCTGTGCTTTGCCCGCCCTGTGACCGTTCGACCCTGTGCTCCGCCCACCCTGTGACTGTTCGTCCCTGTGCTCCGCCCACCCTGTGACTGTTCGTCCCTGTACTCCGCCCACCCTGTGACTGTTTGACCCTGTGCTCCGCCCCCCCTGTGACTGTTCGTCCCTGTGCTCCACCCACACCGTGACTGTTTGACCCTGTGCTCCGCCCACCCAGTGACTGTTTGACCCTGTGCTCCGCCCACCCAGTGACTGTTTGACCCTGTGCTCCGCCCACCCTGTGACTGTTTGACCCTGTGCTCCGCCCACCCTGTGACTGTTTGAGTCTGTGCTCCGCCCAACCGTGTGCTCCACCACACCCTGTGACTGTTTGTCCCTGTGCTCCACCCCTCCCCGTGACTGTTTGACCTTGTTCTCCGCCCAACCCTGGAGCTGTTTGACCCTGTGCTCCGCCCACCCTGTGCTCCACCCTACCCCGTGACTGTTCGTCCCTGTGCTCCGCACATCCCGTGACTGTTCGTCCCTGTGCTCCACCCACCCATGACCGTTCGACCCTGTGCTCCGCCCACACGTGACTGTTTGACCCTGTGCTCCGCCCACACCGTGACTGTTGGACCCTGTGCTCCGCCCACACCGTGACTGTTTGACCCTGTGCTCTGCCCACCCTGTGACCGTTTGACCCTGTGCTCCGCCCACCCTGTGACTGTTTGACCCTGTGCTCCGCCCACCCTGTGACTGTTTGACCCTGTGCTCCGCCCACACCGTGACTGTTTGACCCTGTGCTCCACCCACACCGTGACTGTTCGACCCTGTGCTCCGCCCACACCGTGACTGTTCGACCCAGTGCTCCGCCCACCCTGTGACTGTTCGTTCCTGTGCTCCACCCACCCTGTGACTGTTTGAGTCTGTGCTCCGTCCAACCGTGTGCTCCACCCCACCCTGTGACTGTTTGACCCTGTGCTCTGCCCCACCCCGTGACTGTTTGACCTTGTTCTCCGCCCAACCCTGGAGCTGTTTGACCCTGTGCTCCGCCCACACTGTGACTGTTCGTCCCTGTGCTCCGCCCACCCTGTGACTGTTTGACCCTGTGCTCCGCCCACCCTGTGACTGTTCGACCCTGTGCTCCACCCACACCGTGACTGTTTGACCCTGTGCTCCACCCACACCGTGACTGTTTGACCCTGTGCTCCGCCCACCCTGTGACCGTTCGACCCTGTGCTCCACCCACCCTGTGACCGTTCGACCCTGTGCTCCACCCACACCGTGACTGTTTGACCCTGTGCTCCGCCCACACTGTGACTGTTCAATCCTTTGCTCCACTCACCCCGTGACTTTTCGAGTCTGTGCTCCGCCCAAACCGTGTGCTATGCCCCACCCTGTGCGGCGTTCTAATGTTGTAAGTAGTGCATGTTAAGATGATGTCCACTAGACAAACTCTTCTTCTGCACGTGCTGTTTATTCATCACAGCACAAATGAAACAGAATCTTGAAAGCTGATTGTAAACCCAAAAAGACACATTGAGCATAAGTTTCTAATCAAAAAGTTGATGCGATCACGAATTTTTATTTATTTTTTTTTTTTTCAAGCTTGCCGCACCCTCCCCATTCATACAATAGTTCCTAATTAATGTGACTGGCGTGAAGCACCTGGGAATTTGTGAACGAGGCTTTGATTGACAGCTCAGGCGACCCCGGGGTCTCCAAGCCCCTCAAGACCCCTCCGTCAATAACGCAGTCAATAACACACTTGTCACCCGGAGCAACTACATTATCACCGTGACGCTGATTCGGGTTTGAATCCGACGGCCGCGTCACACGAGGATGGAGCCGGAATGGAGAAAAAAAGCAGCGATTTAACCTGCTCACTTGCATTTCGGGCATAATTTTACACGCGGTGGGGCATAATGCCAGGCATTTTCTCCGTCTTGCCAGTATTTGAGATTGCGTTGTGTTTTACAAACCTCCTTTGTGTCAGTGTTAATTCGTTGACGAAATATTTTCGTCATCGTCTTCGTCAACGACACTTTTTCCCTGACGAAAACGAAACGAGAACTATATATAAACTCCCGCTCAGGGACGGAAACTATAACTACATTTTGACACTTTCGTCAACGAATAAAAATTAAACAAAAATGTCTTTCGTGACGACGTCCAATCATAATCTGAGCTTGTGGAGAAAGGCGGGTGCAAACGCAAAGAGAACCAATCAGGACACGAAGCCTTTCAGCTGCAGGGAAAAACACGCTGACTTGCGATGTGAGACGGCGAGCGTCTTCAATAACGTCTTCTCCCGGCAGGAAAAAACGCTCAGATATATGGATTCGTTTTACTTTCAACGCCACCTTAGAAAAACTGTCTGTACGCCACGTGTGAAGCAACAATCACGGGCAGAAATACAACACACCTAAAGAGATTGAAACTTTTTCGTGCAACCATTTGTTACTTATAACATGCAATTGCAATTAACAATGCAATTATAACTAATTTTATTTTACTGTATTTTATTTTCTCTTTGTTGAGATTTCATTTATAAGAATACATTTATTTGGATTGAAATTCAAGTTTTTTTTTTAAATAAGTTAAATGTTTTTCCAAATAAGATCTTTGTATACATTTTATATGTTCATAGTCAACTACGTATTCAGATTTCTTAGGCTTTTGTCGCCAGACTTTTCTCAGACTTTTGTAAACATTAAGAATATATAGCACCTATATTTTCATTGACTAAATCTATACTGTAATTTAAAAATTAGACTAAAACTAAAAAAAATTAAGACGACTAAATTGGGACTAAAACTAAACTGAGTTTTAATCAAAAGACTATGACTAAAACTAAATTAAAAATCTTTGTGTCCTCCGGGCTCCTTTCTCCCACGCTAACCTGGTCAGAAATGCATATCGTCCTGCGAAAGGTCAGGTTTATCACAGGCCGTTTCCATCTGCGCTGACCGGTCCATATCTGCAGTCCGTCCTGCGAAAAGCCTTTTCATTTTGTCTCTCGTCTTTTCTAGTTTGCCCCCCGTTCTTCACCCTGAAACCCCCAACGCCGCCATTTCACGAAATTCAATTGTGCGGGGAAAAATAAGTTATAAATGTAATTTTTTTGAAGAAATAGGGTGAGAGCTGAAAATACCGCGGTAATGGTGTTTGTGAGAGGTCAGAGCCTCGCCGGGTCGGCCCGAGCTAATAAAGCACATCCCGATTCCATCAGACGCTCGCCGAGATGTTCACATGCTAAAGAAAGGTTTCGGGAATCTGGCGAATCGGTTTAAGATGCGGAGACGAGAGTGAGAGACATGAATGATTTATCTCGTCACCTTTAGCTGAAGATGAAGGGTTTTTTTTTTTAAAGGAAGTCTGATTCAGACACTTTTTTTTTTTCGCTTTATTTTTAAGTCAAATAGGTTTTAACACACAGGATTTTAGTAATAGCCTTGTTGCCATTTTCGCCATAAATAAGTATTTTATTGTGGGTTACTTACTGCTAAAATTAAAATAGTTTGTTATTTGATGATTTATTATTATTTTATGACCTATTTTTTTCTTGAATTTATATTTATTCATAGAGGTGTCAAATTGCTGACCAAGCTCCTCAGCCGTTTCCTTCAGATCTCTCGAGCTTCTGGCTGCTCCTCAGTTATAATCTTTGTTCCGAAGAGAAAAGATAGTACGACCGTAGACGTAATAACAACTGTTAGGCCGAGGCCAGGAAATGTATAGGAATCAGTTGCAGAGGAGAAAAACATCCTCATATATAGTGATTGAGAGCGTGAATAAGAGTCTCAGAATGCCATATCAGGACATGGAATAGTTAGGAGCAAAGAGACAGTTACGGGAAGTTTGCGACACATTTGCTTGCTTCACGGTTTTAGTACTGGACAAATCGGATTTGACCGATAAGCACACACACACTTGAAAAATGTCGACTTGACCTGTTTCATCTACTCCATATTAAACGTTTAGGGAATTTTAAAGCTCGTTTTCTTTAACAGCGTCCATGCTCATCGTCAACAGGTCGGAAATAGATCAAGACCGTCTAATAACCTCAACCTTGGGCTCAAACGCGTCTGAAGCCGGCTCTGGCTGGATTTCCCAGCAGGCTCTGATTCTGGTAAAGCCGATCCCTCGTCTCCCCCCGAGCGTTAAGAGACTGGGACAGATGCAGTGAGACAAGGCCTTTGGGTCCTGCTGGGAATTGAAGGCCAGCGGCGAGAAGTAGTTGCATCCGGACGCACGTAATGGCATGTCCATCACATGCGCCTATTCGCGCTTGAGGAAACTCCACGCCAACACGATGGATGTTAAATCTCCGAGTGTCTTTTGGTAGAAACTTTGAACAGCAAAACTTGCTTTTTTTGCTCACATTATACTGTATCTAATCAATTCTTTTGACTTATTTTATCTATTAGTAACTCTAATGTATAAGCTCAGTGTGCTTGTGTATCTTGGAATTCGTATCATTTTTATCTCAAAAATATCTTTTTTCTTTTTGGTGAGGGGGGGGGGTTAAAAATACAAATACTAAATTATTTGATTATTTAATTTGATTAAATAGTTATGATAACTCCAGATTAAATTATTTAATTTCTTACTACATGTGTTTGTATATTTTGTTTCATGCCCTCACTCATTCTTTGTGGATAACGGATCCTTGTAGCTTGTTGTTTGTAGGACCCAAATGATTTGATTGTATATATTTATGTAAAATCTCAAAATCTTTACCAGCTGAAAACTGTTAAAGATATAGATGCCTTTCTTCACACAAGGGACTCTAAACAAGGGGGATTATAAACAAGAATTTTGCGAACAAATTGTGATTGATCCATTTTTTTACAATGAACGAGCATGAAGACAACCATTATCGATCAATATCAGAGTCATTTGAAATGAAAATTAGAACTTAATTTCTATTTCTCCATATTCTTCTTGATAAACCCAAACTCCGCCTCTTTTGCCCACTGTTTTATTTACTCTTTCACTCACTTTTGTTTTTATTCTAGCGTTGCCTTTTTATTACCACTCGTTGAAATCCTCAAAACCCAGTTGTACACCAGTGTATACTCCGACAAAAACTCCCAAAATAATAAAATAAAAAAAAAAAAATAAATAAAACTATACAATGTTTACACGCCTGTGAGAACCAATTTTCTACCATTAGCCTCTCTGAATCACAACACGCTCACACCACAGCCCCGCCCCCTGTGGAGTGCCCGGGCCACCATTTTAAACCTGTAGCCCCGCCCACAGACACACCCACTTCCGTCCGCCAGGTATTCTTCCTATCACACATTTCATACAACAACACCGTTATGAATGTCACACAAAACGATACAATAAATATCAACAACAACATATACAACAAGATACTAAACAGACACAAACATCGGTGTAAGTGCAAAAGTCCAGTTTTATACGTGAGAATGTTCCCCCTCAAAAACCGATTAGGCCGAGGTTCGACTTTCGTTTTCTCAAGTCGCATCTCCAAATCGGTTTTAGCGTCTGATTCTCTCTCCAGGGTTTTTTTGCTAAACCGTTGTGAGGTGTGAGTGTCACGACAAGCCGGATAATCCCGCACATTCCCGCGCAGACTTCACCGTAGTGTTTGTGTTCATTAGCATACCGCGTGCCGCTCCCTCGGGCCGCTCTTATCGCCCGCGCAGACGTGAACCGCAGTCAGAGGTTAAAGCCGCTTACTCAGACAATGCCACGCGGCCCTCCAGGACGGGCTTTTGCGCGGAGATTAAGGCGCAGTAACGCACTCCGTCTACAGGTTAAACCTCACACCCCCAGGACGCCACTGTCCTTCTTGACCAATGAGCTCCTTGACTTTTTCATGACGTCATCATTTTTTTTCTTCCGTCTTGTTTCCAGCTTTTTCGAAAACATGGGCCGAATCATCGCCAACAATTACATTCCCACCGAGACGGACGTGTTGAGGGTCCGACTGAGGACCACGGGTGTGATCGAGACGCAGTTCAAAGTCAAACACTTGGTCTTCAGGTAAAACGCCTTTTTCATTGTTTTTGCTAGAAAAACTTTCAAACCTTTCCTTTTTAACAGTCTAGTTTTTTTTTTCATCCCAAATTTTTAAAACTCATATGAAGAATTGACATTTCTCTTTTTAAAGAGTTTTTGTCACATAGTGTCTTTGCGTTGGTCTCGGACTAAGAAAAGCGCTATATAAATGAACTTGAATTAGAAACGGTTGTATCTAGTTTGTGAACGCAGCTCTAGGTTCACATGATCGATAAACGGGTTTCCTATTAGCCGTTTTCCTATTTCCTATTATTCCTATTAAATGCAGGAAAATTACCGGAAAGGAAATACTGTTCACACAAGCGTTCCTGCATTTTACCGGTAAAGAACTATTCACACAGCAGTTTAAAAAATCCTATTTTCACCTTGACTTCATCAACTGGCGACACGCTTTAAGCAGCTGAGACTTTGTAAACGTGGAAAACTAACCAAAAAAAGCGAGACTAACCCTTTTTTTTTTAAACTGGAAAACACCGTTTTACTGCATAGAAATTATTCAATTTCTTATAGTTATATATTCCGTTGAATTGTTTTAGCCTTACAGTTATGCAATAAAGCATCTTCACACTTTCTTGGGAATCAATCCTGCAATCTTTAGTATTGATTGTATAATTTGTCATGTCTTATCAAATTGTTGATGTTGCTCTTTTAAAATGGTAAATTTCGGTTGTTTGATCCAATGCAGCATTTAAAATCAAAAAAGTTTTGACATTGATCGGTTTATTTCCTGGTGACACTTCCCACTACTTCACAGTTTCTTCGTATTGACCGTGTCAGCGTAAGAGGCTTTGTCCGTCTCACTATCTTATGAAACGTCTCTTTCCCTCACAATTTGTCAATAACTTCTCTAATATTATCAGCGACGAGCACACGCTCCGCTTCAGGATGGCTTTAAGTTGGACTGGACTAATGGTTTCATTTGTGGTACAGAAATATTAATAATATAATAGAACAGGATGCAAAAGATGTGGTGAAGGCTTTAATTGTGTAGACCTGCACAATTTAATTGGTAGGTTGGTTGGTGGGTAGGTAGGTTGGTTGGTAAGTTGGTATGTAGGTTCGTTGGTTGGTAGGTAGGTTGGTTGGTGGGTAGATGGGTAAGTTGGTAGGTAGGTTGGTTGGTTAGTGGGTGGTTAGTTGGTAGGTAGGTAGGTTGGTGGGTTGGTTGGTAGGTAGGTAGGCTGGTAAGTTGGTAGGTTGGTTGGTGGGTAGGTAGGTTGGTTGGTAGGTAGGTAGGTTGGTGGGTAGATGGGTTAGTTGGTAGGTAGGTTGGTTGGTTAGTGGGTGGGTAGGTGGTTAGTTGGTAGGTTGGTGGGTAGGTATGTTGGTAGGTTGGTTGGTGGGTAGGTAAGTAGGTTGTTTGGTAGGTTGGTAAGTTGGTAGGTAGGTAGTGCAGCCAACATATAAGGGTTTACATGGGTTGTTCCAACTTAAATTAGTTTTTCTCTCAGAATACTGTATTCTTTTAATATTGGCTCTATTTCATCTACAGTACCTGTGGCATCGAATCTACGTCTGGAATGTCATGTATATTGTTTCCTTATTGCTGTCGTCTTGGATTATTGAGTGAACGGTGCCGAGCGCAGAATCTTTTTTTCTTCTCCACTCACCGTTTGAGACGTTTTCCCTGAACGCTCGCCGTCCTCAAGTTCATAACGACTAATAAACCCAACGCAAGGTTTCACGGGAATGGTGAGTAATTTTCTGCTCGGCAGCGTCTTCCAGCCATTTGAATGTTAATGGAGACGTTTACGGCTCCGAGACGCCACGCAGCATTTGTGACGGACTGAGTGATGAGTGTTTTGCCGTTTGGTGGATCTTTCTGGCTGTAATTTGTTGGATTGAGTTTAATCGTCCTCCGATAACATTTATATTGCATTGATTTGCATAACCGTACATTGGAGTTTCCACGGCTTTCCGGGGCAATTTCTCACGAGTTCATCCGTGCTGATGCGAGAGCCGCGCGATGACTCCAGCGATTACGTGTGTCGTCTGTTCTCACACTCTGTTTCAGGGAGATATGGAGTTGAATTGCGGATGCCATTGGCTTTTTCGTTAGCGCTTGACAGTGAAACTCCGGAAAAGGCTCGTACGCAAATATAAAAAAAAATATGACATCAGTAGTTACATTTTTTTTTTTTTTTTTTTTTTTTTTTTTTTTTATTGCTATTTTGTTGGATGTTTCAAAATAATTTTTTATATATTCAATATTATTTTATATGATAAATTAAATGTCTTATATTCTAATACCATTATTGTTTTTTCTATATACCATTAAAAGTCCTTTTTTTGGTTATTTTGGACCGTCACAATATTCAAATGGTGAAATATTACAATAATGCAATATATTATAATATATTTTAATGATATTATGCCCAATTTACAGTGTGAATTGTGAGCATAAGAAAGAAAGAGCAAAATAAAGGGAGAAAAATAGTGTTTTAAAAAGAAAGTGTTACTTGGTCCAGATTATGATTTTTTTTTTTTTTTTTTTTTTTTAAATTGCATTAAAAAACAATTCTATTATGAAAAGTCATATTCCCCAGTCCTGATGGATGTAATATGATAATATGACATCAGTAGTTACTTTTTTTTTTATTATTATTGCTATTTTGTTGGATGTTTCAATATAATTTTTTATATATTCAATATTATTTTTAACATGATAAATTAAATGTCTTGTACTGTAATATCGATATTATTTTATAAATATAATTTCCCATTTTTTTGCTTACTCCAAAACGTTATTTCTGACCGTCACAATATTCAAATTGTGAAATATTACAGTAATGCAGTATATAACAATATATTTTAATGAAATAATACCCAATTTACAGTGTTAATTGTGAGCTTAAGAAAGAAAGAGAGTGCGAAAGAAAGGAGAAAAAGAGAAAGTGTTTTACTAATAAAAAGCAAGTGTTACTTGGCCCAGATTTAAATAATCTAAATTAAGCTAATCACCAATTTTATTATGAAAAAAATCATATTGCCCAGTCCTGATGGATGTAAAAATCAATTTTTGTTATTGTCGACGTTACAGTGGTACAAAAGTAATAAAAAATGTGTAACAATTTTTTCATGATTAGCACACTGAAGAATATTTCTCTGAGAGGGAATGTGGTGTTGTGATTCCTGGTGAACTCTTGGATGGTTTTAAGCCTGGAACGACTTCCTGTCAATCTTGCAGAACGCTCCGGTGCGCCGCCTTATCGCAGCACTTCACATGCAAAGCCTCCAGATCTCTATCACATCAGCGAATCCTCCGGCGCTATTTACATTATTAACGTCCCTATTGCTGCGGCGTTTCAGTTTCAGAATATTAATAAATATATGTAAATAGTCATTTGATGAAAAATAAATCAGGCCATGTATAAATTCTCATGAAATTTTTCCATGGTTAATTTTTCCAATAGTTTTGGCCACATTTTGCATTTTTGGGTTTAAATACTGTATAAGAACTATGCAAAGTAAATTTCTCGTACGAAAATGTGGGGTCATTCCGGGTCGTCTGTGACATTCACCCTGTAATTACACGTGTAATGATCCGCGGAGTGACCTGCGTTTCCATCGGTGCTGTTAACTCGCCTCGCCTGTGGTGATTATGTGGCCACATCAGGCCATCCCATAATTAAACAGAGCCGTAATTAAACCTTTGTGCTTTCAGAAAAGACAAAAGACGGAAATCAGAGGAGAGTTTTTGTGAAATTTGAATGATATCGACGTGCACTTTTTTGGTAAAATAGTTTGAACTTTTTATCATTTAATATCCAAATTATTTTGTAACCCCGTCCTGTATCGTAATCAGTGCAAGTTTCTTAGAAATTGTAATACATCACACATTACTTATTACCGTTTGTCAAAAGTAACATGTTGCAATACAATGTAGTCTTAGCTGTCTCAGAATTGTAATATGTTACATTACTTCTGTGTTACCTTTTAAGTTACTTTTACCAAAATAACTACCGAAGTAGAAATTAACATCCTAAAATAATTAAATGTACCTTTTACCTGTATTTTATTTTACATTCAGTAGAAGACAATGTTATGTAGCCTAAATGTCTGATCATGGCCTATACAAGCTACCGATAACAATATAGTTTATAATTGGCAAATTGTTAAATGTATAGTAGACATAGGACATTGGCATCTTTTAGTTTCTCTTCCCAGGTCGAGCGGTCGTAATGCACCGTTCCAGGTGTTTTTTTAAATTGTCAATGCTGTTTTTTGATGTCGATAATTCTCGATGTCGATAAATCCTGCGTTTACACGGAGGTTGCATTTCACCACAATGTTCTTGTCTTTGTCAGACAGTCTCGCAAATGTTCTTTTGCCTGACATGTTTATCAAGTATAAGCAGCGTTACACAATACAAGCGACATGTCTTTACAAACAGGAAATATTTAATTTTTAATTTATTGTCTTCTGGGTGAAAAGTTTGGCGTAACGCTAGCATTACTTGAATGTAACGGGTAATAAATTCCTGAAATTGTAATTTTGTAATTGTAATTGTAAAGTTTAGCGTTACAGCAAAAACTATATCACTTTTGTAATGCGTTACTCCCAACATTGATCGTAAAGGCTTTTTCAAGATTTTCAAACGTTTGGTTTTGGAATTATGTTGTTTTGGAATCATTCTTTTTTCATTTTTTTCAATTGTTTTTTTTTTTTTTT
>CM051507.1:5783858-5810520 GCA_028031935.1 Paedocypris micromegethes
CAAATTTAGTATGAGTAAAATACTTAAGTTCTTTTAAAATTCGATACTTTGCCAATTTGACTCAAATCTTTTTCATAGTGGTGACTTTTTACTTGGATTGGAGAAACTTTTATAGCATGTATCCGTACTTTTACTTAAGTATGGTTGAGTATTTGTTTCCGTACTTTCCGACTATCCGTACACGTACCGTTAAAGTATGGTTGAGAAAAATGGAGTATTTTTATTTTCTTTTTAAACTTTTAACAACTATCAATTTGACCCGAAGATAGTCTTTGTAACACAAACATGTAGCGTGGTGTTACACATATGTGAACTGAGTTGTTATATTTTTTTACATGATGATTACACCAAATAAGCCAAACAGGAGAAGTTTCAAAGTGAAAAAATACTTTTAAGTATTTTAAAAATATTTTTAAACTTTGAAAATGTGTCAATTTGACCGGAACATACTAGGAGGGTTATCTAAATTAACGAAAGACGTGCCTTTTGTGTGTCTACGAGTTGACGAATTGCATGTAAATAAAGAGTTGACGATTCTTTTCAGTCGACACTTGGCGAAGACCGCGCCTTTAATTCTGGTCTTTTGCGCAGAATCGCCTGCAGGAGAGTCTCAAGCTGTTCGCATCCATCTGCAATAACGTGTTCTTCAGAAGCACCTCCATGGTAAGTGAAGCCACGCCTGGATGAGCAAAGACCAACCCACGGAGGCGGACACCATTAAACAGGCCAATAACGTGACGGGACTGATTATGCTGTGCAATAAAACACGAGATTGTTGGAATTTGTTCTGTGAAATTTCACATGACCTCCTTTTTCTTAGTTGTATATCTTGTTCTTTCTCATTTTTTTTACTCTCTCTCTCTTTGCCTTTATCGCTCTCTTTTTTTTGTCTGTCTCGGTCTGTATTTCTTTATATCCAGTTTTTTTTTTTTGTCTTTTTCACACTGTCTGTGGCTTTATAGCTTTTTCCTTCTCTCAGAGTCACTTTTATTTATTTTTTTCTTAATCTCATTCTTTATCTTCACAATCTATTCTCACACTCTTCATTTTTCTTTTTTTCCTCTTTAAATCTTCGTCCATCTAAAACGGGGCTGGGCAAATGTTAAGCTAGTGCCAGAAGTCCACACGAAAAAAAATGAAACGAACGATATAATACGAAGCGAAAAAAAGTTTCAAACCAAAGCATGATAATTGCCAGAGAAAAATACACAAAATAAACGTAAATGTGAAGCATTTTCCGTTGGTTTCTTAGAAATTTACATTTGATATTTTGGGCATTTGATTCGATAGGCTGACAGTGTAAAAATAAATTGTTAAAAAAATACTAGTACAATTATTTTACCTTGTTTAGTTGATTGTTCTGCTTTTTAATGTTACATAAAAAATTTTATCTAACATATTAACCAAATTTGCATCTCAAAAACATTAGACTTTCATTTAATTTATACAAGTTTGGCGGATTAAAACATTTAACGAGCCACATGTGGCCGTAGTTTACCCTGATCTAAAACTCTACAATGAGCTAAACAACACACTGAACTTCCTATTTTGCTCACCGTCACAGGGGGGCGCCACCTTCAACCGAAGCTGTTTACCGTTTTCCTCGATGTGTTCTATCATATGGCTTAAAATAAAACTCATGCGCATCATTTCACTTCAATCGTGATCACTGATCGTTTGCGTAGCTCGTATGTCAGCGAAAGTCATACTTTGGAAAAGCCAAAGGAAAGAAATCGTTCTTCTAGATTAAACGGCATTTCATTCACCTCAACCTGCTTTGTTGTCGATGGCTTTGGTCACCTCGACTTCACTTTTCTCGTAATTGCTTCGGCGGTGAAGACAGACTTTGCTGTAATTGCTCGTGTCGTTCGGTGATTAAGGCAGCAGGCGTATTTTCGCCGTCGTCTCTCCTCTGACAGCATCTTCTCGTGTAATGAGGTGAAGCTACTGTCCGTGCTCCATGTTCTGACCCTCAAATTCATTTCAGAGGTTTACGATTGTTCATTGAGTCGTTAAACTGACACGTCACATTGTTGTACAATAGTGAGATGTAATTAATTAGTAATTTCAGTCACTAGCAAGTATTGTTTGCTCTTATATGTCGTTCTCTTTACTCTCTCTCTCTCTCTCTCTCTCTCTCTCTCACTCCTTATATCTTGTTCACTTTACCCTCTCTCTATCTCTCCTTAATATCTCGTTCTCTTTACCCTCACTCTCTCTCGTTATATCTCCCTCACACACTCTCCTTATAAGTAGAGAGGGTATCAAGAACAAGATATATCTCGTTCTCTTCAGCCTCTCACTTTCTCTCCTTAATATCTCGTTCTCTTTACCCTCACTCTCTCTCCCTATATCTCGTTCTCTTTAGCCTTTCTCTCCATCTCGTTCTCTTTACCCTCACATTCTCTCTCACTCTTTGAATCTTGTTCTCTTTACCCTCACTCTATCTCTGCTTAATATCTCGTTCTCTTTACCCTCACACTCTCTCTCACTCTTTGAATCTTGTTCTCTTTACCCTCACTCTCTCTGCTTAATATCTTGTTCTCTTTACCCTCACACTCTCTTTCTCCTTATATCTCTATCTCTTTACCCTCACTCTATCCTCTTATATCTTGTTCTCTTTACCATAACTCTCTCTCCTTATATATCGTTCTCTCTATCCTTACACACTCTATCTCCTTTTATCTCACTCTATCTCCTTATATCTCGTTCTCTTTACCCTCACACTCTCCTTCTATCTCATTCTTTTTACCCTCACTCCCTTCGTAAATCTTGTTCTCTTTATCCTCTCTCTCTACCTCCTTCTATTTCGTTCTCTTTACCCTCACTCTCTGTCTCCTAATATTTCGTTCTCTTTCAATATCTCACTCTCTCTCTCCCTTTAACTCCTTTCCCTGATACTCTATTTCTCTCATGTATCTTGTTCTTTTTTCCCTCACACTCTTTATTTCTCTCTTTCCCCCTTTATCTTGTTCTCCTTTCCCACACACCTGTCATTTCCTGTTAGATTTTTGTTTTCCCCACACACTTTTTTCATTCTTTTTTTTTTCTTAATTTTTGGCTTTATATCTAAATTTCTTTCTCTCAATGTTGGTGAGTTTTTCTCACATACTTTAGGACTTTTTCGCCAGCATGACGCTTCATTAGTGACGTTTTTTTTTGTGACTGATCGATGAAGCTCCGAAGAATTGATGGATTGATTTAGTGTTTCCTGTGTCAAGCCGCAGTGACGTGTCTCGTCTTCTCTGCAGATATTATTCATGAACAAGATCGATCTTTTCCAAGAGAAGATTCTTCGTTCCGGCCGACATCTGAGACATTACCTGCCCAAGTTCCGAGGTGAGACCCTGAAACGTTCTGTGTCCTTACGTTTGGCTTAAATTATTTAGATCAGTTGATCGTTAATTAATAATTAACGTGTAAGACAATATTTTAAAGTGTATAGCACTGTGTAGCATTAGTTAAAGAATACAATGCCTTATTTTTATTGCATTATAAATGTTCAAAGACATTTATATTGTGTTTTCATGTTAGATTTTATTTTCATTTTATGTAATTAGATGTTTCTAGTCTAATTAAACTTTCTGTTTTTCGTATTTCTTATTTTCGAGTTTTGTCCTATTCTTTCCCTTTATCTCTTTCTCTTGCTCTCTCTTCTCTCTCTCTCTCTCTCTCTCTGTTTTTCTATCTTTATATTTCCCTCAACATTTTTATTATAAATGTGTACGATTCCCTCTCTTTTATTTTCTTTATACATACCTTTCTCTTCATTTTGCTGTCATTGTTTCAGTCTCTTGCTTTTGTATTCTCTCTTTCTCTATCTCGGTCTCTCTCTCTCTCCCTCTCCCTCTCTCCACTCTTTCACTCTCTCTTATCTCACTCTTCATCTGTCTCTCTTTCTCTGTGTCTCTCTATCTCCTCTCTCTCTCTCTCTATCTAGCTCTTTATCTGCCTCTCTCTCTGTCTCTGCCCCCCCCTCTCTCGCTCTATCTCTCTCTCTCTTGCTGTCTCTCTCTCTCTCTTGCTGTCTCTCTCTCTCTTGCTGTCTCTCTCTCTTGCTGTCTCTCTCTCTCTTGCTCTCTCTCTCTCTCTCTCTCTCTCTCTCTCTCTCTCTCTCTATGTCTCTCTCTTCCGTGTTGTGTTTTTTGAGCTGGCACTTTTCTTCCATTAAGACAACCGTCCTGTCCATTTGGGTTTGTAGTTTGGTGTCTAATCAGCTGGAAAAGATCCTGTAGTTTTTACTTCAGGTAGAAAAGGTCAAGACGCACGAGCCTGGAAATTTCCCCGTAAATGACAAAGTGAATCTTTTCTGAGCATTACAGCAAACATTACCTTCTCCGCTTCCATCTGTCCGCTCACAACAAACGTGTTATTCATCACGCCTGTTATTCCTTCTAGTACATTTCATTCGTTTTTTTTTATTTAAAATTGATGACATGTATGATTATCGATATGCAATATTGAACTCATTTTGTTTGATTTTCATGCGGAAAATGCGCCAATACTGAAGTTATGGTGATTGGCTAATCGGGTGAAGCAAACAGTTCTTTGTAGAAAATGATAATCGGAAACTCAACGCCAAAATTTCAGCTGAATTTTATCGACACGGCGGTAGAGGTGGGAGGTTCGATTCTCATGAAAAACGTATGGATTGATTGTAAAATCTGTAATGAGATTAATGTCAGATATAAGCGTTCGATTAAGTGTTTATTTTTTAATTGTTTGTGCTGTAGTAAGTACAGAACGGTGATTAACGAAGAAATTTAAACGGTTTAAGTCTACAAAACGTAACTTCGTAGACTCGGCCGTACTTTCATCGAAACTAACATTGTGACACTTATGTTAAAAAGTTACACATTAAAACTAGTGCTGTCAAGTGATTAATTTTTAAAAACTAATTTGATGCATTCTCTGACCAAATTAATCGTGAATAATCGCAGTTAAATGACTGAATTTTGTAATGTTTGATATTGAGGTGTAATATGTAAATTAATGTAAACTCAACACTATACTGTAATATAATTTAGGATCATTTTTGTTCTATTTGCAATATATTTTCTTTGTTTTTTTTTTAACCGTCAGAGGTCAAGATGCACTTTTTTCAAGATTAAACACACAAAAAAAGTCAATTTTAGTCTTACATATAAGTGTTATCCATCAATTGAAAGTTTGAAGTACATATTTTTATAGGTTACACTTTTGAAAAAAACAATGTTGTTTTTTGTAAAAAAAAAATAATGAAACTAAAATGTGAAGCTCGTTGTCTTAATGGCAGCAGCTGAACACAATCACTGTGCGCTGCTGATGATAAGGAGTCGCACTCAAAGTAATCAACGCATATTAACATTTAAAAATTAATCACATGCGTTAACCCGTTAACTTTGACATGCCTGACACATTAAAAAGTGGTGTTTGGAGTTTTTTTTAAATTGTGCTGAGAAAAATGATCTTTTGTATTGATGTTTATATTGAGTCAACTTTTCGAAAATGGTTTTAAAAGTCTGTCTGATGTGTTGGTCAGGCGCGGACTGTGACGTGGACGCCGCCGCCCGCTTCATCGCCGCCGCGTTTGTGTCTCTCAACCGCGTTCCCGCTAAACTCGTCTACCACCACTTCACCACCGCCACCGACACCTCCAACGTTCAGGTGGTCTTCCAGGTGGTCATGGACACCATCATCAAGGAGAACCTGGAGGCCGTCTCTCTGCTCTGACCCTTTGTAAATATCATATTTATTATACATACGTTCCCAGGCGATTGGACGCCTTTTTGACGACTAAACTAACGGGTTTTTCGGTTAATGATCTGCAGCTGAGTGTTTCTGAAGTGAACTGATGCTGGATGGAGGACTAACTGGACTTTTGCGATGGTTTAAACTGCAGAACGCTTGGTGTGTCAACATGAAGTACAAAAATGTGTGTGTTGCGATGGAATATTTGTATGACACACTAAATAAAGAATGATTTTTTTTTTAGAACGCGCTTTCCATTATAGAATCTCAAAGTGCTTATTACACACGTGTACATGTATGTATATGTGTGTTCACATAGTAAAATGCCTAAATGTGGGGGTGTATATGTATTTATATTTTTACATAAGTACAGTTTTTCTCGGAATTATTCCGTTTCAAACATTTGCTTTTAAAGTGTCGTGTTTTGCTTTCCAGATTTCGGTATTAAACACACACATTGAAGCAGTTGAATTGACTTTAGCTGATTTCAACTTTTTGTATTTTTTTTCTTTTTTTTTTTTTTGAAGACAGACGACAAAGTGAACAGTAGAACGTTGAAGTTTATAAGAGGCATCTGTGAGGGGAAAACGTCAACAGAAAAATAACTTTCATCGTATTTCATAAATAAACTTCACGATGTTCTTCCCGGAAAGTGTCGCGCGCTGCTTTTCCAGATCCAGTTCCTGTGAATGTAAAGAGCGCTTTTATTTTGTAATGTTGGACTTTTGGCGGGACAAAAAAAAATCTAAGCAAAAGCTAAACCGGATTCTCTTTATCGATAAATATAAAACGATGTTGGGTTGTTTGTAACTTTTTTATTTTTTTCTACCAGGAAAGTGTTCCAAGGACTGTTATGTGACAATTTCTACTGTTATAAGTGAATAGCTGTTATAAGTTTTCCAAGGACTGTTCACTCCGTTTTTTTTTTTTTTTTTTTCCATTTTCTTCATTTTCTCTCTCTCTGTCCATCTCCCTCTCAAAACGTTTTATTTTTAAATTATTTAAATGACTGATCTCTGTCTACGTGAGGTGTGTTTCAGGAAAGCGGGTGTCCTGACGTGGAAGAGACGGGGGTCTGCGGGAGGAAGTGGGGGGTGCGTTCAGGAAGTGAAGCAGTCCAGCGAGTCCAGGGACAGGAAGACGTCTGCTCGGCAGCGGAAGGTGCTGGATCCGTCCCGCATCAGCTCGCAGCTCTGCAGGTTGGGTGAAATGTCCTTGACGCAGACGGCCTGCGGGAGCAAGTGTGTGTTAGTGGAGGATTCTTCTTTGACATGGTGATGGTCAAATGCCACCCGACTGGTCATTTAATGCTCAACTGAATTTGTGGTTCTATATACTTTATCTATTTTTTTTATTCACGAATCTATCCGTCCATCCATCCATCCATCTATCTATCTCGATAGATAAATAGATAGATATAGATATGTGTAGTATACCTACATACATGTGTTTGTTTGTGTGTGTGTACTATACAGTGTGTTGTGTGCAAATGGGTGCATATATTTATTCATAGTATATTATCAAATAATATCTTTGCAGTAATGTTTAAATACAAACTGTTTTATTGCACAGTCCCATATATTTTCTTATTTTTACATGCACACGGACACAGTGTGTAGATTTAAATACAGTGTGTGTATATATTTTGAACCTTTATTATTAGTCCCTCAATTATAAAGGTTCAATTATAATTATCAATTATAATAATTCTTACAGTATATAATATATATTTTTTACACACTACTTTAGATTTTTCTAATTTTTCAAAACAACCAAGTTATTCATGTATAAAATGTACAATAAATAGATATATAGCAATATGATTAAATATATTTTGCACACAATTCTTAGTTTTGATTTGATTTTTCTAATTTTTCAAAACTAACAAGGTTGTTTGTACATAAATTGTACAATGATTAAATATATAGCAATATAATGATTCAAAATATTTTGCACACAACTTTTAAAGTTTTGGTTTGATTTTTCCAACTTTTCAAAACTACCAAGGTTGTCCGTGCATAAAATGTAAATTATTAAATACAGTATATAGCAATATAATGATTCAAAATATTTTGCACACAATTCTTGAAGTTTTGATTTGATTTTTCAAAACTACCAAGGTTGCTCATGCGTAAAATGTACAATAAATAGATATATGGCAAAATAATGATTAAAATATTTTGTTATCAAACATCTTATATTTTATTTGAAATATTAAACTTATAAATGTATCGGCATTAGTTACACAGTTATAAATGTAGCAAAACCAAGTATAACCTTCACATAAATCGATAACAAAAGTACATTTGCTCTTCACCCCAATATTCCCAAGACTATATTTCTGGCTTGCTCTTCTGGTCATAGCCCATGGTTTGAACACTGATGGACATATTTTTCCTTTTTGACTGACTCTTTTTGTTTTTTTTTCCCCCAAATTTCTGAACTCATAAAGAATCGACATCTTTCCTTTTAACGACTTTTTCACATTGGTCTCGGACTAAGAAAAGCGCACTATACTTGAAAACTTAAAACTTGAAATTAAATGAAAATGGGAAAAACTACGATTTAATAGTTTATAATAATTTATGATTCAAAATATTTTGCACACAATTCTTAAAGTTTTGATTTGATTTTTCAAAACTACCAAGGTTGTTCATGCGTAAAATGTTCAATAAATAGATATGTGGCAAACTATTTTGCTATCAATTTGAAATATTAAACTATTCAAAATGTATCGGCATTAGTTAAACAGTTGTAAATGTAACACAACCAATATATAACCTTCACAAAAATCCAGAATTTTTTTTCCAGAAAATGGAAAACCTACAAATGATCGCGGCTCCTTTAGAACAGCCTGAGAGTTACGTGTTGCGTAGCGGCGGAGTAAGCGAGACTGATACCCACCATGTTCTTCAGGAGCGGAGTCTGTCTGCTGCCGCCGCCGCCGCTGAGGCTGCCGAGCTCGGGCAGGAGGCTGTTGGAGACCCCGGTGCTCTCTGCGCTCTCCGGATCCTCCGCGCGGCGCACGTACGGCGACCTCCGGATGCCCGACAGCAGACCCGAGGCTCTCCCCACCGAGTAGTAGCTTGGCCCGGTGGACTGCTTGTACCAGGCGTCTGCGGGGAGGCTGGAGGCGAGGATGGAGACGGCGAGCATCACCAGCGCGGAGCGGACGGATCTCTCCATGACGCGCGGCTCGGGCTTTTCTGGACCGTCTGCTCGCCCCGGCCGCCGCTTATATAGACTCGGGGTCGTGATGGGCTTCGTCATTCCCCGCTGGGTGATTCATGTTTCCGGCCAATCGGGTGGATCCGCGCGCCTTTGCGCATTTTGGAGACGGTCGGGGACCCGCGTGCGCACCCACGTCAGCGTCTGTTTTCATCCGCGAAGGTGGTTTTTTTGTTTTTTTTCAGTCACAACTGTTTGGGGATGAAGTGCGTGAACATGACGGAACCTTCCAACTAGGGTGGGAGTTTAATGGCGAGACTGGAACGCGATGACGTATGTCGTGCCTGTTTGGCGCACGAAAACTTTGACAGTGACAAATCGAATTTCATATTCGATTAAAATAAGATTTGATAGATAGATGGTTACAGATAGACAGACAACAGATAATTGGATAGTTAGATGGATAGCTAGATGAATAGATAGATAGATGGATGAATGGATAGATAGATAAGTAGATAGGTAGGTACAAAAAGATGGATAGATACAGATAGATGGATAAATGTGGATGGATACAGACAGCTAGATAAATTAGATGAAATGAGAAGAAATGATAAATACAGATAGTTACAGGTAGATAGATGGATAATTGTGGATGGATACAGACAGATAGATAGATAAGTATAGATCTTTATTAATCTCGCAAGGGCGAAATTCAGCTGTCCGGCAGCAAACACACGCACAACCTTACTCAATAAAAAAAACTAATGATACCAACCGTCAATCAAATTAATCATCAAAAAACGGTATTTAAAAATTATTAAATTATAATTAAACAAAAGCTGGCTTATTTCGGTTAAAACGGCATTAAAGCTGAAGGAAAGTGGCACTTCGTATTCGAGATGTTGAACCACAAAGACGTGTCTGGAAATTGGATGACAGATTATAGAATTAATAATAATAATAATGAAATACAATGAATAATAATTAAAAACTGTTAATAATAATAATAATAATAATAATGAAATACCATGAATAATAATAATTAAAGACATTTAATAATAATTTAGGACAATTAATTAAAATAGTAATAAAGACAATTAATAATAATAATAAAAATAATTTAAGACAAAGAAAGATAAAGTGCAACAAATCAAAGGCCGGCCTGTGTTAAAACTTTATTGAATATGAAACATTATTCATTACTCATTATTTGCCAACTTCTACATGTCTGTGAGTCCGTTATAGAGCGGCCTGCACTGGGGCTCCAGCTTGTCCTCCAGAACGGCGCCGGGCTCACACACCCACGGGTCATCGCTTCTCCACTGCCACTTCAGCAGCCGCGCCCTCAGACGCTCCAGGACCGCGGCGTGGGCGGGGTCGCCAGCCAGGTTCCGCCTCTCCGCGGGATCGTCCCGGACGTGGAACAGCTCCCACCTGTCCCGGTAATAATACTCCTTCAGGGTCTTGAACCAGCGCGTGGGACGTCCCGCCCGGGTCCGGTTCAGCAGGTCCTGGAAGGTGGGCGAGACGTAGAAGTCCTGGTCTATGGGGAAGGGCATGAGGTGGTGCAGGTTGTGCGTGAGGCGGTACGGGCCCTGGTGGATGGAGCGCATGGGGTAGAACATGGTGACCTCGTGAAGGCTCTGGCTGGCGTAGACCGTGTCCCACGATGGTTCCGAGCTCAGGGCCGGGAGGAGAGAACGACCCGTCAGCTCCACGGGACGATCACGCCACAGGCTGTAGGACGGATAGGGCAGGGAAAACCAGTCCAGAATGGTGGGAGTGATATCTGAAAAATACAAAAAAAAATCTGTTTTTTTACCTCCTCAAATAATATTTGTAAGAAGGTTGGACGATTAAGTAGGATTTCAAAGGCGACCGAATCCATCATCATATACAGAAAAGTGCGTGAAAATGTGTTTCATGCTGACCAACAGCACTCCCTAGTGGTCAAAACCAGGAACGCCACCTCTTAAAAGCTCTATTCACTTGTTTTCCTCTGTTTTCCACCATTTAAAAAAATGTATATAATTTCATATAAAAATAAAAAAGTTTTGTTGTTCTATTATTATCCTAAAATGTTTATGTAGACATATATGTGTGTGTGTGTGTGAACTTGAACTTTACTATACAATGTGCTGTATGCAAATGTGTGCATACAAATATTAATAGTATATTATAAATTCATACATTTACAGTAATGTATGAATACAATATACAAAATATTTTGCACACAAATACTGTATATACATACGTACACACACAAATCTTTTTTTTTACACACAATTATTGAAGTTTTTATTTGATTTTTCTAATTTTTCAAAACTAACAAGGTTGTTAATGTATATAATGTATAAATAAATATGTAGCAATATAATACAACTATTTTGCTAACGATTAAACATCTATTATATTTTTTTATTATATTCAACTTCATTTTATAAAATATTAAATTATTATATCAACAAACACATACACACACATATATATATATATATTTATACATACATTTTTTTTTTTTTTTTCATTTTTTTCTTTCATTTATTTATTTATTTTTTTTATCAAATGCATTTTAGGATATATAAAAGAAAGAAAAAGTGGCCAAATGGTTGGGAATGAAGCTTGCCACCTAAAGGCCAAATCAGGTTCGAATCCCGGACCGGCCTGACCAATCAATCAATCAATCAAGCCAGACCCCGCCCCCTCATGTACCCAGCAGGCTGACGTAAGCCTGGCTGACCCGCCCCCATCGCTCCTGGTGTTCCGGTGAGGAGACCAGCAGCGGCTCCATCACTCCCGACCCGTAGAGGTTAGTGCGGCCGTTGGGGAACGGGATCCCGTTATCCGAGCTGTACACCACCAGAGTGTCGTTTTCATATCCTGCGTCCCGTAGCTCCTGAAGGACCAGGCCGATACCTAGCAAGCACCAGTGATGAAGACCAGGATCTGATCTCAACCGCGTCCAGCTGCATCACTCCCACCTTGGTCCAGCCGGCTGACCGTCGTGTACTGGGCCGCAATGTCCGCCCGCGCCTCCGGAGTGTCCGGGATGAAGTACGGCACCTTGTGAGGAAACCACACTGAGATAAGGAATTATGACTGTTTGATGGTGTGGAATCAGATTAATGCCAGAAATATCAAACGTACATGTCTAAGGAGCGAACGAAAATGCTTCCTGTTTTTTTATTCGCTTGCAATTACGTTTTTTCTTTTTTAATTTGTTTGCACTTGCGTTTGGATTTTTTGCGATCTTCACGTTTTCGTTTGAAATTTTTTTTGTTCTTTTTTTTTCATTTGGATTTCTGGCCCAAGATTCACGTGGGGGCGGAGTACTATTATTCTGAAGTATCTGCCACCACTATAATTTAGCAATATTGTGCAAAAAAATAACACTTAAATCACAGTTTGTGTACTAACATGTAAAAAAGCAGTGAATGTCACAGTGTACATTCGCTGAACTCCTCCCACACTTCCTGCTCAAGCAGCTGTCAATCACATTCTCACCAGCCAATTAGAGTAAGGGCCACCCCCACGTGAAACTTGGGCCAGAATTCCAAACGATACAAAAATAATGATTAGAATATTTGAATTAATGATACAAAAAACAAAATTTTTTAAAGCGAATTAATTATTAATTATTAATAAATAAATACATAATATCAAACGAAAAAGTGAAGATTGCAAAAAATAAAAAAAAAACTATTTAAGTTTGATATTTTTGGCACTGATCTGATTCCATATAATAGCTCTAGTCTAGTCTCACCTCGACTTTATCGGGAGAGTAATACTTGGGCTCCCAATCCGGAATTCTTCCCATTCCGCTCTCACCATTCCCAAATTTCTCACAAAACGGCCCGTACTGAGGCTGTGAGTGACCGCAGCGGTGCGGATCGTGGAACGCCACGTACAGGAAGAACGGACGCTCCGCTCCAGCCTCTTCCCTCTGAGTCTGAAGGAACTTCCGAACCAGGAGCTTTATCCTGGTGATGTTCCGACCCACCTGAAGCACGGAATTGTTTTCCTCCGTGTAGGCGAAGTCGAATGGGTAGACGGAGCCCGGACCCACGTGCTTTTTCCCAATGATTCCTGTTAAAGGAACCGGTTATTCTTCTCCTTGTGTTAGACCAGTCACACACTGGGAATTTTTCTGTTCATACCGGTGCGGATATTGCCTTCCCGGAGCAGAAGGGGAAGGCTGCGTATTCCATCGAATGAGTTGAAATGATGAACGCCCTGATGGAGGCCATACATCCCGTTCTGGTGCTGGTGAAAAGAGGAAATACTGGAATATTAAAATATTATATTAATAAAATACCATTTTGAACAGGAAGTTCAGTTGGGAATTTGGGATCAGTTTTCTGTCGTGATGAGAAGTTGGGATCATTTTTGTAAATCACGGGTTTGATTTGTGTTCAGCAAAATGAACGAATCTTTATTCGAGTCATTTTGGATAAAAGACGTTACATCATTATGAAGTGACTTAAGTAAAGATTTGTTCACTTTGCAAAATTGTCTTTGACCGGAATAAATATTGAACGTGTTTAAGGAGACACATTTTTTGGGGTGAGCATTGGAAAACACACATTTGTCACAATAAACAAAAAGTCTCCGAATAAATTGGCATACTATACAACACAAGACATTTATCAGTATTGATTAAACACAAAAAGATTATATTTGATTTACTGTTCTTTGGTTATGCTGTACTTTTCTTGTTGTGCTGAGATTTGGGGGATGGCAGGAAAAACTTCAGACTCTTTAGTTATTAATTATTAATTACAAGATTAGTGAACCGAGTAGGTTAGTATGAATCAACAAATCAATAGTTCATTATGAATGACGGTTTAAAACTAAAAGACATTGTATATATTAAAATACTGTATTAGAGATCAGAAGTAATTTAATTCCAAAAAGTATACAAGTTATGTATAGTTACATGTAATGTAATGTATATAGTGTACATGTATATCGTGTATAGTACATTACATGTATATCGATCCCACAACTGCCTTTTTATATTTATATTTCTTTCATACTTTATTTATATATTTTATTTTGGTTTGTTTATTTTTCCTTTACATTTCTTTAGTATTGTTTATTGTATTGCCTGCTGGTTTTTAATTTATTTGTATTGCTGCTGGACTCGGGGAGCTACCGAATAAAAATTTCGTTGTACAACATACAATGACAATAAAAAACCTCTTAAGTACACACAAGTTAAGTTTACAAGTTGAGTGTTCTCAGAATATAATTAAAGAATGTTTTTCAAACATGTTAAAGTCAGAACAAATGTAAAAATAAGATGTGTAAGCAATGCCAATCCCATTTTTTTGGTTGATTTTGCCAAATCTTTCGTGAGATGTAATGTTTACTTGAGGGTTTAGACCAAACAATGCAAATAAAAACTGAAACGTGGCTGGTTCGAATCCCGAGTCACAGCTCAAGTGAGGCTGCCCACTGCTCCGGGTGAGCTAGAGACCTGCGGTAATCCAGTGAGGATGGTGGAGCGACTGGGCGAGCAGCTGCTGACGGAGCTGAAGGCGTTTGTGAAGACCACGCTGCGTCGAGACAGCGCGCGCAGATGTGGCGTCCGCACCGCGCTGTTGTTGTAAACATCTGTTTCGAATCCCGCATCGTCCGCTGTGTGATGATAGACACAAGATCAAATCACAAGCCTCGTTATTAGGCGACAACACGACGCTGGTGTTATTTACCACATTAACTGAATGTATACGGTTGTTGTTGTTTTTTGTTTTCAATCTTACCAATGATAAGAAGCACGTTTCTCGCGCCCCACACCACGTCACAGCCAATCGTAGCCCACAGCGATGTGCATAAAAACAGATAGGACATTATACAGTCGTTTCGTTTAGACGGCGCATCGATGTTGTAAATAAAAACAAACTATCTGAAAAGAAACGCTTCCGCCATGTGAGTCGGTCACGTGACAAGATCAGCTGACTCGGGGCCGCAGCCAATCACGTCCAGAGTGGGCGTGGCCGCCACCAGAAGGCTGTTTTGTTCGGGATGGCTCGAGGAAACCGCGAGAGACGCTTTGATTTCACAAATGTGACGCTGCGTCTCCTCAAGATTCATTATGAGACTTTCACAATGCGGCTTTTCAACTCCAGTTGAGCGAGAGGCTGGATATTCTTTCTGCGAGGTTTGGATGCACTCATGTTGTTTATTCCTACATGTGTGTGACGTGTGAGGTTCCTTGTTCTGGGAATTCTAAACGTCTGAATTAAGTCACGTGACATGTATCAACAGTTAACCTGCGTGTCTTTTTTTCTAACCGAATTTAAAAATGCTTTTGATGAGGGAGTCAAGCTTGTGAGCAATAGGTGTCAGGTTCGAATTCTGGACCGACATAAAGTGCGCGCGCGTTTGTGTGTTTGTTATTGTGTGTGTGTGTGTGTGTGTGTGTGTGTGTGTGTGTGTGTGTGTGTGTACGTACACAATTCACTGTTTCCACTTACCCAAAATGTAAATACTGTACATGTTTTGTGTAAAACATATTCGAAGTTACAATGATATTATTGTTGAGTCAGGAGTGTTTAAGTCTTGTGATCGTTTTTATAACTAGTTCTGTGGTTCATATCAAACTTCCTCGTCATGTCACATTTCCAAAAATGCTGCATACAAGGAAAAATACGAAGCTTTATCTACTGTATATGTCATTTTTTCCCCTCACGATTTTTTTTTACGAAACTTCTCACAGAATTGCTCTTCTTCTCAAACGTTTTCTTTCTCTTTCTGTACAGCTTCAGATGATCCTTTCCTCGACCACACCCTAAGAAAGCTCCACGTTCCGACATGAAGGATCAACCACATGAATCTGCTGTAATGCACTTATGGACGTGATCTAAACGTGAGAGTGTGTAAGCGGAGCTCTCGTGATGGAGCCTGGGGTCTCCAGAAGCCTCCTCGCTCGCTTGTTCGTCGCCCTGCGGACATTTTTCCCCATACTCCGCTGGTTACCTCAGTACAGCCTGACCTGGTTGAAGATGGACGTGGTGGCTGGCTTGACTGTGGGCTTGACCGTGATCCCTCAGGCTTTGGCCTACGCAGAGGTGGCTGGTCTACCTGTTCAGGTGAGTGTGGCCAAAAATATCAAACGTAAATTTTTAAAAAGCAATCAGAAATGCTTCACGTTTACGTTTGTTTTTTAATTTTTCGCTTGCAATCATTCTTTTTTTGGCTTCAGATTTTTCGTTTGTTTTTTCTTTTTTTGTTTGCATTTCTGGCCCAAGTTTCACGTGGGGGTGATCCTTTCTCTGATTGGCTGGTGAGAATGTGATTGACAGCTCCGTGACCAGGAAGTGTGGGTGGTTTAGTGAGCGCTAAATACGTTCAGAATCGGAGCATCTTCATTGTCAGAGTGTTTATCCGTTTGTAGTGATTTATCCGTTTGAGTAAACAGAACATATTTTCTATATTTTTATTAATGTTGATAATCATAATAATAATAATAAAAAAAATAATACATGTTGTTTGTACTACACTTTTGGAACCTTCTCTGCACATACACAGTTTTATAACACAGTATTTCTATGTGTAGAAGTAAATTTTATTTTTTAATCCTGTTATTATTCTAATAATTTAGCAATATTGTGCAAAAATAAGACTTTATTAACAGTTTATTGTACACTGATATTAAATCAGCGGTTAATGGCACAGTGTAGGCTCGCTGAACTCCTCCCACACTTCCTGGTCCTGCCAGTCACATTCTCACAGCCAATCAGAGTAAGGGTCACCACACACGAAACTTGGGCCAGAAATCCAAACGAAAAAAACAAACAAACGAATAATCTGAAGCGAAAAAAAGGTTTCAAACATTAGCGTGATGATTGCAAACGAAAAATAAAAAAACAAATGTAATTGCAAGCGACAAAACAAAACGTAATTGTGAAGCATTTTCGTTCGTTTTTTAGAAATTAACGTTTGATATCTTTGCCACTATTCTATGGAAGCCCGTTTTCACCACTAAAAAGAAAAAAAAAAAGCATTTTTTTCTCAGAATTCTGGCTTTTTCCCTCTCAAAATTCCGAGTTAAGTCAGAATTCTTTTTTTTCTCTCAGAATTTAGAGTTATTAAGTCAGAATTCCGAGTTCCTTTTCGTGTGTTGTGGCCTAATAGTTCAGGAGCGTGCAACCTAAAGGTCACAGGTTCGAAATTTCCAGACCGCCTGGCTTGTTTGCCCTCAAAATTCCGAGTTCAGTCAGAATTCCGGCTTTTTCTTTTCAGAAATCTGACTTTTTTTTTTTCTCCAGAATTTTGAGCTATTAAGTCAGAATTCAGCCTGGTTTCCCTGATTCCTCCTGGCTTTTTTTTTTTAACACAGTGTGGTTGTGTTGTTTGCAGTACGGCCTGTACTCCTCGTTCATGGGCGGCTTCATCTACTGTGTGTTCGGCACGTCTAAAGACATCACCCTGGGCCCGACCGCCATCATGTCCCTGCTGTGCTCCTCGTACGTGGGTGGTGACCCGGTGGTGGCGGTGGTGCTGACGCTGCTGTGCGGGCTCGTCCAGGCTGGAATGGCTCTGCTGAGGCTGGGTAAGTTCTCTCTCAATCTGTGAAGAAATCTCTGAACAAATCAGTGCGGAAACTGAACAGGAAGATGGTGGTTTGGGTGCTGACACAGACGATTGTATGACTTCCTGTTTTACATCATGTGTGTGTGTATAGATCATGGGGTGGGCAAACTATCGAATTTTTTGTAAATCCGGCTAATATGTTATGAAAGATTACTTAATTTTTTTTTTGTTTTACACATTTTAAAAAGCGGAACCATAAACACAAAATGTACGTAAAAGAATTGTACTAGTATTTTTTTTAACGTTTATTTTTGATAACGAGTCAAAATCAAAAATGCCAAAAATATCAAAATTATATTTCTAAAAAACGAACGGAATATGCTTCACATTTTTTTTTTCCGCTTGCAATCTTTACATTTTGGTTTGGAACTTCCGCTTCAGATTTTTTCAATCGTTTCATTTTTTTTTGTTTGGACTTCTGGCACAGGCTTCAGTTAGGGGCGGCCCTTACTCTGATTGGCTGGTGAGAATGTGATTGACAGCTGCTTGACCAGGAAGCCCTTGGTCAAATGTTAGAAATCCAAACGGGCCGGCGAATCAAAAAGTTTGCACACCCCTGGTATAGATGGATGCATAGATATGAATGAGGTTCTAGAAAAATAAACGTACATATTCAGCGAGAAAAAAATCAATATATAATTGTAAAACCTATAATAGAACGTCACCACTAGTAGAACGCCACTTCTAAAAGAACGCCATTATGACAGAAGGATTGAAAAAATAGAACAATATAGTTCTATTATTTCTATAAATAGACTGCCACCCTTAACACACACACACACACACACACACACACACACACACACACACACACACACACAGACAGACAGACAAGTAATAGTGATAGACTGCTCTATCACGTCCTGTGTCCTAGGGGCTTGTCATACTGACCCAGTGGATTGATTAAAATATTATTAATAATGTGTATGTGCATCTAATACTAAGTCGTAAAATCGGAATTAAAATCCACGTGGCTCCTTTTAAGACAAATGGCTTCAATTGCT
Source organism: Paedocypris micromegethes (assembly GCA_028031935.1). NCBI lineage: Eukaryota > Metazoa > Chordata > Actinopteri > Cypriniformes > Paedocypris > Paedocypris micromegethes. The sequence goes on from CM051507.1 coordinate 5,802,359, forward strand.
CCTTCTTGCAACAAAACAGATTCATGTAAACGTGTTCATGATTTATTTTAAAGTTAAAAAGACTTGAAAAACTGCGTGCAACACATGCAAGCTTCTCATTGGCTCTTACAAGGATTCATCTGACAATTTGGAGCTGCTGATTCTCTCTCTCTCAATGTTTCTCAGAGCCCAAGAGTTTGTCCGGTATATATATTGTAAATATACATATAAATACATACGTATAAATATATGTTTCTTTCATTTCAGGCCACTGTTTTTCTTTCTTATTTATATGTTTATTTTAAGATATGTAGAAGAGGGAAAAAGACGAAGTACACAGCACACACAGTGTACTTCAAAGTCAGAGCACACTCAATTCTTTGTTGTCATTTACAACCTGGCCAATAAAAATGTCTGATTCTGATATCTTATACATTCCCAGATGTTTTGTTCTATCTCTGTTTGTTTTCAGGGTTTTTGTTGGACTTTATCTCGTATCCTGTGATTAAAGGCTTCACGTGTGCGGCTGCCATCACTATTGGCTTCGGACAGGTGAAGGTAGGAGAGACGCAGTAGATCCCGCTCTCCTGTAGAAGGTTTGAACATCCTGCTCAACTTGCAGAACATTCTGGGGCTGAAGGATATTCCACAACAGTTTTTTCTACAAGTCTACTACACCTTCCACAAAATACCCGAAACCAGGTGAGAACATATTATTCATCCCATCGGAATATGTCTGACGGTAAAGAAAACTATCAAGTTACATTATCACTATTACATTATTGTCACGCACACACTTAATATCTGCAATAACATTTATTAACACTAATAAGAACTAATTTAATTTATATGGTGCCTTTGGACACCCTCAAAGCTGAAATCCACGTTTCTGGGTAAAAATAGTATAAAATTAGTATACAATAGTAAAAAAAATAAAATCCATATTGTCAATTTTAAATTGACACAAACAATTATGCATTTTTGTCATGGACAAACGTAATATCTAAAATAACAATTATTTAATACAAATAATATTTAATTAAATTTTTGTGGTGCCTTTGGAGACGCTCTGAAATCTGCGTGTCTAAGTAAATGGGTAGTAAAAATTTTAAATATTTAAAATTTTTCTCTATTATTGGTTATTTATATATATATATATATATATATATATATATATATATATATAGTGAAAATGCATCCACCCATTCATCTGAACAGATCCTTCTTGCTGTGAGACAACAGCGCTACCCACTGCTCCAGCGTGCCGCATACGTGAAAATAAATATAGAAAATATACATATAAATTAATGCATATATTATAGTCAAATATACTGTATGTAATGTAATGTAATGCTACTTTATTTTTTAAGCTCTTTAACACTAACTTAGTTGATAAGAAGTGCTGTTCCTGCAAATATATGATGGTAAAACAAATAAAACAAGTAAAGAAAGCAGGTACATTATATAAAATATGTATATAAAAAACAGATTAAGAAATGTATAAAGAAAATATATAAACTATAGAGCCAATAAATACTTATAGGTATTATGTATGGTATATATCGTTTGGTATTTCAAATGTCTACAACAAAAATAACCGACAATTTGTTAACTTATAATAATAATAGTAATTCCATGTGGGAAAAAAAAAATCCATCCTACTGAAAATCATGTATGGTGACTGAATGCTGCTCAGGACAGGAGATGCTCTTCTGGGCGTGTGCTGTCTGCTCTTCCTGCTGGTGCTGACGCTGATGAAGAACTCTCTGCGTGGAGCTGGAGACGAGACTCCGCTGCTGGTCCGATCTGCCCGAGGACTGGTGTGGAGTCTAGCTACTGGTGAGAACTCACTACTGCATTCTATACTCCTGTCAACGCGGACCGGTCAACTTTTCGGCCGAGGGTGTACTAATTTAGTATTTAACACATACGTAGTAGTATTATTTTCAATTTATACATGCATTCAAAATAAATTAAAAACACGGTTTATACCAAAATATGAATATAAAGTAATTAGGTCTGTCAAAGTTAACGGGTTAACGCACGTGATTACTTTTAAGTGCTTAATCGTGTCGGGGTTTTTTTACGCAGTTAAGCACAGTTGCTGTTTTTTTTCACTTTGGTTTGAAAATATATTGCAAATTGAACCAAAATTATACTAAATTATATTGCATTTAAACTAGTGTTTATTTAGTGTTGAGTTTACATACATTTACAAATTACACCTCATTATCAATATATAATATAATATAAGCTATAGTCATTTAATCGCGATTAATCGTTGTGCGCTTTGAGACAGTTAAAACTGTGAAAAGCGCCTTACAAATACTCATTATTATTATATTATTATTAATCGCAATTAATTTGGTCAGGGAAATGCGATTAACTAGTTTAAAAAATGTAATCGTTTGACAACACTAAAAGTAATTTAACGTGATATTTGAAGTTTGTTTTTACATTAAAAAATAAATAAATCTATATTTAGACACCTTGTCAGACATCTTTTTAAAATTGGACTTCTAGTTGATATATATATTATAATATATTTCCTCATTTATACTTTGAGCTTTACTTTAAATTTTCGTTTTCAAAATCATTTCCAATTTAGAACAAAAGTGCTGCTTTTTATTTGTACAACAACGGAAATGTGACGATTGTGAAAGATTCAAACATGTATTGAGGAAATTAACATTATGAACATACTATTATTAATATTATTATTATTATTTTGTGGCTTTATGTTGTTGTTAATACTTGTCATGTACATGTTTGAATAAATAAATAAATAAGTAAATATGTGAACAAAAATGATCATTAAAAAATTGAAAACGAAACCAAAATGTCAATGTTTCTTTACGTTTTCTATTTTTGGCACTACTCTGATTCCATACGGTTTTCATCCGGTTGGGGACCGTGGCTATAATTAATTAATTAGCGTTTTGATTAATTAGCGTTTTTATTTTTAATTATTTATATTTGTGCGCAGTCCGCAATGCTCTGGTGGTGGTGGCGGCTACGTGTGTGGCGTACTCTGCAGAAAGCACCGGCAGACATTACTTCACCCTCACGGGGAAAACCGTCAAAGGCCTGCCTCCTTTCAGAGCCCCGCCCCTGTCAGAGGTGACAGCCAATGGCACGGTCCTCACGTTCAGGGACATAGCGAGTGTGAGTAGCGGTGGCTTTCTTCTCAAAATATTAATATTTTGTTCACCGAAAATTAAATGTTTTGACTTTTGGAAGTGGGAAATCTATCTATTGCCCTCTACTGAACATTTTGTAAAATTATAAACATTTTTAAGTTAAATGTTTATTTAAATCGTGGCCTGTACATAATTATAGACTCGGTTTAACATTATTATAATTGAACATTATCTATTTATTAACTTTGATTACTAGTATGAATAGTTTCTAGTATGGTTACAATATTTGTCTGTATATGTAAATAAGACTGATATAATTTATATACATCATAATGTTAGTAGTAACTGAGGCACTGCTGTTACGTCACACTGCACAATTCTGGATAAAATGAGAATCACAATTTTTTTTTCACGATTCTTTCACGTCTCTGGATATTTTTAATATTTAATATCTATTTTAAATATTTAACCCAGAAGTCAGGTTGTCAAACAGCAATATGATAACACATATTACTCTTTAAATTTAAATAAATGGAATGAAAAATAATGTAATGTAAAAATAATGTTGAAAAGAATAAAAAAAATTACCGTTAAACTTAATAAAGATAAACATACCAAGGTACAGTATTATGTAAAATTGAGGACAAATTGATTAGCTCTGTTTAAAAACATTTTTTTTTAATACTTATCAAACAATGATTATTTTGTAGGCGGGGCTAATCATTTTGTCCTCAACTGTAGATGTTTGCTGTGTGTGCTTTCCCAAAATATGACAGAAGAATTATTATGTAAATGATTGCGTACGGCTGAGTTTCTGCCTGATGCACACACACACACACACACACACACACACACACACACACACACACAAGCTCGCCGTGGACCAGAGAGTTTGTCAGAATCGTACAAATGCTGGAATAAGATCGCGAGGGGGGTGGAATCAAGATCGCAAACTTTTAACGATTAATCGTGTCTCCTCAGGATCTGGGCGGCGGTGTGGGCGTGGTCTCGCTGATGGGCGTCCTGGAGAGCATCGCCATCGCCAAGGCCTTCGGTAGGAGACGGTTTGATCAGAGCGAAACGTTCCTGAGGCGTCTGACTGTGTTTTCTCTCTCAGCGAGCAAGAACAACTACAGGATCGACGCCAACCAGGAGCTCTTCGCCATCGGTGGGTCATGATGCCTAAAATCAAAATGGCGATTCATTGAACATTTTAACCCGATTACGATTAATGAACGATTGTTTTCTTTCTTTGTTTATAATTTTTTGCCCTGAAAGTTCTCTGACAGGTTTTGCACATCAATATACTCGCATTAAAAGTGAGAGATTATTGACTACAGTGTGCATCACTTGATTTTAAATTAAAAGCACACACACACAGAGCTCATGTATCATTATTTATTGAACAACAACAACTGAAATTAAAGCAACCTGGCCAAATCAAACAATCGCTTTGTTTGTCTAACAAAAGTTCAAATAAAATAACTTGCACATTTGGGAACACAATCAATTATTTTTGATATTCTATTATTTATTTGTAAAATGAGCAGTTCTCTTCTAAATAAAACGAGTCATGTTATTTATAATATGTTGTCGTTTATAATATGAAATGTCCTGTGAATTTCTTGCATCTTCTGTAAACAAATATTTTAATATGCAGTGAATCTCCTCACTGTGTTGCCATCACCCCACTTTCCTACTATTGTAAACCACAGATAATGTTGTTCGTAATATAAAACAAACTCTTTTAAATACCGTTGCATGAGGTAATCTTGTCATGTCACTATATATATAAATGAATGTACTCTTCAGTTCTTACTCAGAAGCGTCTACTAGTGATGTGTCGTTTGTGAACGATTCGTTGATTCGCTTACTTTACTGTTCGAGAATTAAAGATTCGAATCAGTTAAAAAAATCGAACTTCCCATCACTAGCGTCTACTCAACTTCATTTTGTTCCGTCTTTCTTCCTGGAGCCAAAATGTATGCAACCGACGGAAACCGCGTTTTTTTAAGTCAAGCTGCTCATTCACTCCATGAGCGGAGCGGGGTCACGTGACTCCACATTCCCTTAAATCAGGGGTGGGCAAACTTTTTGAGTCGCGGGCCACATTGGTCTCTAAAATTTGACAAAGGAGCCGGACCGGGCTTCCTGGTCAAGCAGCTGTCAATCACATTCTTACCAGCCAATCAAAGTAAGGGCCGCCCCCACGTGAAACTAGTGCCAGAAGTCCAAACGAAAAAAAAAGAAACGGACAAAAAAATCTGAAGCAAAAACAAATATTCAAACCAAAACGTGAAGATTTCAGTTTTAGACATTTTTTAGACATTTACAATTGATATTTTTGGCATCTCATTCCACAGACTGACAATGTAAAAATAAATGTTAAAAATATACTAGTATGATTTTTTTATGTACAGTTTGTTCATGGATTTGCTTTTTAATATGTTGCATAAAAAATAAACCTTCATAACAGATTAACCGGATTTACATTACATTTACATAGGAACAAAATATCTGACTTGCATTTAATTTACACAAGTTCGGCGGGCCGGATTAACACATTTAAAGAGCCGCAGTTTGCCCACCCCTGCCTTAAAGGGAAAGTAGTCAAAATAATCGACCGGAAAACAATATGAGCGATTATAAGTTCTGGATTTTGATTATTTTTCGCTTCATCGCTCAGGTTTACGTGATACTCTCCGCTTTCCCCACAGGCCTCACCAACATCATGGGCTCGTTCGTGTCGGCCTACCCCGTCACGGGCAGTTTCGGCAGGTGTGTGTCCCCGAGGTGTGTGTGTATGTGTGCGCGCGCTCGTTGTGATTTATCGAGTGTGTTTGTGTCCGACAGAACGGCTGTAAACTCTCAGAGCGGAGTGTGTTCACCCGCAGGCGGCATCGTCACAGGTGAGACTTTAGTTACGAAGTACGGAGTCATATTAGTGCCAAAAATATAAAACGTAAATTTAAAAGAAATGAACAAAAATGCTTACATTCGCATAGTGTGTTAAATAGAAATGATGAGTTGTTGAAATAAACGGAACATTTTCCTCGTTGTTTTTAAAATGATAATAATAATAACAATAATATTTTTTTATTTGTAGGACGCTTTAAAAAGGCCTTCTCTGCACTTACACAGTTTCATAATACAGTACTTCTATGTGTAGAAACAAAAGTGTCTAGAAATGTTTAATTATATAAATAAAAATTCAGAAGTATCTGCCATCAAAGCAGTTGAGCAAATTGTGCAAAAAATAACATTAGTGAATGAAACAGTTTGTGAATGTAGGCTCGCTGAACTCCTCCCACACGTCTTGTTCCGGCCAATCACATTCTCACCAGCGAATCAGTAAAAAGGCCGCCCACAAGTGAAACTGCAAAAATCGGAAGCAAAAAAAAAACAAAAACCTGCCAGCAAAACAATAAAAAGCGAAACGTAAATGTTAAGCACTAATATGATTCCATATGTAAGCACCTATGGAGTATTGTAGACACTCATAAACTTAGGGTTTGCTTATATTTGCCAATTTCAAATATTCACGTTTTTTTTTTTTTTTTTTTTTTGTTTACCCATATTTCAAGTCAGGTACAATCACAAATAGTTGGAAATGCGTTGTCTTTGTGTAGTGGCGTCTTCTGCGATGTTTCCGTTTAATTGTGATAGCTCCTGGCTTGAAATATAGAAAAATGGCCGTGTATATTTAAAATCGCCAATTATAAGCACCCTGCAATTTTACGAGCGTCTCAAATTTGAAAATAAAGGGGTGCTTACATTCGCGTAAATACGGTATTTAGCCTTAAATTGTAATGTTTTTTTCTGGAGTGTGGGGGGGTTATTTTTTGGTATCTAAAAAAATCAGGGGTGGTGCTTAGTTTTGCGTAAATACAGCATGTATTAATGTATATATGGTGTATAGACGTCTATACTGTAAATAATTAACGAATGGCACATGATCCACACGCACACACACAATTTTCAGTGAATTCATCTTTCACAAATCCAGCAAATTCCGCACCTTTGGCGTCAGAGTTTAACGTTTTTTGCACCTTTCTCGTGTCCCGGCAGGTGCGGTGGTTCTGCTGTCGCTGGCCTTCCTCATGCCGCTGTTCTTCTTCATCCCCAAAGCCTCGCTGGGCGCCGTCATCATCTGTGCCGTCAGCTCCATGATGGACCTCAGGCTTCCGGCTCGGCTCTGGAGGGTCAAACGTGAGGTTGTGATGGGGTTTGTGTTCTGGTGGCTGATGCTGAGCTTCTCTCAGGACTGGACCTGCTGCCCTTCTCCGTCACCTTCCTGCTCAGCTTCTGGGAGGTGCAGTACGGCATCATGGGAGGTGTCGTCGTCTCGGGCCTGATGCTGCTGTACGTCTCCGCCAGACCCAAAGTCACCGTGAGTTTGCTCCACGTTTTTTGTCCTTTTTTTTTCTCTCTAGCATTTTTTGTCCCTTCAAGTTCAAGTTTACTTATGTGTCGCTTTACTTAGTTGGAGACCAACGCGAAGTTGCTATGCAAATTAGGGGAAAAAATTGACCTTAAAAAAAGAAAAATGTACATTGTTTATCTGTGTTCAAAAATTAGGGGAAAAAGAGTCTGTTAACAGAGGAAAAAAAAATATGTCCATTGTCAAAGTCAAAGTCGGCTTTATATGTACAGTACATACATACAGAAAATTGAAATTTCGTTACTCTCAGTCCCTAGATACGAACAGATAACATTACAACATAAAACTTACAAAAATTACAAAAAGCTCTAATAAAAAAAAAAAAAAAAGTACTAAAAGTAAGGTGTCATGATAATGAAGTGACGTTTGCGTTGCATTTCCAAAGTTTATTTATATAGCACTTTTCTTAGTTCGAGACCAGTGAAAATCCTAAGAATACTTTTGGTTAGATTATAAAATGGTTCCTACACTATCTGAAAGATAAAGTTCAAGCACTTTCAAGGTCCATTTTAAAGTAGTTTTTTTTTGTCCTCTTTCCAGTTAAATGCTAAATCTCTTTATACTTGCTTTTTTGGTATAACTTGTTTTTTTTTTTTTTTTTT
>CM051507.1:5810536-5836137 GCA_028031935.1 Paedocypris micromegethes
TTTTTTTTTTTTTTGAAAACATATACAAATTGTAAAAAAATATATATATAAATACACAAAGTTTAAATACAAATAAATACTATTATATGTTAAATACTAAAATCTGAAAAAATATCTAAACCAAGACCGCGGTAAAATTATCAGATGTCGACCGGTCCGCGACGGCCAAAAGGTTGGGTCCACTGTAACTAACGCGTTAATGCATTAATTTTGGCATGAATTGATTGGAAACACGTCTCAAGTTGATTAAAACTTAGTGTGAACATGTCATCAAAATCTCGTATGGAATGAACCATACGAAAAACAAAATTGGCAAAATAACACCAGCCCTGACAGAAAACGCGAACGAAAAAACAGTCAAAAGGCTTCGTTTTTTTGATCGAAATAGTTTATATGAAGTATTTACAGTTTATATGAAGTATCTTATTTAGATGAAGTAGTTCACGAGACTCGGTAAAGTTCCGGATCCCGAGGACGTGCACTTATCCGCCTTCCACTTAAACGTACATTAAACTTAAAAGGCTTTGTTTTGCTGATCAAAATACAGTTTATGGATGAAGTAGCTCACGAGACTCTGAAAAGTTCGGGATCCGGATCCCGAGGATGATTGTCTAAAGGATATGATATTGATTGTGACATGGCGTGTAGCAGGTTTCCTCTGCGCTCAGGTGTCTGATCACGGGGTGTTGGTTCTGGCGCTGGAGGGCGGGCTTCACTTCCCGGGGGCGGAGCATCTCAGCAGACACGTGTACTCGCACGCTCTTCACGGTGAGGCCGCCGCCCCTTTCTCCGCGCCCGAGCGCTCACAGTGTGTGTGTGTGTGTGGTGTGTTTGTCAGCGTCCCCGCCGAGGTGTCTGGTTCTGGACTGTTCTCAGCTCAGCTCCGTGGACTTCACCGTCGTGCAGGAAGTGGGCGAGCTGCTGGCACAGTTCCAGCTCAGGGGCGTGTCGCTGCTGTTTGCTGCTGTGAAGGTGCGATAACACGTCTGAATAGTCACATCTTTTAATTAGGGCTGTCAAAGTTAACACGTTAACTCGTGTCGGTAACTAAATATGTTTAATCGTGTAAAATTTTATTAACGCCATTAATCGCACTTCCGGTTTTCCCGTTTTTTCCAGTTTTTGAGTTTCACTTTAAAACCATTCAGTATTATTTGTACAGTTTTTTGCACAGCTGAAATCACGGCGCACTTACAGAAAGAATAGAGTGCAATTCAATTATTCACAGTCTCTCAGACGACACTGCGCACAGACCACATGTCGGACTTTTGTTCCTTTAGTTAAAAATGTGTGATCAGTCTTTTCAGCTAGACTAATTATCAGTGCCATAGTTTTGCCACACAAATATACAATGTCTCTTTTCCTCAAAAAATTACTTATTTCTTTTCTAATTATTATGACCGGCTTATCCATAGTTTTCTTTAGTCAAAAAGTGTTTATTTTGTGTTGAGTTTACATTAATTTACATTTTACACTTCAATATTCAATATTACAAGTTTCTATACTTGTTTATGTCATTAAATATTGGTAATACTAAAGAATTATTAATAATATATTATTATTATTTGTGATTGATTACGATTAATCAAGATTAATTTTGTTGGGGAAGTGCGATTAACTAGTTAAAAAAATTTTATCGTTTGACAGCACTACTTTAAATACATAATGATTGATAGATGAATAGTAATAATAGATAAAGTATAGATAAAGAATGATGGATAGATGACAGATGGATGGTTGACGGTTTCTAAAAGAATAAACAGTTGAAATAAACTAGTTAATCGCACTTCCCTGACCATATTAATCAAGGATATTGAGTTGTAATATGTAAATTAATGTAAACTCAGCACTAAATAAACACTCGTTTAAATACTGTAATATTACTGTAAAATTACAATTTTTGTTCTCTTTGCAATATATTTTCTTGGTTTATTTTGCCCTCCGAGTTCGAGTTGGAATTTTTTCAAGATTAAACACAAAAAAAGTCAATTTTGATCTTACAAATAAGTGTTATGCATCAATTGGAAGTTTGAAGTACATATTTTTACACTCTATAAAACTAATAAGCACTAATAAAAACAGGACATTGTTTTTTGCAAAAATAATAATAAAGCTAAAATGTGGATTTTTGTGCCTTCTCATTGTCAGCTGAAAGCGAACTGTATGGATTAGCTTTATTAACGCAAATTAACACTTTAAATTATTCACATGCGTTAACGCGTTAACTTTGACAGCACTGTGATATAGTTGGATGGATAATAATGAATGGTTGATATATGATGAAGGAGTGATGGTCGATACATCAATATATACACTGCAAGAAATGCACAAGATAAAATAATAAAATAAAAAACAAAGTCAGAAAAAAAGACTTAAAGCAAGTAAAATTTGACCTGGATAGAAACCAGTTCTATTTTCTTGAAACAGGCAAACTAATCTTTCACTCATAATTCTAAGCTGGTTATTTTATCTTGTATGAAAAAACAAGATTTATCATGTAATTTCTGGTTTTTTGGGTTTATTTGTTTTAAAAATTTAAATTTAACATGGATATTTTGCAGTGTAGGTGGGTGGATGATTGATGAATAATGATGAATGGATTGAAAATTATTGTGTAATAAATTGAAGATAACTATAATTTATATAATAGGTGGATGGATGGATGAATGGAGGTTGTGGTGACATGTGTAGTTCCAGTGTGAAGCTGGTGTGTTTGTCCCGCAGCCGTCGGTGTTGAAGGTGTTGTTGATGGCTGATCTGCCCGGCTTCAGACACACACACAGCGTAGACCAGGCTCTGACACTCCTGGCCGACGCCCCTTACCACGACTAGCTCTCCGATTGGACGCACACAACCTGTCGACCAATCCGCACTCTCCAACAGGAACCGTCTGGTGTTACAGGGAACCAAGTTGCGCAATATTCCTGTAGTGTGTTTAGAGTCTTTTAGGAGGTTTTGCACTTTTACGACTTTGACAAGATGCAGGTATTTTTCTTGATATTTTTATAATGAGGAATGTTTAACGGCTTGTGGTTTTATTTTATTATTAAATTTTTTTGACATTTTTGTTGCTATTTACAGAATTTAAATCACTAGAAACTAAACCATCTCATCTGTACTCAGGAAGAAAAAAACACTAAAAAATCAGGTTTTAAAATCCAAAGAATAATGCATTACAACTGGGCGACACCATGCCATTAAACTAATACTACATACACTATTTTTGTGTATTTTCAATCTTTTCAATGATTCATTTTTTTGTTATTTAAAAAAAAATATATGCTAATTTCTAAAAATATGTGTATTTAATGAAGCGTGAGAATTAGGACGTTCAAGATCCTTCTGAAGTATATTTTACGTATAATTAACAATGTTTGTATTTTAAATGTAGTAGCGTGATTAGGTATTCTCATGTTAAAATTGGCATTTCAGATTTTGTCTCAACGTCTCTGATTTTTAAGAGACGGTGATTTTTAACGCTACTGATTTTTTAAGCTGTAATACTATTTCCGAACAGAAGGGGCGCTCGCGTGACACATCAGCGTCGAAGTTTTGAACAAGATATGAACTTGGATCCGCTCGAACTGAGGTGAGGTGGCGTTTATACGCGAGTCGTCATTATTCAAACACTTTTAAACGATGTCTCTGTTTTGTGGAACCAAAAACTTGCTTCGCGTAGACTGCAAAGCTCGGTCACGTGCATTGCGTAATGACGCAGACTAGCGTCGCTGCGACGTCATATTTTACAGGCTTTTAACAAGCTGAAGTTCGTTCCTGGCGTTTGGTTACTTGTAATACTCCTAATAATAACTACTATAGATTTAAAATATAAAAGAATTTTAGAGCAAGTGAATGTGGAGAATTGGGAAATTTGCAATCGATTATATGGCTTAGGGAAGGTAGTTCAATCCATATTAAACATGTTTAATCAGTGTTAAATATTGAAAAATGTTTCGATTATTAATAGAGCTAGTAAAATAAAATGTACGATTAATATTACGGTGACATTTATTATTTCTATTAATAATCTGTTAATCGTTTGCTCATTGTGTTACAACCTTTTTAAACAAGTCTTGTTTAGCATTAGGACATAAGTAATAATAGTGTTTATTAGTATTATAACCTCTCCTTATTAGCAGTTTTTGTTGGTTTTATATTTACTTAGCGTTATTTTAGCTAGTAACCCGAATTCCTCCATCAGGGTGTGTAAATCAAACATGGACTATTAACCGAACAGTGTCTGTTTGTTTTTGGTCGTCTAACTGGCTTTTTAACTGGTTATGAACGAGTGATCAGAGAAATGAACAAGTGGAGAGAAATACACACCACGACTGATGGATCGAGTGGAAGAATGCTGAAAGATTTGTGTTTTATTCATATTAGTAGGAAACCTGTAATGTGATGTAATTCTGTCCTAAAGCAAGTGCCAGGTAAGTACTAAAGTGCTTTTCAGCTTTTTGTAATTAGAATTTAACATTTTTCTCTTCAAAAGTCTTACTCTGATCAATTCTCCCTGTATTTTTAAATCTGTGTCATTCCCACCGAGGCCTTGTTTTGACCTGCGGGGTTATTCAGGGTCACGTCACAGTGGGTCACGTGTTTTGACGCGATGTAGAAAGGGAGATTTCACGTCGCTGTTGCGTAATTGATCACAGCGGATTCTCACTTCACTGCTTCTCGTCGGGTTGTAAATTTGGAGGGTCTGAATATAGACGCACGACACAAGCTGATGCCGGCCTGCGAAGCGCTTTCACACCACCGCGACTTTCATCGCACCTTCCACACCAGCAGGATCGAAAAGCACAAATCCGACATGAAAGCAGCTCAACACGTGTCTTATGTTTTATTTTAAACAAAGAGTAATTTTAAAGTCAATGTGTTGTTTTAAAATTTCAATTATCGACATACTGAAATATACACCATGTTTTTGCATTATTATTGAATATAATGTGTATATATTATTATGTGAGTATTTATTGTATTCGTTATATCCCTTTTATCATTTTTAAAAACTATAGTAGTTCGCGTTTTAAGCAAGAAAAAGTCGTTGCATTGGCCGGGAATCGAACCCGGGCCTCCCGCGTGGCAGGCGAGAATTCTACCACTGAACCACCAATGCTTAATTCTACGCGCTACGCAAAAGCTTCGTGATAAACCGATGTATCTGTAAACGTGAAAATTTTTTGAAGACTTTTTTTTTTACATTTTATCAGATAATTGTTTTTCTGCACATTTTTTTGAGTAACGATCATTTTGACTGGCGATATATACGCAATGATCATCGTATCGATGTTATTTTTGATGTGATGTTGATCGATGTGATATTAGCGTTGTATGTTTGCGCAAACTTACACATATATATACAACAGTCCCATTTTATCCAATTTAACTAAATTAATCCATTTACTACTAAAGCGAAATTGTTAAACAATAAAAATTACCAATACAAAAACAACATTTTCGGAACGGAAACGCTCCGCATCGCCGCCACACATTTTGTATCCGCGGAATGATTTTAAGGAAAGCTTTCTCATTGGCTGCTTGTCATATTTCTCACCTTTAATAGCGCAAAACCTCACCTTCAGCGCGCGTGTCGTCATTGTCATGTGACATCCAGCAGGGGGCGTCGCTCCGGAAAGGCACGACGTCCTGCCCTCTGATTGGTCCGCGTGATTAAGAGTGACGGGAGCTGAGTGGCGGAGGCGCAGATGAGAATCACAGCAGCAGCACAAACCCACTGCGCCCAATGGCATCGAGGAGAATGGAGACCAAACCAGTCATAACCTGCCTCAAAACGCTCCTCATCGTCTATTCCTTCGTGTTTTGGGTGAGTCGCGTTCATTTGCTCATGTTTAAGGGTTTCACGAGCTTCCGCGCGAGGGTTTTTTTAACGGTTTAGTGCGAAAACGGCGTTTGTTGCGTTATTACGCCATCAGAAATCAAGTGCATCCGGGCAGGACCGTTATAACCACCGCCAAACGCACCACATCTCCATCTTCTGCACAAGCGATGGACCAGAACACGAGATCATTCATAATTCATGTTTGTGTCGGACAAGCAAATCAACAGTGACATACGTTAACGCGATATTAATCATGGGACACACGATTGCTATTAATGATAAAAGGCATTTCGGTTTGTGAGTCGATTTGAGTGTGGAAATCACAGTGAATTATTGGTTGAAAATCCATGAGCTTCATATCGTCCTCAATATTTTCTGACCTTTACTGTAAGGTTAGCAAATAAAAAAAATGCTTTGTTGGCCTATTCTGCTCTTTTTGGGCATATTGGATGGTAATGGCATCGACCTTCGTGCTTTTTCTCACAGTCTGAATTTGCAGATTTTCAGTGGTGTGACCGTCACAGCGTTTCGAATAGAAATAACTGCTGCGTTTGTTGGTCCATGGAGTCGTCTGTACTGATCCTTATGCAATAACGATTGTGGATGCGTGTAATAAGTGGATGCGGACAATTTTTTTTACTGTATAGTCGGCAGGGGTGTAAGGTACTTGACTAAATGTACTTCGTTACTTTACTTAAGTATGATTTCGGCTACTTCGCACTTGAACTGAGTGTCAAAATTTGAAGCAACTTTTACTCTGTACTCCACTGCATTTCTGATTGAGTAGCTGTACTTTTCACTTCTCTACTTTTGAATTGACACTTACCGTTACTTGTTACATTTTGATTGTGCGCGACAAACCGTAATCGATTTTTATCGCGGTTAATTTCTTGGGCGAGCGAAGCGATTTTGCCATCTGTAGTCTGCTGAAGATACTGGAAGCTTTTTGATCTTTTATTTATTTTGTTGTACCATTTTTGAAACATGGAGGTGTTACATTTCGTTTCTGTATTAGAAAAAAAACATCTCATGAATAGAGTTTTTTCACATTTATTTGTTTTATTTTACCCTAAATTTAGTATGAGAAAAGTACTTAAGTTCTTTTAAAAATCGATACGTTGCTACTTTGACTCAAGTCTTTTTTTGTAGTGGTGACTTTTTACTTGTGTTGGAGTAACTTATACAGTACGTATCTGTACTTTTACGATTATCGCCTTTTGTCCTTGATATATTTGAGTTTAGTTGACGCGTGATGAAGCGTCAGAGCCGTTCCACAGATTTTACCGTGTCCAGGATCAGAGACGTCCGTGTTTGGGTGTAAAAATAATACGGCGAAATGTTCCGAGCGTCTCTTCCACTCCTGTGCTTCTTGGAAAAAAGTCCTTGTTTTTTTGTGTCTCTGTTGTGTTTGCAACTTGGCCCATCGTGTGTGTGTGTGTGTGTGTGTGTGTGTGTGTGTGTGTGTCGTAGTAAATATTTCATGCCGTGTCCGAGCCAGTGTTTTTACTGTCAACTGAAGCATTGCTGCGTTTTTTACTCCTGCTTTTTCTCAGGACATACATGCGATTGCGTAAACACAATGGTTACGTATTTTCATGTTTTACGTATTTTCATTTATGTATAATCGTACATGTTTTAATGTTACGTTATTGAGCAGGGCAATGGGCTCAAATTTTGTAACCAAATGTACCAACGTTTTGTTTTTTTCCGCTTTTCGCAAAAACATCCAACTACCATAATGCGCAGAGCAATTCCTGTTTCCTGAATATCACGCACATTCAAGTTGCATTTTATTTCAGTGTTTGTGATTAATCGCACAGGTGTCGTAGATGATCTTTGTAGTTTATTATTTATTTTTATTTTTTTACATTGATTATACAATTTCCCATTGCATGATGGACAGATGCGCAGAAATGTATAGAATTGAATTTTGTCATTTCCGTAGGCTGAATGTTAACAGAGGAAGGAACGTCTCGGAGGCTCGAGTGAGATTCTGATGACGACACCATTGTTACTCTGAGCGTCTTATCAGTCACGATCAGATAGACTTTACTCACCGCTCTCTACCATCAACATAATTCAGAGTTTGTTAGTAAAGTGGTGTTGAGTTTAGTCCTGTTATTCTGAATTATTAGTTAGAAAGGAACACGTCTCTAGTTTGACGTCAACTGACCGTTGGGCGATTAATTGAAAAGTATTTGAAATTGGAATTCAGAGCGTATAATCGTTCACATTTTTCCTGGACAATTATTCCGATTATTTTCCCTGTAATAACGCAAGGAGTCACGTGACGTCACGAGGAGGCAGCTAATACCAAAAAAAGAAAAACGCGGTCTCTGTCGATTGTACAAATTTTGGCTTCAGGAAGTAATACAGAGTTTAAATGCTGTAGAAAAACGGTTCAGAGGCTGAACGGCGACAAAATTGTAGCTACAAAATTGTAACAAAAATGTAGCTTCTTTTCTGTTTTTATATTACAATAATTTTAGTTTTAAAATACGTAATTGAATTTTTCAAAACTTCATTCAAAAGTCACTCACTTCTTGTACAGAATGTGTCAGTGAAGTGCAAGGTCAGTAAAGTATAAATAAATAAAATAATCGTTCATTAATCGTGTTAAAATGTTCAATTAATCACGATTTTTTCGTTTTGTTTTTTCTTTATCGCCAAATCGCCCAGCTCAATGTGTGTGTGTGTGTTGGAGAGAGAGAGAGAACGTGACATTTTTTTTAAATATATAAATATGAATTTCTAAACCTGTTTATGCAAATGGTGCAATTATCTCAACATGACGCTTTCCTGGAAACCTCTCCGCCCTCGTCTGCACACACGAACATGTCGGAAAAGAGGTTTTTTCATGTCTCTCGTGTGACGCGTCTGAACTCCGGGTCTTAAATTAGTGTCGGGTCGCAGCTCGTTCTTCAGTTTCACGTTTCATCTGGCGCGGCATAAATACAGTCTGCGTGTAAGAACAAACCTGATGTCTGTCTGTCTAGTGCAGAGGTGGGCAACCTACGGCCCGGGGGCCACACGCCACACGCCCGGGGGCTTTTAAATGTTTTAATCCGGTCCGACGAACTTGTTAAAATTTAAATTATTGGTATTTATTATTATAATTATTTTCTTAATATTTATACATATTTTTATGTAAATCTGGTTAATCTGTTTATTTAATTTTTATTCAGATTTTTTATTGTTTAATTATTTATACATATTTTTATGTAAATCTGGTTAATCTGTTTATTTTATTTTAATTTTTATTCAGATTTTTTACATTTTTTAATGTAACACATTTTAAAAAGCAGAACCATAAACACAAAATGTACGTAAAAGAATTGAACTAGTATTTTTTTCCATACATTTTTACACAGTCTGTATATTGAATCAAATGCCAACAATTTAAAACGGAAACTTCTAAGAAACGGAAAATGTTTACATTTGTTTTTTTAATTTTTCGCTTACAATCTTCACGTTTTGGTCTGAAACTTTTTTTTTTTCGTTTCACATTTTTTTAGTTTGGATTTCTAGCTCTAGTTTCACATGGGGGCGGCCCTTACTCTGATTGGCTGGTGAGAATGTGATTGACAGCTTCTTGACCAGGAAGCCCTTTGTCTAATTTTAGAACCCAATGTGGCCCGCGAATCAAAAAACAGTTTGTAAAAGTTTGTAAAATGGCCCAGTAAGTGTAAGTGTGTCCTGCTCTGTGATTGGTCGGTCCAGCACACGAGGTGGGTGTGGTTCATTGGAGGCGCGGTCACGTCAGGTGAACACTATGACTTTGCGGTCTTGAGTGTAACTGATACACGCGTGTTCCCAGAGTTCCCTGCTTCTTAATTTAACTCACGGAAACCCTAGAATCACCATCACCCAGCGCGGCCTGAGCAGCTGAAGCAAAGAGAGAGAGAGAGAGAGACAATGCGTAAGTGAGAGAGAGAGACACTGAAGTAGAGAGAGAGAGAGAGAGAGAATGAGTGAGAGAGTGAGAGAGAGACACTGTGGTAGTCAGAGAGAGAGAGAGACACTGAGGTAGACCGAGAGAGAGACAGAGAGTGAGAGACAATGAGTAAGTGAGAGAGAGAGAGACACAAAGAGTAAGTGAGAGAGAGAGAGAGAGAGAGAGAGAGAGAGAGAGAGAATGAGTAAGTGAGAGAGAGAGACACTGAAGTAGAGAGAGAGAGAGAATGAGTGAGAGAGAGACACTGTGGTAGTCAGAGAGAGAGAGAGAGACACTGAGGTAGACCGAGAGAGAGACAGTGAGAGACAATGAGTAAGTGAGAGAGAGAGAGACACAAAGAGTAAGTGAGAGAGAGAGAAAATGAGTAAGTGAGAGAGAGAGACACTGAAGTAGAGAGAGAGAGAGAGAGAGAGAGAGAGAGAGAGAGAGAGAGAGAGAATGAGTTAGTGAGAGAGAGACAATTAGTAAGTGAGAGAGAGAGAGAGAGAGAGAGAGACACTGAGGTAGACCGAGAGAGAGACAGAGAGTGAGAGACAATGAGTAAGTGAGTGAGAAAGAGAGAGAGAGAGAGACTGAGGTAGGTAGTGCGAGTAATGGAGCGAGTGAGAGAGAGAGAGACAATGAGTAAGTAAGTGAGCCAGCGAGAGAGAGAGAGAGAGAGAGAGAGAGAGAGAGAGAGAGAGAATGAGTAAGTGAGGGAGAGAGAGAGAGAGAGAGATATCCAAAATAACTGACAATACTAAAAAAAGTATTGATTATTGAGTTGGAACAGTGGAGCCTGAAACTCCACCCACATCTTCTGTTTCCACTCTTTGTGATGAAGTAAACAGCAAACAAAGGTCAAAGGTTATCAGCGCACTAGACGTGACTCCTTGTGTCGCTCAGTGCTGTATCTGTCAGGACTTCGGCCTTTTTAGCCTCGATCAATAAACCAGGATTGTTTCTCGCGACGATCATCAAGGAAGAGTCTTGTTGACATGTTAATTGTGACACCATTGTGATTGGATGTTTTTCAGCGAATGAGAGCGTTCCGTTTTTTTTATAGTTGAAATAATGGTCCAATTATGTGATTGAGCGAACAAGAACATCCTTGAGTGGTAAACGCACATTTATCAATTAGTCTTGGGTGAAATCTACAGTTATAAACTTACACGCTTGTGCAGACTTGCATAGTTCAAGATTAATTACTGTATTCGTTAGCTATTTCTGCTAACTATGCTGTACTACTGAGATACAACAGCCCATATATGGACATGGAAAGTGGATTCATAGCACCCCCTACTGGAGATATACTCTGCTACATTGAAGAAGAAGAAGATGAAGACGAAGAAGAAGACAAAGAAGACGACGAAGTAGAATAATAATAATAAGAAGAAGAAAACTTTTATTTGTCCCAACAATGAGAAATTTACATTTTGCAGCAGCCACAACGGTAAACAATAAAAAAGATAAAGAATATGAATGGAAAAAACATTGCACATTGTTTATATATGAATTAGAATACGATTTTATAAAAAATATTGCACACGTTGTTGGTAGGAAACGTATAAAACAGTGTGAAGTAAGATTAAAATTACTGACAGTAGACGAGAGATAAGAACTTCTGTATCTTTTGTATCTCGAAATAAAACATTACTTATTTTTTTACAATATTATTATTCAAATAAACAGCATTGAAGTGAAATGTGGGGATGAGTCACAGGTTCGGTTTAGGTGTATAGAAATGTTCGGTTACTTCGCCTAGAAGAAATGTTCGCCCAATTAATCGTTAAAAGATCGCAATCTCAATTCTACTCACCTCGCGATCTTATTCCAGCATTTATACGATTTAGCCAAATTGGTCTGATCTGGAGATAACACGCACTCTTCTATGAGATCAAAATAGTGTCAAAAAGAGTTTTGCGCAAGAAACCAAAATTGCGCACATATCTTCACGTCTCCTGTGCAATTCTCTTCTGCTTATAAATAGTTTTTTGGACTTTTTTGACTCCTCGCTCTGATTGGTCCTAAAACTAAAGTCGGTTGAATCATTTTTTTTTTTAGATGTACAAAATGTTATAAAATATGTGAAGATTGTTTCTTTACAACATTACTTTTACATTACATTGAAGTATTATCCTTACATTTATTTCAATGTAAAGCGAAAAGTAATCTGTGTTATTCTATCAGCGTTAAATCTTGAAAATGCAATTTTTTTTTCCAAAATCGTGACCTTTATTCTAAGCAAAAAAAAAACCGTGATTCTCATTTTATCCAGATATGTGCAGCTCTATGGCCTATTATTGGAATTTTTTACATAAATTGCATAAATACCAATATAAGGTTTTTGAAAGCCTTGAAAATGCTTGAATTTCATTAATGTGGTCGGATTAAAAGTGTAGTTAAAAGTGATTAAAAGTGGGAAGCATCAACACCTTTATTGTTGCAGTGTTCCCGCCTTTGTTACACTTTGCTAAAAATGGAGAAGAATGGCAGATGTCTAATGTCTTACTTTAAATAAAGTTAAAATACAGATTTTGCCTATATTGTTAGAAAGTTCTACTAAAATGTAACGTCCATTTTTTTTCCACTAATACCACAAAACTTTCTCGCCAAAATGGTCACGTTTCATTTTGATCGTGTTTAGGCGTAGTTTTAAATATAAATACTACAACTCTCTGATGCTCAACAAACTCGGAAGACCTTGGCAGTGCTTGAAATGTATTTTTCGAAAAGTGTAGGAACCCTGAAGGTTTTTGAGGCGTTTTTGCGTTTGGCTTTGAGGGCGACGCCCACATCTCCATCTGATTCAATCGCGTCCCATTTGATTTCGCCTCTTTGAGAAGCCTGAGGCCGTGGCCAATCGTGAGTCCTTACGTGGATTATCCGTTTGTCGAGGGCGTTAGTAGAGACTCTTGATTCGCCGTTCCTCATTAGCTAGCGGCTGTTGAATTTAAAGGTGACTGAAATTCCTCCGTTACCAGGTCGACAGACTTGCACGCAGCTGGTAATGAAAGGCTGCGCTAATATTAGCCGCTAACTCGCACCGCGGCGCCAGATGCTTGCGTACGCCTTCTTCCGACAAAGTGATTAGCGGCGTTACTTTCGCTGCACGTTTGAGGAATGCTGAGCGTTTGTGTGCTAGCTCAGCCGCGCGTAGCATCTGCGCTAATCACCGTTTCACCTGAGACACGCAGGACTGCGGATGTAATTAAAGTTTGGAGCGTTTTTTAATCGCGGCTAGTAATTTGTTCTTTCCGTTTTACCGCTCTGTGTCAAATCCGAGTAAATTGGACGAGACTTTCTTAATTAAAAAAAGCAACCGAACGGGAGAGTTTAAAGACATTAGGCCGCACACTAACTGCAAACACTGAAAGACATTAGGACACTTATGCTAACTGCTAAACGAGATTCATGGCTACTTGTGACATTTAATACTTGCATATTTTCTTAACTTGGTAGTTTTCAGGTGTAAAGAGTACTTGAAAGCCATACTTGAGTAAAAGTTGTAAAGTATCCAATTTTAAACGAACTTAGTAAGTGTTTTACTCGTACTAAACTCGTAAAAAAACAAGAAATGTAAAAAGCGAGAAAATGTTAATTTCTGAGTGTTTATTTCCTAATGTAGAAATGAATTTTAACTCCTCATTGTTTCAAAAGGGCAGAACAAAATAGAAAAAAAAGAACAAAAAGTCTGTCTCAGTCAAACTCAAATGTTCACAAAAGTGCAACCGCTAATTCGCCAGATTTAGCTGATAAATATCATCCAGTATCAACCAGCATCCTGCAGATGGCGATATTCACCTCGTCCAATCAAGAAATTAACCGCGGTAGAAAAAGATTCTGATTTGTCACGCACAATCACAACGTAACAAATAACGGTAAGTGTGCATTCAAATGTAGTGGAGTAAAGATACAGCTACTCAATCACAAATGTAGCGGAGTAGAGAGTAAAAGTTGCTCATATTTTTTATTCTCAGTACAAGAACAAAGCGGCAAAAAATACTTGAGTGAATGGACTTTGTTACTTTACTCAAGTACTTTGCAACACTAGTAGTTGAAGATTTATCATGTGGCAGGTTTTTGTTACATGACCTTTTTGACTTTGTGTGTTGTCGGTTTTGCTGATGCGGCATGAGCTAACGCTAAGCTAAGTGCGCTTCATTAGCTCCACGCTAATGGCTGTGAGTAACTTGCTATTCAAGTCAACAACCTAATGCGTTTCCTGGAAATCGAACCCACCACCTTTAATGTTGCCAGCAGCGTGTAGCATAAAATGAAGCCTATAAGGAACTAGTGTTCCTAGTGTTCCTAAATCTGAAACGATACAATACTGTGATAAATACTGCTTTAATGATGTAAGCAGATCCCTACCGCAATATACAAATAGGAGATTAATACAAGTTTGAGTAAGATTATTAATTTTAAAGACTTGATCGAACAATAAAAACATACAAAATGTGTTCTAAATTTGTAATATTTCTTTATAAGCACCAGAAAGAATCTGAGGAGCAACAATCTGCAGAGAGAAAACTCACTCAGATCCTTCTACCACACGACCAGCTTTAAAAAAAACAACATTTTTTACTCTTCTACTTTTAGAAAGCCTACCAAACTCATTTGTTTTAAATGAATCAAATGAAAATTTAAAAAGCTTTTAAGTTGAGTATTTTTTTCCTTCTGGAAAATGTAAAAGGTAGTGCAGTTTTATTTATTTGCGCATTTTTATTTCTTGAGATTCCACATTCAGACACATTTTCTTTTTCCAGTCTCGTATTTTTTTCTCAACGAAAAAAGCGAAAAAAGGCCCTAACATTGTTGCAGTACTATCAAAAATGGTTTTGAGTATCAATACTTTTTTTTTTTTTAAATATTGTATCAAAGTTGCTATTTCCAAGCGAGCTCACAGAAACGCATCAGCGATGAGGATAAAATGTGCATTTGCTTGATATTTAATAAGGCTTTTTCGTTTAGTAATGAACCATTATTAATCTTCATTATTAATCATTTAAAACAAACTTTCTGAAGTGCAACCTGCAGTGGGAAAACGAAATACCTGCTCTTTTAAATCAAAACATGAAGAAGTCATTTACTCTAGATGTCGCAACTTTCACACCAGAGTAACACATGGACATCTACTTATTGGAGAAGAAGCCCCAAAGAATTGCGAAGTGGCTTTAAATGTCAAGCACATATTCCTGGAGTGAGAGGAACCACGAGACAGACTTTTTTAAATCATAGAAAGACTTGTTTCTTAATGTTTATCCATCAAAGATCGTTGAGTTTTTGTCAAAGATACATGTTGTCAAGTTTATTTGAAATTTTTTATGCATGTTTTTACGGAAATGTTTTATATGAATTTTAACTTGGCATGATACAATCTTGTATTAAAAATTGAAAATTGGATATGGCAATAAACTGAATAATGAATCCATGAATTGTGAATCATTAGGGTTCTTCATCAGCTCCTTCCTTCACAATCTTTCAGACCCTCATTTCACTTTTTTTGTTTTGGTCTCATTTTAGTCGACTAAATACCACAGCATTTTAGTCGACTAAATTACAGTAAAGATTTAGTCAACGAAAATAGAAGTGCTATATATTCTAGATGTTTACTAGAGTTGCTATGTCTAAGAAATTTGAATACGTAGTTAACTATGAACATATCAAATATATACAAAGATCTTATTTGTAAAAACATTTCTTTTTCTTTAATTTATTAAGAACTTTTCTTTCAAGTGTCCTGATTACGTTTGCACCCGCCTTTCTCCACAAGCTCGGATTATGATTGGACGTCGTCACGAAAGGCATTTTTGCTTAGTTTTTATTCATGACGAAAGTGTCAATAAATGTAGTTGTAGTTTCCGTCCCTGAGCGGGAGTTTTTTTTATAGTTCTCGTTAAAAGTGTAAAAGCGTCGTCGAAGACGGTGACGAAACTATTTCGTCAAAGAATGAACACTGCTCCTGCGAAATGGCCGTTAGACGCCGACTCGTCCTGTCTTTCTCCATCGCTTCCAATTTCCGAGGGACTTTGATCCATTAAGCGTGCGACTGGCCATCTAACCAGCCTTCTCAGGGCAAACAGCACTTAGCAGAGCGCGGCGGTGGATCATGATGATGTACGGCACTCTAATGGCCGAGAGAGAGAGAGAGAGTGAGCGGGCGAGCAATGAAGTGGAAGACGGGGGGAAATTACCGGCCCACGTGCGACAACACCCGCAGGGAAACCAGACGCCTAATAGTTGGGTTTAATTGCGGATTGTTAACGTGCCCCGCCCCCCAGCCGCCGCCTGAACAGGAAGTCGTCGCGTTAAAATGAAAAAATCGGTTGGACGAGACCACAACGCTCGTTGCGTTCTTTGAATGTTGTTGTCGCTGTTCACGAAATTTGTTGTCGGAGCCGTTTCTAGTTGATGACATTTCTTGTGATATCAACGCTTCTTTGTTTGCCATTTTGTTCAGTTCGTTAATTTACTATTATCAGACTTTTATTTTGAAAGGGAATAGGCGTGTCCCGCCGATTTAAGATGGCTGAACCTAGGGGAGAACAAAGGTTGTTTGGAAGCCACGTGGTCATGCAATTCTTTACAAGCCAAAGGCAAAACCAAGACTTGGACTCCAAAGCCAAAGCATTTGAAAGATCTCTGGATATCAGTTTGGATTTACTAGAGGATTTTATTTATTTATTACCATTTACCACCTGCCTGCTAATATGCTAACAGACTGCTTTCATCTGGAATTCACCAATCTACTCACATTGCAATGAAGGTTTAAACATTTGTGGAGAGCTTGTTGAAGAACACACATGACTACATCATGGAAATCGCAACTACAACTGTGAACTTCTTTCAGCATCTGTAAGCTTCTTCCCTCACTGTGGTGTCGGCAGGTAAACTCAAATCACTTTATTTTACGAAACGACACAAGTCTTCTTCCTCAGGTTGTCCTCCAATCAGGTTCCTGTGTGGTATTTGTCCTCGTGTCCAGTCCTTCTCTTCACTGTCCCTGGGCCTGTAATGGCTGGGGCCTCACAAAATCCTTACCGATAAAAAAAAAAACGTATGTTTGTTAGTTTCGCTTCAGGGCGAATAAATGCGTCTTTTCCACGATTGTTTCATGTTCTAGTCACGTTTACAACCTGTAAAATGGGTTTTCAGTATCGACTCGTTGATTTCTCAAATCCGAGTTCTTGATTTTCGAATCATACTAGGCAGAACATTCCGGCATACGCAAACACTTCTATGCACACATTTCTGGCCTGATTTTGATAAGCGCCACAATCGTGATCATTCTGAAGAAGTAAAGAACTGACTTTAGAGAGATGCTGAACCATATAAAGTCATGAAGGGATTTTAGGATTGTACACGGTGTTTAACAGGTAACCAGTGTAGAGACCGTACATTTGGACTAATACGGTTGTACTGCTGTGAGTACGTTTTGTGACGACTGCTTCGTCTACGAATGATTGGACAGGCTTAGAGTTGCTAGGATTGGCTTCGACTCCCCGTCACCCAGAAATGGAAAAAGTTGGGGGAAAAAAAAAGAGGATTGCTGTTCCTGCTCTTCGTTAATATTCAGGCTTCGTCGTCACTGCCTTTTAGCTTTTATGTCGAGATATCATGATGGTTTGTCACCGTCACCATTACCGTTGCCACGGAGACGGGATTGTCTCGTCTCGCGTCTGTTGCGTTTACAACAAACTTCCGTTGGGTTTCTTTGCGTTTGTTTTCAGGCAACGCGCTGGGCGTCCCGTGACACGTCTGAAGATCCCCACTGTTGACGAAACAAAGAACGCTGGAGTTTCGGGAAAGCCGGAATAAAGTGACGTTTCCATTTCCTTTGCGTTCCAGCGTCTAGGAGTTCGAGACGCCTCCCGTGTTGAGGATTGTAATTGTGTTTCGCAGCGATCCAGCGACGTCGAACACACACACGTATTCCCTTTGAGCAAAATCCGAGGACGCGGAACAGCGGCGGCTTTGATCGAGCATTTGAAATGCAAAGAGCGGGATGGCTTTTCTCGCGCTCTCTTGTTTCCTCTAGCTCCCTCTTTTCATCAAAGCTCTTATTTATTCCCTTTCTTTCTCTTTCCCTCCATCTGTGCCGACACTCCGAGTTGCCATGACTCTCTTTAGTTGGCGCTAAATACAGAGCGGCTGCATCCGTCAGTGTCACGGCTGCCGATTTAAAGACCATCTTTGTTTCCCAGAAATCTGGAAAAGAAAATTGCAACTGCAGCTTTCGGTTTCAAACTATTTGTTGGGAAATTTGTCGCATGTGGTTGTCCAATAGACTTAATTGATTTATTATTATATATTATGTTATTATTTTATAATAAATATTCATTTATTATTATATTCAACTGCTCTCAAGTGCACTCGATCTGCACTCGACGTTTTTTGTCTTGTATAGTTTTATGATGAAAATGTTATATCTTGGTATTGCCTTATGACAACATCTTTTGTGTCTTAGTATAGACTTATGACACATTTTATTTGTCTTAGTATATACAGCCTTGTGAAAAAACTTTTGTGTCTTAGTATAGCCTTTTGACAAAAAATGATATCCTAGTATTGCCTTGTGACAAAAATCTTTTTTTATTTGTCTTATTATTTCCTTATTACAATTTTTGTCCTAGTATTACCTTTTGACAAAATAAAAAAACCCAAAATATAAAAGGTAAAAATGGACTGTGAGCCTTACAAGACAGAAATAAATGTGATAAATATGTTGCAAAAACAGACGTTTTCATAATCTGTTGCACCTCATAGTCAGAAAAATGAGACAATTATGTAACGTCACGTTTAAAGTTTCAAGTGAGTGAGATTGTCAATATTGCGAACCATATTGAAATGGGCGCTCTGCTTTTTAACTCATCCAAGTGAAGTTGAGTTTGACCCTTTGGCGATTATTTATTTATTTATTTTTTTTCGCGACATCCCCGTAGCATCGTGGTGTTTATCGTATGTTCTGCGCGAGTTGGTTTTGTCCGTTTGTAGTCTGTAGACGATCTGACTTTACATCTCACTCGCTTACGGTTTCCATGACACCCACCTGCTCCGCCGTCACCAAGAGCTTTCCGGGACGATAAGAGCTGTAATTGACTCTGTACTTTCCCGTTGTGTGTCTCGTTTTTTTTTTCTCGTTAAACACGACATGCCAGTCACATGATTTTGTGATTGGAGCTCCTGGTGAACGTTGGTTTCCTCCGGGTCTCCGGTTTCTCCCACAGTTCTAAAACACGCAGCGCTGTTTCTGCTCATGTATTTATTTATTTTTTTTAATCACAGTCGTTTGTAAACGTTTTGTTTCACGTGGCAATCAGATTCAGACTCACACTCCGTCACGAGCGCACAAGAGGGAGAGAACGAAAGCATGACAACATAAACTCTTTATCTGTCTCTCTGTATGTGTGTTTCTGTGTCTGTCTCTTTCTGTCTTTCTCTCTCTCTCTCACTCTCTATGTGTGTTTCTGTGTCTCTTTCTGTCTTTCTCTCTCTCTCTCTGTCACTTCTTTTTCTCACTCAGTCTCTCTCTCTGTCTCTTTCTTTCTCTCTCTTTCTCTCTGCCTTTCTGTGTCTCTCTCTCTCTATCTATTTCGTTCTCTGTCTCTCTCTCTTGTTATGTCTGTGTGTCTCTCTCTATGTCTCTTGTCTTTTTCTCACTCAGTCTCTCTCTCTTTCTCTCTGTCTCTTTCTTTCTCTCTCTATCTGTCTCTCTCCCTTTCTTTCTCGGTCTCTCTCTTTCTCTCTCTCTCTCTCTCTCTCTCTCTCTCTCTCTCTATTTCTTTCTCTCTCTCTGTTGTTATGTCTGTTTCTCTCTCTGTCTTTCTTTTTCTCTCTCTCTGTCTATGTCTTTTTCTCTCTCTCTTCCTTTCTGTGTCTCTTTCTGTCTCTCTCTCTCTTGTTTTATCTCTGTCTCTCTCTCTCACTGTCTCTTTCTTTCTCTCTCTCTGTCTGTCTTTTTCTCTCTCAGTCTCTCTCTCTGTCTGTCTGTCTCTCTTTCTGTGTCCGCTTGTATCTCGCAGCTCTAGAAGAAGAAGAAGAATTGAACTTTATTAGCTTTATTGAACTTTATTTATGAACTTTATTGTTATTTACTAGCGCTTCTCTTCACGTTGTGCTAGTGAAGAGAGGTTGTGTGTTCCACCCTGGAGTTTCTCTCTGGCTCTGGATGCGTGATGAGTTACACCATCTGGTGGCTTTTCTCCTCCTCGCGCTCTTTGTCTCGGCGTGAGATGAAGACGGGACATTGTGTCCTCGCCGGACGCGGCCCGAATCACAACACGTGGAGGTTAGAAGAGTTGAACTCCTCAGAACAGTCTGCGCCTATAGGAGGGACGGAGATATATACTGCACGCACTCTATAGGCCGGTTCACTCAGTTCACCGTTGCGCTAAAGGGAAAGTGTTGAATTGTAATAACGAGACTCGGATTAAACGCACGGACACTGTAGGATTACTATATATTAAGCAGCTTTCCCCCTTGTTTGGTCTTAAAGGACGTTGTGTTTATTCATTTATAGTGTGTGTGTGTGTGTGTGCGGATATTTATGTGTATGTGTATGTATGCATCATTTTATAAATTTTTTCATGTAGATGTGTTTATATATTTGTATTATACTTGTTCTAATATTGTATACAGGGTTGCTACGGGTGCTTGAAAATGCTTGAATTTCAATTATTTGAAATGTGTTTTCAAGGCCTTAAAAATGCTTGGATTTTAAGTGAAGTGCGTAAAAATGTCATTTTACTCATTTCACAACAAGCGAGAGGTAAACATTTCACAAACAAACAAAAAAATGACACGACGAAAAAATCTGAAGCGAAAAAAAAAAATGTTTCAAACGAAAACGTAAATATTGCAAGAGGGAAAAGTATAGCATTTTCATTTGTTTCTTTGAAATTTACGTTTGATATTTTGGCCACTAATCTGATTCCACAGACTTCTCAGAGTTCTGTTCTAGCGCAACAGCGCCCTCTAGTGGACAACACGGAAAGTCTCTTAAGCATAAATCCTTTTCTCCGTTTTAAGTTTTTAATTGCGTTGACACTTTATTCACCAACAGACGGAATTATTCTTCACTCCATAATGTCGACACTTAGATACACTACCGTTTTAAAACGCATGTTATAGAAAACATTAAATATGAATAGATTGTATGTATGATGTAGATGTGCTCGGTGAATCAAGTGCTAATTAAACTGTACACGGTTCGTGGTAAAATATTAATTCACAGTTTGTAGACGAATATGTTTTTGTATTTTTTTTTACGTTGATCAATAACGTACAATATTAAGCTCACATTTAAAATGAATATTCATGCAAATTTTCTTTTTCTATTTGTACATTTCCATACGTTTGTCATTCCCTGAAAATACTTGAGTGTGGTGGGGTTTTTTTTTTTCTTTTTTTAACTGAGTCTTTTTCCCCAATTTTTGAATACAGATAAATAATGGACTTTTTATTTTTAAAGACTAACTTTTTCTTTTTTTTCCTAACCGCCTAGGCACTTTGCGTTGTTCTCGAACTAAGAAAAGCGCTATGTAAATAAACTTGAACTTGGTGTTGAATATTATAATTAATAGTGAATATAGACTCCCATTGAAATGTTTATTCATACCTGGAGTAAAAATGTAATTGTTGCATGTACTTTGCTACAAATAGCTCAACGCAGTGAGACTTTTACGGTGTAGTTCCCTTTTCCGGCCGCCAGGTGTCAGAAACGAGCCGCATTTTTTTTTTAACATCGATCAATTAAAGATTTTTTTCCCGCTCTTCTAGATCACGGGGGCGATTCTTCTGGCGGTGGGATTATGGGGTAAGTTCATCCTGGGTCCGTACATCTCTCTGATCGCCGAGAACTCCACCAACGCCCCGTACGTGCTCATCGGCACCGGCACCGTCATCATCGTCTTCGGCCTGTTCGGATGCTTCGCCACGTGCCGCGGGAGTCCATGGATGCTCAAGCTGGTGAGGAACACGTTTGACCAGCGTTTAACTCCACACGTGCCCAGCAACACAAACCTCTCTGCTTTCAGTACGCCATGTTCCTCTCACTGGTCTTCCTGGCCGAGCTCATCGCTGGCATCTCCGGATTCGTTTTCCGACATGAGGTGAGACGCAGGCGTGACCCATGACGCATCAGTGGAAGCTCCATGTGTGTGTGTGTGTCAGATTAAAGGCACCTTTCTGAGGACGTACAACGAGGCGGTTCAGAACTACAACGCCCAGGACGAGCGAAGCAACGCTGTGGACTACGTGCAGAGGAGCGTAAGTGTCAGCGCCGTAGTATGAGCTAGTAATATTAGTAGGAGTAGTAGTTAGGAGTAGTAGTAGGAGTAGTAGGAGTAGTAGGAGTAGTAGGAGTAGTAGGAGGAGGAGTAGTAGGAGTAGTAGGAGGAGTAGTAGGAGTAGTAGGAGTAGTAGGAGGAGGAGTAGTAGGAGTAGTAGGAGGAGTAGTAGGAGGAGTAGTAGGAGGAGTAGTAGTAGGAGGAGTAGTAGGAGGAGTAGTAGTAGGAGGAGTAGGAGGAGTAGTAGGAGGAGTAGTAGTAGGAGGAGTAGTAGTAGTAGGAGTAGGAGAAGTAGTTGGAGGAGTAGTAGTAGTAGTAGGAGTAGTAGTCGGCGGAGTAGTAGGAGTAGTAGGAGGAGTAGTAGGAGGAGGAGTAGTAGGAGTAGTAGTAGGAGGAGTAGTAGGAGTAGTAGTAGTAGTAGGAGTAGTAGTAGGAGGAGTAGTAGGAGTAGTAGTAGGAGTAGTAGGAGGAGGAGTAGAAAGTCCGAAAAAGTGAAATTCAGAAAGTCCGGCAGCAAAACACACACAAATGCTAAAACATACTTCAATAAATAACACCCATAACCAGCGAATAAAATAAATATTACCATCAATTTTAAAAAAAGATAGTCGTTCTTTAACTAAAACTACATTAGAGCTGCACAATTCTGAATAAGGTGGGAATCTCATTTTTTTTTAAGATCACGATTCTTTTCACAATTCTTTCTGGATAGTTATTTTTTTTTAATATTCAACCCTGAAAATCAGGTTGTCAAAAAGCAATATAATACCACATATTACTTTTAATACTTCATATGTAAATACATGGAATTAAACACATAATGCAATGTAAAAGTAATGTTGTAAAGAAAACAAATCACCATTAAACTTAA
The DNA here is from genome assembly GCA_028031935.1 of Paedocypris micromegethes. NCBI lineage: Eukaryota > Metazoa > Chordata > Actinopteri > Cypriniformes > Paedocypris > Paedocypris micromegethes. The sequence goes on from CM051507.1 coordinate 5,833,474, forward strand.
AAACAAACATACCAATGTACAGTATTATGTACAGTTGTGGTCAAAATGATTAGCTCTGTTTAAAAGCACGTTTGAAATCGTGCTTATCTAACAATATTTTACTTATCAAACAATGATTATTTTGTAGGCGGGGCTAATCATTTTGTCCTCAGCTGTAGATGTTTACTGTGTGTGGTTTGCTGAGTGTCGTCTTCCAGTTTGAAACCGCAGTAAACACACACACACACACACTTCAGAATAAAATCCCTTTTCAGGTAGTAAAATGTCAGAGTTGATATCAGACTTACTTTACCGTTGTGTTTAATCACTCATTCATAGATTTTCTGTTTTGTTTTATTCGTCTGCTGTCTGACTCACACACACTGTTCTAGTGCAGGTAATTAGCATCATCACGCCCACGAGAGGCCACGCCCCAAAACACCACAGAAGTAATGCAAGATCATCTTTCCTTTAGAACATTTAGATGATCGCGTAGAGTTTCGCTGGATGCGGTCAGACAGAAACCGCTGGTCGTAGATCATAGAGTTTGTCAGAATCGTATAAATGCTTGATTAAGATCGCGAGGGGGTAGAATCGAGATTGCGCTCTTTTACCGATGAATGGTGCGTCTCTACTCTCAGAGCTTGTGTTTGAGTAGTAACTCGCTCTCTCCTCAGCTGCGCTGCTGCGGCGTGCAGAACTACACCAGCTGGTTCTCCAGCGTGTACTTCCCGGGGAACGGGATTCCACCCAGCTGCTGCGCCAACTATTCCGACTGCAGCCCGGCGGACATGAAGAACGCCACCGCCGCCGCCAGCAAGGTGCACCAGCAGGTACGCGGTGTGGGCGGAGCCTGCCAGGGCCGGGCCGCGGCACTAATGGGTGTGTCTGTCAGGGCTGCTACGAGCTGGTGACATCCTTCATCGAGACCAACATGGGCATCATCGCTGGAGTCACGTTTGGAATCGCTTTCTCGCAGGTATGTGCGCAGCTTTAGAGAAAGAGAGAAGGGGGGAGGGGATGGGGAGAGAGAGAGAGCAGGGGGGTTGAGAGAGGGTATGGAAAGGTAGAGGTGTAGTTTAGGAGGGTAGGAGGGGTAGAGAGGAGAGAGAGCGAGAGCAGAGAGAAGAGAGAGAGAGGAGAGAGAGAGAGAGAGAGATGAGAGAGAGAGAAGAGAGAGAGAGGGGGGAGGGGATGGGGAGAGAGAGAGAGGGGGGGTTGAGGAGAGAGGGTATAGAAAGGTAGAGGTGTGAGTTATAAGAGGGGGGTAGAGAGGCAGAGAGAGAGAGAGAGCAGAGAGAGAGAGAGAGAGCAAGAGAGAGAAGAGAGAAGGGGGAGGGGCAGGGGGGGTTGAGAGAGGGGTATAGAAAGGTAGAGGTGTAAGAAAGAGAGAGAGAGAGAGAGAGAGAGAGAGAGAGAGAGAGAGAGCAAGAGAGAGAGAGGTGTAGTAGTGTTAGAGAAAGAGGTATAGTGTTAGAGAGAGAGGCAGAAAGAGAACAAGAGAATGATAGAGTTAGAGAGAGAGAGAGAGAACAAGAGAGAGTAATAGAGAGAGCAGGAGAGGGGTAGAGTTAGAGAGAGAGAGAGAACACGAGAGAGTAATAGAGAGAGAGAGCGGGAGAGGTGTAGAGTTAGAGAGAGATAAAGTGAATTAGAGAGAGAGGCAGAGAGAAAGAGGGGGGGTCAAGAGAGAGTGATGGAGAGGGGAAAGCTAGAGAGAGAGGGGTTGAGGGATATGGTTAGAGAAAAAGAGGGAGAGAAAGGTAGAGCAGGGGGTAGTGGGAGGTAGAGTGAGAGAGAGAGAGGGTAGAGAAAGAGGTAGAGCTAGAGGAAAAGAGTGAGAGAGGTAGAGCGAGAGGCGATAAAAGACACGATTAAGCACTTAAAATTAATTGCGCGTGTTAACACGTTAACTTTGACAGCACTAGTTTATATACATCTCTGGTGTTTTTTAAAGTATATTTTTAGATAAATAGTAATAAGAGCAAACCACCTTTACAGCGCCGCCTGCTGGAGATGAACGAAACGACCAAATCTCGAAATGATTCGTTCACTTTACTGTTAGAGGATTAAAGACTCAAATCAGTTAAAAGAATCGAACTTCCCATTACTAAGAGCGAGAGTCGTGCGCGGTGTGGAAACCCGTCACCCGGGGGCGTGGCACGTGTGCGTCTCAAAAGCCGCTTCGCCATGACAACACCAACCTCAGCCTGTCTGTGTTTCCCTAGCCCTCGTTTACTAAACACACACACACACACACACACCGCAATCTGCTCCTTTTCTCTATCTCTTCTTTCTCTCTCCTCTCTTTTTCTTCTCTCTCCTCTATCCCTCTTCTCTTCTCTCGCTCTTTCTCTTCTCTTCTCTCTTACTCTCTCTATTCTATCTCTCTCATCTCTCTCTCTGTCTCTTCTCTCTCTCTCACTCATCTCTCTCTGTCTTCTCTCTCTCACTCTCTCTTCTCTCCTCTCTCTCTCTCCTCTCACTCTCTTTTTTATCTCCTCTATCTCTCTTCTCTCCTCCCTCTCTCTACTCTCTAGCTTCTCTCTCTCCTCTATCTATCTTCTCTCCTCTCTCTCTGTCTCTTTCTTCTCTCTCACTCTCTTCTCTCTCTCTCTCTGTGTTTTCCCAGCCCTCGTTTAGTAAACACACACACGCGCGCACACACACACACACACACACACA
>CM051507.1:5836161-5850430 GCA_028031935.1 Paedocypris micromegethes
GCGCGCGCGCGCGCGCACACACACACACTCTAGCCGCGGGACAATTATGCAGATGCGGTCCGGGCCGCACTAATGGGTGTAAAGGGCCGTGTGGGAACACCTCGACCCCTCAGACTCCGCGCGCGCCGCTAATTGAACTGTAACGCGTTATCTGCGCGCGCGCGGGCGCCAATCAATGCCATCCTTCAGCGGCGCGGCGCGCTAATGCGTCTAATCCTCCGCCGCGTGCGCGCGCAGGGATCTTTGTTTCCCCTTTTGGCTTCGTTAAATGGAAATCAGTAAACACTCATTATGATTATAGGCGGAATTTCGGCGCGCGCGCGGAGCGATGCGTAAACCCGCGAGAGCAGCCGGCGGTAACGACTATCATCGTTTTTATTTAATTAGCGATGCCGCTGGAGGAGGAGAGACGCGCCTTCACCATGGCAACGCTGCTGACGCGGCTGTGTTTGTGTTTCAGCTGATCGGGATGCTGCTGGCCTGCTGTCTGTCACGATTCATCACCGCCAATCAGTACGAGATGGTGTAGCAGGTGATGCGCATGCGCCGTTCTGCTTCTGTTGCGGGGGTGTAACGAGTACCGGACAGCCACACTCGAGTAAAAGTACAGATGCTTGGTGTAGAAATTACTCCATTACAAATAACAAGTCACCGATTTCAAAAAGACTTGAGTCAAAGTGGAAAAGTATCCGATTTTAAAAGAACTTCAGTATTAAGAAGTGTTTTATTTGTACTCAATATAGGCAAAATGACATAAAAATGAGGCAAATATAGGCAAAAAAAAAAAATGTAAAAACAAACTCTTGTACGTATATATATAATAAAGTTGTAATAAAGTTATATATCATATAATACAATTTGTAATACACAATCTTCCTCTTCTGAGTATTCAAGTTCTAGTTTGAGTTGCTTCTCAAGTGATTATCACGGTTTCTCTGCATTACAATTATACAAAGAGATGCAGTGTACCTAACAAACTACGTATAAATTCATTGAAAAGCACATCACAAACTCACAGCTAAATGTACTTTTTTGCATAACGTATAATTTCAGCGACTCATTTATTCACATTGCACACAAAAAATAGGCGAAAATACTTAATTAAATTTGTATAATTAAAATTAATCGCAAGCGTTAATGCGTTAACTTTGATTTACATGCATTGAAAAGTTTTTGAGCTTCTTAATATGGGAAAAAAGACGAGGTGATTCTTGCGTGAATACAGTATACGAGACTATGACAATTACGTGTTTAATGACTGTTTGTTCCTAAAAATATGTTCTTTACTTTAAAGGAGTCACTATGTCTTATTTTCAGGGTTACTGTGATTTTTTTTTTTTTTTTTTCTTTTTAAATATTTTTTTTTATTGAGCCTCAGAAAGCCGTTGTGTATATACCATCGTCTTTGCCTTTTCGAAATTCCACAATAGTAACCACTCTTTTTTTTCCCCGTAGGATTGGACGACGCGGGACACACAGAAAGGGAAAGCAACCCAAAAACGCTAGCACACTCCTTCCTTCCTACTCTTTCTTTTTTTTAATCGTGTCTCTTTTAATGGTTTCCCGACTGTGTTTTCCTGTATTCTGGTAGTGCGTCATTCCTGAATCGTGCGGTTGTGCCATGACCAAAGCCTCTCCTTCCGACGCTTCAACATTAGCGAGGAAAAGGAAGCGGTTTTAAGATGCACTCCTGCGTTCCTTGCATGCAGAAGCGTCTCGCCATCTTCACCACCTCAGCGTCTCTAACGCCATGTCTTAACCAACCAGCCAATCGGAAGAGAAACCCTGCGTTTTGATTGGACGGTTTTGTGGCATTTCTTTCCTCCAAAAAAGACGTAAAAGTAAAAAAATGCCTGTCGCGGTGAACAACGTGTGAATGTAATTAATACAAGGAATGTAGTCGTTCAAACAAACTGGTATTTCAAGAGGACGGACGCCATTGGCTGACTCCGCCCACTCTGGAATCTCATTCCCCCCTCCTCAAATCTCGCGATCTGATTGGCTGTGGTGGTTGGGACTTGGTGTTATCTAACGCTCATCAAAGGGAAAACAAACCGAAACGGACGACATTGCGATTCGTTGTGACTTGTGGTGTCGTACGATCTTTTGACGAAAGGGGCGTGTCTCAGAAACTCGTTGTTGTGACGACGATAAAGAAGCGTTTCCTGTTTCGCAGATTCCCGCTCTCCGTTGAAAACTACCGTAAAGCTTCTGTTTGGTCGTCTAGATGCGGCTTCACGATATCGTTCTCGTAGCTGTGGTTCCTTTATCTCGTGACGCTTTAGAGATCGCGTGCACCTTTATAGCAGCGGCGGACGGACATTTGGACACGTTAGAATTTTGATAGTGTTTCTAAAAAAAACATGTTCCCGAAAAGAACCTTTCAAAATATTACATTTATTATTAAACCACCATATCTGTACTGTATATACACTTCCCATAAATATAGTCGTTATAGAAGTGTTTTAAAGTTCAGCAGGAAGTGTGTTATCGGAAAAACCGTGGCGAATTCAATATTTGTAACCGGATTAATAGCGATGTTTTATTTAACACGTGACTTGTTTTAGTTTTATTTATTCTACGGCGTGTGTGAAATAATCTGGTTCCGTTAACACAATCCCACAATGTCACGTCGTTTGCTATTTAATTCCTGTGTTTTGTATAGGGGAATTTTTTTATTTGTCACATGAATTTTGAACGCGACTATTTTCCCCTTATTGTCGATTGAGTTGTAAAAAACGAAGGGATCCTAATGAATTAAATCACACAACCAAGATGACACAGTGACAATGTACTTTGTATATTAAAATGTACATTTTTAAAAACGCATCACCAGCTAGCATGCCAACAATGTGTTCACGTTGATATTGTAAACGACCGTAATCGCAATGAATAAAAAAAGCTACTTCGTCGTTATCAAACCAACAAATGTGTCTGTTTTTCCACACTTTTAAGACATTTGCTTTGGATATTTGAGTGAAAATGTGAATGGTTGAATGAAGGTTACCTATTGGTCATCCAGGCGGTGAGTTTCCTTCCGGTGGGCCGGGATTGTCTGCAGATCCTCGTCACCTAGAAATAGAAAAGCGGTTCCGAAAATTTGACGTGTATGTATGGATAGTGGCGTCATGAAGTTCCGCTATCAACCGCTAGGTGACACCAGGACCTTGTGGAAAAACGTAACGCGGCAGCGGACGAAACCGCGGAATGAATGGAAGAAGACTTTCATTTTCGCACGAATGAAGTTGTATAATAACTTATATTAAAGATGTTAATTACTGTAGTTTGGTGCCATTTGGTTTGAGTCAGCTTAAAAAAAGTGTTTTCATTTCCACGTATCTCATAAAAACAAATGCCAATCCATCTCCCTCTTGAAGACGATCGAAACATTAAAACTTTATTCCGAGTTAAACAGTTGTTCATTTTCTCCGGGTCCGCATGTGGGATTTGCGGTCAACCAAACACTCATGTAGAACTAAGGCCTATCTATCTGTTGTAGATTTCGATTTTCTTTTAGTTAAAACATTTTTGTTCAAACTGGCTTTGGTTGACTATTTGCTATGATAAATCCAGTGTTATTTTAACTCTTGTTTGGTAAAGAGGTAAAAGACCCGTCAGCATGGCGGGCGACTGGGGTTCGAGTCCCCGACGGCTCATAGACTACTATTGTACAGAACAAATCGTGAAAACACCCGTTATGGTGAAGAATGTTTTTTTTTTTATTAAATCAGGTTGTAAAACAGCGTGATTCCATGTGGGGCTCGAACTCACAACCTTCAGATCGTGAGGCTGACGCGCTGCATACTGCGCCAAACAGGCCTTTACTAGTTAACGCGATTACTGCGTTAATAAGCTACGTTCATTAGGTTTGAAAAAAATGGAAAAATGGTATATTTTCCGCTTTGAAAGTAGATCGCACCGCTTCTCGTATTTACTCAGTCAGGACTGAGAGTCAAACGATGATGGTCGACAGAACCATCAGGACTCGAGCATCGCCTTGGACCAGCAGTTAAACCAGCACTAACCTTGTGAAAGGCCTTTGTCTTACTCTGGCCGTCAAAAACGAGACAAAAGGACAAACATGGCTCAACGGTTTACACGATTGTGAAATAATGACACACGCTTTGCTATTAAAATATCAGTTTAACCCTCCTATTATGTGGGGCTCAAACTTAAAAGTGTTTTTTTCACTTTGAAACTTCTGCTTGGCTAATTGTTGTAATCATCAAATAAAAAAATATAATGATTCAGTTCACATATGTGTAACAACACACGTTTATTTTACAAAGATTATGTTTGGATCAAATTGACCAAGGTTAAAAGTAAAAAAAAAAACATTTTTAAACATGAAAACTCCCTGACAGATTAAAGCACCTTTTCTTTATCATGGCACTGGTTTTTGTGTCGATCTTTGCTCCTTTAATACGTAACAAATGCTGTTTATGTTTAACAATGTTACACTATATGCGCTTGGACAGTAAATGTTACTTTACTATCTTCACTGATCTCTGACTGATTCTTGACTGGACACTGATACATTCAAAATAAAGGAAACCAAACGTAATATGGAAGTTGAAAAATTGATGACAATAAATCCTCTGCAATCCACTGGACTAATGGTGAAATTGCCGTTTTCTCCGGCTGAAGCCTGGATCCTTAAGATGGAGCAAACATCTCGAATTAAACACCTACACTTCACATGTCCCCCAGTGTTTTATTCTCAAGTAGCTAAACGGTTTTTTTTATTATTTATAAATTTTTTTTAAAAACCTCAGCAGTACTGTATCTCATAATGACTTGGGACTTAGTGTGAAGTATATTATATCATTAGTCATTTTTTTAAATGCTATGATATAAATGTCATTAACCACTGATTTCTTTTTTTTTTTTATTCCAATACATATTTTATTTAATGGTGTCAAACATTAAGAGTCTCCATCAGCAGAAGCGCCTCAGACACTCGTCATCATGAAAGAACATGGATCACCTCATCAACGCGAAGAGCGTCCTGCGAAAACAACGATTGACACCATTTATATATTCTTGACAGACAATGACTTTGTAATTACAGTACAAGAATAAACTTACCACGAGGAGGCAAATCCTGACATCAATTCCATACGTGGGTATTTAAATTTCACATTATATAGTCTACAGTACTAACATGTTTAGTATTAGAAGTCGTTCTAAAGTTTTCAAACATTAATAAAATAAATAAACGCAATCAAAATAATTTCAAATACTGAAAAGAAGCACTTTTATAAGAGCGACGTCAGAATATTCAAGTACTGTACAGGCAGAAGATGTGGTAAACCATGGTAAAACACGAAGCATTAGTACGAGTTTACTACAGCTACCAAAGTGTAAAATGGAATGGAATCATTTCACACCATCTGTCATTTACTGTTTGCATATAAACATATAAAAAACCGTTTAGATGTGTTTTGCTGATTAGCGAAACAGTTTATTACTCAGAATTCTGTTATAAGCCAAAGCGAGACTTTTCTAGAACAAAGAAGCAAAGCATTTTATCTCTGGCAATATGGTAAAACAAAAATATACTGGTTTGCTACAGCTACCAAAGTGTAACTGACGTAAAATAGAATGGAACCATTACCTTTTACACATAAAAACCGTTTGAAATTAGTTTTGCTGATTAGCATAACAGTGTATTACTCAAAATGTAGTTATACGCCAAAGAGAGACTTTTCTATCTAAAACGGAGAGATTGTGAGTAATGATCACGTAATTACAAACGCATTAGGCGTAACATACGTGAATTACACTTTTTCTACCTTCCACGACCGTGAGTCTTGGCCCGAAGCCGGATTCCCCTCTCGCCTCGTGATTGGCTGTCGCGATGCGCCGTCCTTCCGTATGACCTAAGCGACCGCGCTCTGATTGGACGGCCGCGGCGTAGCGCTTGTGGGCCGATGCTTTGTGTCATGAATATTCATAAGCGCCGAAGCTCCGCATACACGCGGCCTCACCCACAGACGGCGGCTAGATTAGTCTCTTATCTCTCCGCGGCTTTATCGCGGGATTCCTCGGACTTTACCGGACACTTTCGGACCGAAAGGGAGCGAAATATCGCCCAAGGTGGGTTTCACGTTCACATTCTCTGCGAGACTTGCTGCTTTGCCGGCCGGCGTTTAGCGACACACCGTTAATTCGGTTAATCTGACGCGTAGATTAGCGTGTGACCGCGATATCTTTGTTTTAGATGCTTATTCCTCACTCAGCCGTTGTGATTAACGGTTTGATGATTATATAACGATAAAGGATTACGTAACGTGACGTGCGTCGCCATTATCCTTCCGCGTCTGTTATTTCTAGGCCGGGCCAGGTTGCACTTTTGATTGACGCGCGCAAGCCACGCCCCTCGCTTTAAATCCACCTTTGCCTGCAGAAACTCACTAAGGCCAGAAAGAGATCCGTGCGGATAAAACCTTCAGCCTGGAGCTTCCCGACTGCGTCTACGCTCCGAGCTTCCCATCTCTTCACGGCTCAGCGAGGCGAAGATGATGCAGATCTGCGAGTCCCACAACCAGAGGAACTCTCTGTTCAACGCCATGAACCGCTTCCTGGGAGCCGTGAACAACATGGACCAGACGGTGATGGTGCCTAGTTTGTTGCGGGACGTCCCGCTGGATCAGGAGGAGGACGAGGAGAAGGACATGTACGGCTCGTACGCGCTCCTCAAGTCCATCAGGAACGACATCGAGTGGGGCGTCCTGCAGGCCAAGGACAAGCACGGCGTGCAGACGGAGGCCAGTGACCAGGACTTGGAGAAGCTCTTCCACTTCCACCTGAACGGGCTGCACACGGTGCTGAGTCAGCTGACCCGCAAGGCCAACACCCTGACCAACAGGTACAAGCAGGAGATTGGAATCGGGGGCTGTGGGAATTGAACGGGGGTTCAAACGGACCCCTGCTGTCCTCCCTGTGACTTTAAAACCCCCCGATTCGGAAGGAAAAAAACACAGCAGACTTGGGACTGCGTGCGGTTTGTGAGTCTCTAATATTGTTTGCACAGTCCGGCTCGGAAATGGAAATTGTACGCAAGTGTACAAAAAAAAAGGAGAAATGTAAAAACGCCCCTTAAAAAAACAACAACAAGAAGATATGCAATGATCATTTCTGTTAATGTTTGCACAGTCCGGCTCGGAAATGGCTTTGGAAATTGTATGCAATTGCACAAAAAAAACTGTGAAAAGAAATGAAATGTAAAAACGCCCCTTAAAAAATACCCACAAAGATATGCAATGATTTCATTTCTAACGAGATGTGAAAATTTTGACGCGAACCGGGTCAAAACGCGTGACGTCTCAGTCGATGATGGAGTCGCGTGATTCGTCTGGCGGATGCTGAGAGATTCCGGAAGATTGCGTCACGAGACTGAAAGTGTGTACCGTGTTTTTGTTCACCAGTGCGGAGATGGGAATAAATAAAGGTTTTTGTAAGTGCGTGGTGGGCGCAGCGTGTGTGATTTGCAGTGCTGAAGTAGTCACTTTGGTTACTTGGTTAGAAGTATAGATACTAGAGTTAAAAAGTACTTCTGTGAAAGTAAAATGCCTAATATTTTACTAAAGTAAAAGTACTGTTACTATAACTGATAAAAGTAAAAGCAATGCAAGAAAACAAATGCCACTGTATTGTTCTATTAAAATGTTGTAATTACATTAAAAATGAATGCATTTTATTACAAATCTTCCGTGCAATCTGCGCCGCCTCAAGACACTAAATCACACAGGCTTCTCGGAGGATGATAAATCTGTAAAAACTTGTAACAAAATAGATTCTTTTCAAATATATTTTATAAAATAATGACCTAAATATGAACTCATGTTCGAAAATCTAGCTTCAACATTACAATACCTCCTTTATCTCTAGTATAAGATAAATAATATCTCTCTAAGTCTCACAAAGATACTAACTGAAATGTTTTTCAGTGTTGACGTGAGCTTTGAGATCTCGGGCAACTTTATTACACAAAGCTTTACACGTCAATGTGGCTAGTTTTGAAGAAGTAACAAATAGAAAGTATAGATATTTGCTTAAAAAAATAAGTAGTATAAGTAAAAAGCGGAAAAATAAATAATCTAGTAAAGTAAACCAAATTTCTACTCAAGTAAGGTAACAAAGTAGTATTACTTTGTTACTTGACACCTGTGGTGATTTTACTGTACGGCTGGCGCGCGTTATATTAAGAGCTGGCAGCGGCTTCTTCCTCGTTTGTGCTGATGAGTCACGGCCTGAGCTGCGTTTAATGACGAGCGCTAATCTGAGGAGCGTCTACCGTCCCTGGAATCCGAGTCCACACTAAAGTAGCAAGTAGCTTTATGTTCAGTTTATGGTTACTACTATTAATACCAAAGTACTGCAGAGCCTAGGGGGTGGGGCTACGAAGGGCGGGGCGATCAATTCCTACCTGTACTTTGAATGGACATTTTACTGCAAAACACGCAACGTACACTTTAAACACGCGTAGCAGTGATTTGATTCCTGAATTGATACCACTCAGGCAAAACCGAAAAAAAAAGTTATTTTACTGCTGATTTAGACATTGTTTTTTTGCACTGTATATTTTGCCAAAACGTATTTGTTGTAATCCTTACAAAAATTTTTTAACGCACTTAGATAGGAACAGCTGAGAAGTAATGTCATTTTTAATGCGCATGCGCAGCGTAGGAAAATCTGAGCTGTAGGAAAAATTTTCATAAAAATTTGAAATGTTTCATAAACATTTCAATCTCAAAAACAGGACGATTGGTGACTCTAGTTCAACGTTCGCAGAGGATCTGAAAAATAACTACCATATTTACTCGACGTTCGCAGGGCACTTTTCCCACAATTCTTTAAAATATATATAATGCAACCATATCAATGACAATTTAACCTTAAACATAAATTAACAATAACTTAAATAGTTTAATACCAACTTAAACAAACAAGGTTACTTTATTTTTAGGTTTCCTTTACGACCAAGAATGTCAGAATAGTTTTAATATTTCTATAGGATTAAAGAGCGTCTGAACAGGTGTTCTATCATTTTTTCCCCCTGTAGTTCCGTGCTATATGTTTAAGTTGGGTGGTTAAGTGTTTAATGATATTTTAAGAATGTATTCTCGTCTTATTCCGGAAGTGTCCTGATGGGCCCCAAATAACCGGAATTGACTTTATATGAAACACATAATTGGGTTTCTACTCATTTCTATCTTTTCACTTTTCTCTCATTTCTTTCCCCCGTCTCATAAGGGGGTCTAAACAAAATACCACAATCTCACAACTGATGTGGGGGGGGGGGTTGACTTATAAACGAGTAAATACGAGACCTGAAATAATGTTGACCGCAAAAAGCCAGCGGAAACAAAAACTAGCTAAAAATAATCTCGTAATAACTTCGGCTGCGCTTGATCGTGTTTTTGTCAGCTTTGACAAAATTGAATTAATTGACACTTCCCGTCATGTCCCAACATGAAACGTCATCGATTAATTTTGTGACGGCGAGGTCAAAGCTAGCGTGGCTAAGCTAACGTAACTCATTCATCGCATCTTTTTCCTGCAAATCAGCCTGACATAATAACGCCGCCGCACTGTAACGCCAGCGGGAAACATCGCACAAACATGTTTTTCTGAGCGGCGTTAATTACTGGTTATCAGCGTGACCTGAAAGCTGCTGTCGGAGCGACTCGTCCGGATAAACAGACCTTTGGCACCGACACGGGCCGCGTAATAAAGCGTCAGTCGCTTCGCGTAACGCCGGTTTCCTGCCGTATTCTTTAATGAGGCGCGGAAAAGCTGACTGGCCGTTTCCCGCCGGGCTGATGTAAGAGGCGTGACAGACCTGGAGCGCGGAGTCATGTGACTGGGACGATCCCAGGTGTGATGCAACGTCTCCTCTGGGTGCGCGCGGCTTTGTGTCGCATCCTAATGTGTTTCCGTGCAGAAAGACGGAGGAAGTGGAGAACGGCCTCGTCTGGCTGAGCTGTGCTTTTCGTCGCACGGATTTCGTCGCGTTGGCGTTTACTGTAATTGGCGTGGGTTTCCAGTTCGTTAGTGCTCAATTCTGGCCAGCCATTCCAACTTGGGATCGGGATTTTCCAGTTCAACATGTTGAAGTTTCACGCGTTTGTCCGACTCAAACGATTGAATCCCAGTCGACAGAGCGGATGGTTCTCGGATCTCGTCATGGTTTTTCCCCGATCTTTCTGTTACAGTGTTAATTTCGTTGACGGAATATTTACATCAAGGACACTTTTTCCCCTGATGAAAACGAAACAAGAACTATATATAAACTCCCGCTCAGGGACAAAAACTTCAACTGCGTTTTTTGACACTTTTGTCAACGGATAAAAACTAAACGAAAATGCCTTTCGTGACGACGTCCAATCTTAATCCGAGCTTGTGGAGGAAGGCGAGTGCAAACGCAAAGAGAACCAATCAGGACACAAAGTCTTTCAGCTGCAAGAAAAGCGGCAAATGTTTTCAATAACGTCTTCTCTGGAAGGAAAAAAACGGTCAGATACATGGATTTGTTTTACATTCAACGTCACCTTAGAAAATCTGTATTTTCTCAATCTTGCAACAATCACGAGCAAAAATACAACACACCTGAAACTTGTTTTTTCACCGTGAAACTATTTGTTACTTATAAACATGATTCATTTATGATTGTGAGTCATTTATGAGAATACGGTTATTATTTGGTTTGAAAGAAAAATTCATAAAAAATAAGTTCAAGAAAAATAAACGTTTTTCCAAATGAGTAAGATCTGTGTAACTATGTTCACAGTTGACTACGCATTCAGATTTCTTCGACTAAAATGTTGTGGTATTAAGTCGACTAAAATAAAAAATTAGGATTCATTTAAGATTTATTCAAGATGCTAGTTTTGATTTTGAAGCGTGGGCTGGGTTTCTTTTGTGTGTGGGCGTGGCCATGCTTAAGTATGTATTGCAGGCTAATTTTGCGTACTTAAGTGGCTGAAAAACAGTCAGAAAACTTAAAAGTATTCTTGATTAGTGTAATCTGCATATAAACAAAAAATGGTTCCCTTGACATATTTGTAACGCCTGCTACATGTTTTTGTTACAAACCCTTCAGACAAAATGGAAGCTAAAAAGAGTCTGAGAGATTAAAAATGTGTTTCTTTGCAACATTGAGACATAATACACCGCTGTCTCACACACACACACACACACACACACAACACACACACACACACACACACAGTAATATACGTGAACTGAATCATTTAAAAATTTTTTATGATAATTACACCAAGTGAAGTTTCCAAGTGAAAAAAATACTTAAGTATTTTTAAATATTTTTAAAACTTTGAAAACAGGACCCGGGCATAATAGGAGGGTGAAACTCCCTTTATACATCGGTAACATTTCATTGGTGAAGATCATCGGCAACCGCGTCGTTATCTGCGCTGAAGCGGCGTAATACGATCCGGGACAGAGCTCGAGTGTCTTCTGAAGGGGAGGGGCTTCTGATCCGCGCCGATCTCAGATCACCTCGCCAGGTTTCCTCCGCTAATCACGTGCGTGGGGAGGGGCTTCTGATCCGCGGCGACGCCCTTGAGCACCAATCTCAAATCACCTCACCGTCTTTCCTTCACTAATCGCGCGCGCGGAGAGGGGAGGGGCTTCTGATCCGCTTCGACGCCCTTGAGCGCCGATCTCAGATCACCTCGCCAGGTTTCCTCCGTTAAACGCGCGTGGAGAGGGGAGGGGCTTCTGTTGGGGAGGGGCTTCTGATCTGCGCGACCGTCGCGGTTAACGGAGGAAACCTGGCGAGATGATCTGAGATCGGCGCTCAAGGGCGTCACATAGCAGGAAAAAAAAAAGCATCCGCCATCATCACGTTCTTTGCATTAAAACGGCTCGTCTTTTCTATCCCGGTATTTTTCCCCCGCGAGCGTCCTCGTTACCCTTTTGAAATCCACGGCATTAATGATTCGTCTCTATTTCGCGTGATTTGCATGAGAGAGAGACCGCGAGAGAGAGAGAGAGAGAGAGTAATGAGGGGGCGAGAGAGACCGCGGGAGTCGTAATTGCCTTCCGCGGCGCGACGGAGAACGAGACGCCGCTTTGAAACTTCATCTCGGGGCTCGAGGCCATCACAGTCTGAGGAGCCTGTCAAGAGCCGCTGTTCTGAAAATTCTTCCTACAGCTCAGAATTTCCTACACTGAGCATAATAATACGTCGCTGCTCAGCTGTTCTCCGCTCAGATTTTTCTACTTTCCGCGCCACATGCGCATTAAAAAATTCGCTATATCTATCGGTTTCTTCTTCTACTTGATCCTACAAACATTCCTACCTGTAGTTTTGATATTGTAGCATTGGATCAATGAATAAACATAAATGCACTAAATGAACACTTATAACAGTACACACGATATTCGAAACATGTTACAATATATTGTTGTTATTTATGTTCAGTTTTGGCGTGTTTTAACGCGCTCTAGCTAGGAACAGCTGAGTAAGTAAGTGTAGGACGTTCTGAGCTGTAGGAAGAATTTTCAGAACACCGGCATAAGAGCGGAGAGAGGAGCGCTGAGCGAGGAGGACACGCCTCCTCCTGACCTTATGACCTCGGCGGCCTGACGCACGCACACACACACACACACGCACTCTCTCTCTCTGTCTTTCTCTCACACACACACACTCTCTAAACGCATTATATATCACACATACACACTCTCTTATACACAGACTCTCTCTCTAAACACACTATATCACACACATTCTTTCTCTCACACACAACTCTCTCTCTCTCTCTCTCTCTCACACACACACACTCTCTTTATCACACACACCCTATCACACGCACGCACACACACTCTCTTTCTCTCACACACACTCTTTTACGCACACATACTCTCTCTTCTCTCTCTCGCTCTCTCACACACACACACACACACACACACACACACATACATAGTCTTTATCACACGCACACACTCTACTCTCTCACACACATTCTCTCTCTCTCACACACTCTCTCTCTCTCTTTCACTCTCTCCAAACAAAAAAAACAAAGAAACACGTGGGCGGCACGGTGGCGCAGTGGGTAGCGCTGTTGCCTCACAGCAAGAAGGTTCCGATTGTGACTCGTGGTGTGAGTTCGAGGCCGGTCGGGCCGTTCTGTGTGGAGTTTTCATGTTCTCCCCGTGCTTGCGTGGGTTTCCAGAGTGAAGTGGACGCTGGCGCAGATTGGCTGCCGCTATTTCACCGGGCAATTGGTGTGTGTGTGAATGTTGTGTGTTTCTGTGAGGCGACCTTGAGTTTTTAGAAAGGCGCCAATAAATAAAAAAATCGAATGGATTATTATGATTATCATTTTAAACAAACACACACACACACACACACACACACACACACACTCTATCTCTCTCACACACCCACACACACATACACTCTCTTTCACTCTCTCCAAACAAAGAAACACACACACAGACACACACACACTCTCTCTCCAAACAAAGAAACGAACACGCGCACACACACACACTATCACACACACATTCTCTCTCTCTCACACACACTCTCTTTCACTCTCTCCAAACAAAGAAACAAATACACACACACAACTGTCTCTCTCTCTCTCTCTCTCGTCTGGTGGCCGATAAAGGAGGTCATAAGGTCAGGAGTAGGCGTGTCACCCGTAAGCTCTCCGGACACGAGAGACTTAATCAGCGGTTTTATGCGTCTGTTTGCGTTTTAATATCGCGCGTGGCGGCGTTATGTGCTTTCAAACGTCGGCGAGTCTCCAGAAAATAAACACGTTTCATCAGATGGAAAAAGTGCGTTTCAACGGACAAACACAACGCTGATGTGGAGCAACAACACGGCGTCGTTTGCACCTTAAAAGTCGGTTTTGGCTCAACCAATCAGAGGCCTGCATTCGTTCGTAAAACTCGAGATGGGAAACACAATCCCGTGCGGAGTTTGTGATCGATACGCAGACGCTCGCACGGCTCCACAGAGAGTGTTTTAACATCAGCGTCTTTATCTCTGATCATCATCATCTGTGATTGATCCAGTATCAGCTGAAGCACATGATTCCAGCGGCGAGAGGAGACGATACACACCCAGTCACACACACACACTCTCTCACACACTCATACACACTCTCTCACTCTCTCACACACACACTCTCTCACACACACACACACACAAGCACACACTCTCTCTCACACACACACACAAAAGCTCACACACTCTCTCACACACACACTCTCGCTCTCTCACACA
>CM051507.1:5874720-5903779 GCA_028031935.1 Paedocypris micromegethes
CTGTCTGTCTGTCTCTCTGTCTGTCTGTCTGTCTGTCTATGTCTCTCTCTCTCACTCTCCCCAGGCGTGATGACTGACTCCACTCGTCTGTCGTCACCTGCAACAAGACGCCGTGATGTAAATCAGTTGTCTGGGTTTGAGTTTCAGCGTCATCAGCGCAGATATGATAATCACATTGATGATGCGTTAGATGCTCCGCGTCTGCGTGTGGGATCGTTACGTGGGGCGGGGTCAGCGCACGCGCGTGTGCGTGTGTGTGTGTGTGTGTGTGTGGGTCTTGGCGCTTGGTGCAGGTCGCGCATTGAAACATGCACATTCGTCAATAAGCGGCTGATCGATAATCTTAACTGCGCATTGACGGCAGACACACACACACACTCTTACACACACACACCTGCGGGAAACACACCGCTTCGCTCTCTCGCTCCTCACTTTTTTCCGCTTCACACTCTGATAAGTGTTTTTCGTGTGTTTTTGATTACATATGAGCCCAGTAATTCCCATCTTCTGTCCTGATCACCAACTTCTATTATACACAGATAATACCGTAATTACGCAAATATAAGCACCCCCCTGATTTTTCAGGCACAAAATACATTTGTTTGCTTTTATTTCTGGCTTTTTTTTTTGTATTTCTTTGTGCAGCAGACAGAGCGATTTGATTGTGTTTGACTCCAGTGTTCTTCGTTTTACACTGTTTTCTTTTTGATAAAGTTTTGCTTACAGACTCATTTTCAGGCGCTAGCTGTTAGCCGTTAGCACTGACCTATGGGATGGAATATGCTCTGTCTGTTAAAATAATAAAGACTATTTAGTATTTATTATACTTATTTAGTATACTACTAGTATTATTTAGTTTAATTGTACTTCTTTCAGTCTTATTTTGTCTCTGTTAAGTGTCGCGACGTGTCTAATGTTCCTTTATTTTCTATCACTAAGCTAATAAAAACGTATTGGCACGTCTGCCTCCGGAACCACTATTTAAAGAAAGAACCGAAACACACAAATGCGCCGCAGCAAAAAAGCGAAGCATTTCTGTTTATTTGTCTTGATTCCTAACATGAAATCTGGAAAAATGGGGGGTTATATTTACACGCGTATTTGAAATAGTTTTTCAAATTTTTGAGCCACTAAAATTGCCAGAAAAACGGGTACTTATATTCGCGTAAATACGATTTTTCGTTTTCGCAGCTGCCTGAGATTCCCGTGTAATCCTGTCTCTCTGTCTCTCTCTCTCTCTCTCTCTTCGTCTCTCAGCGTATTTTCCCCTGTCTATCTCTCCGTCTCTCCGCTCTCTCTCTCTCCCTTGTTCTTTGTGCCGGGGCTTCCGTGCTCAATATATTAATAGCTCCAGCCTCTGAGACCCGATTCCCAGAGCAGTGGAAGAATTCATTCTGTCTCGCTCTCCCTAGCAGGAGGGCAGACTCTCACGTATTTGGAAATTTGGCCTGTAAGTACTCTTCAGCCGGGGATCAAAGCACACACACCGCCTGAGAGCACGTGTACGGCCCCATAACAAGAGTGTGGGAGAGAGAGAGAGAGAGAGTATGAGAAAAAGAGAGATAGAGACAGAGCGAGAAAGAGAGAGTGAGAAAGAGACAGACATTGAGAGAGAGAGAGATAAAGACAGAGTGTGCGAGAAAGAGAGAGAGAGAGAGAGATACAGAGATAGAGAGAGTGTGTGAGAGAGAGGGAGAAAGAGTGCGTGAGAGAGATTGAGAGAGAGTATGAGAAAAATAGAGACAGAGAGTGTGTGAGAGATACAGAGATTGTGAGAGAGAGCAAGGGAGAGAGAGAGAGAGAGAGAGACACAGAGAGAGAAAATGAGTGACAGAGAGAGTGAGAGAGAGAGAGTGTGAGAGAGAGAGACAGACAGACAGACAGACAGACAGAGAGTGTGTGTGAGAAAGAGAGAGAAAAAGAGAGACAGAGAGAGAGGTTGAGAGTGACAGTGAGAGAGGGAGACTGAGGGAGAGAGAGTGAGTGAGTGAGAAAGAGAGAGAGTGAGTGAAAGAGTGTGTGAGAGAGTGAGTGAGAGAGAGTGACTGAGTGAGAGAGAGAAAGAGAGAGAGAGAGAGTGAGTGAGAAAGAGAGAGTGAGTGAGAAAGAGAGAGAGAGTGAGAGAGAGTGAGTGAGTGAGAAAGAGAGAGAGTGAGTGAGAAAGAGAGAGAGAGAGAGAGAGGTCAGCGAGCGGCGAATTGGATGTCGGACGATCTCCAGACAGCGACCCCCACCACAGATCTATGTGTGTGTGCGCGTCAAAGACACTTATCCGTGCGCTGGAAAACACAGCCTGACACACACATTTTCCACACTAGGCGCTTTGGGGAATAAACTGACCCGCACGACTCCCAGACACCCCACCAGTCCGAGTTTATTCCCCCCAACAGCGTCCACACGTAGCACAACTAACGCATCACAAGCCAGTAACTCCTGTGTAATCCAGATGTTGAGTCACTCAGCTCCGCGTGAATCCGTGTCGGGTTTAGCCAGTGTTCATTTTGACAACAATTTTTATTTAGTTTTAGTCGTTGTCTTTTGACTAAAACTTGGTTTAGTTTTAGTCAGAATTTAGTCGTCTTAATTTTTTTTTGTTTTAGTCTAATTTTAGTCGACTAAATACCACAACATTTTAGTCGACTAAATTACAGTATAGATTTAGTCAATGAAAATATAAGTGCTATATATTCTATATCTATATATAAGTGTTTACTAAAGTTGCTAAAATGTCTAAGAAATCTGAATACGTAGTTAACTATGAACATATCAAATATATACAAAGATCTTACTTATTTGGAAAATAAGTGTTGCTTAAATACTTGATTACGAAAAATAATTACTGTATTTACGGCAATATTTTTTTCTAATTTTTGAGGCTCAAAATGAGCGGGGTGCTTATAATAGCCAATTTCAAATATAAGCGTAATTATAAGCCCAGATTTTTCCGCATTTCAAGTCAGGAAAAATCACAAATAAACGGAAACATAACGTCTTTATGCAGCGGCGCGTGTGCGTCTATATAAATACAATCATTATTATTACAACAAACAGAAACTACAAACCACGACCGGGTAGCTTAGCTTAGCGCTAACAAACGCGTCCAATGTGTCATTGCAGAAAAAGTCAAAACAGTCGAAAATGAAAAACACGGGCAAGGAGAGAAAAATTCAAGAAACAGACACAATCAAAACGCTCGGTCTTCTAAACAGGGGATAATAATCCTTCACTACGATTCTCTTCACACGGTGTCGGATAAACAGAGAGCTCGACAGGCTACAAAGGCTCTTGGGAAATGAAGTTCTAATCACTATAATTGACTTTTTGTTATCTATCATTCAAGTAAAACTATATCAAAATGATACGAGTCACAGGTTAGGTTTGTTAAATAAAGAAAAAAAATAGTATTAACAGAATATTAACGTATTTGAACCAGAAATGAAAACCCTGAAAAATCAGGGGGATGCTTATATTCGCGTAAATATGTATACAGTATACGATTTTTTTCAAATCAGAAATTTCAAAGAACTGATCCAGCTTAACTTAATTAGTTCTGTTCTCAGATCCTTTTAAAGTTTTACGCAGCAATGGGATGAATTTTAGCAACAATTTCCCATTGTAGCGTTGACGCTTGTTGCCGTTGGATGCAAATTTGTCAAGAGTTCCACAATTCCGTCATCGTTTACGTCATCCATCAAGATTTTTTTAATGAAATTAAAATTTCATCAATAGTTACTACATATTTATTACATTATAATAAGCGGAATTTAGTTCCAAAGAAGCAATAACAACATTTGACTCACGCAGCAGATTTTACGATTCGGTCCGATTTACCAAACTGACTGCACATACAACATAGCAAAATTCCGTCTACGCATTTGTCACTGGTAATCGTACGCAGATGCTAATTGCTTCCAAACGGTCGCATCTAAATAGTGTCGGCAATAATGTCGCTATTACGAAAAGCTACGCCTAAGATGGATGGATGAGTAAACAGATGGGCAGCCAGACTGTTCGCTCTTTGAGCTCGGCAGAAAGTGAGGAAAAACGTCTAAAGTTTGGTTTAGAACGTCGGGAGCTCAACACGTACGTGATGCGGGAGTGTTCCATACGTCAGTGTCAGCGCTGTAGAGTCATCAGCAGCAGACATTACCATTTAATAGACGCCGCGTCTGAGGTAACGGCAGGTGAGACCATCACGCCGCTTTGAGAAACAGTCACGGAATGATAGTGAGTCACACCGCTCCTCTGCTGACTAGATCCATTTGATTCTCTCTCTCTCTCTCCATAAATCTCTCTCTCTTTATCCTTGACTCTCTCTCTCTTACTCATTCTCTCTCTTTCTCTCCATACACATCTCTTTATCTTTGACTCTCTCGCTCTCTCTTTATCTCTCTCTCTCCATACATCTCTCTCTCTCCATACATGTCTCTCCCTTTCTTGTTCTCTAAATCTCTCTCTCCATACATCTCTCTCTTTCCCTTTCTCATTCTCTCTCTCTTTCTCATTATCTCTCTCTCCATACAGCTCTCTATCCATACATGTCTCTCCCTTTCTTGTTCTCTCAATCTCTCTCTCTCTACATGCATCTCTCTCTTTCCCTTTCTCATTCTGTCCCTCTCTTTCTCAATCTCTCTCTTTTTCATTCTCTCCCTTTTTCATTCTCACCCTTTCTCTCTCTCTCTCTCTCTCTCTCTCTCTCTCTCTCTCTCTCTCTCTCTCTCTCTCTCTCTATACATCTCTCTCTTTATCACTGACCCCCCCTCTCTCTCTTTCTTCGTCACTCTCTCTCCATACATCTCTCTATATCTATCCATACATGTCTTTCTCGTTCTCTCAATCTCTCTCTTTCCTTTTCTCATTCTCTCTCTATATATATACATCTTTCTCCCTTTCTCACCTCCCCCTCTCTTTCTCTCTCTCTTTATCCTTGACCCCCTCTTTCTCACTCTCTCTCTCCATACTTCTCTTTCTCCATACTACTCTCTCCCTTTCTCATTCTCTCTCTCCATACATCTCTCTCTCTTTCCCTTTCTCATGCTCTCTCTTTCTCTCCCTGTCTCCCTCTCTCTTCTCACGTCTCTGCCAGATCTGACGTTTCCTTTAATTCCCTCTCACGCTCGCTTGCCTCTCTCTATCAGATTCCTCCATGCGTCCGTGTCTGCCGTCGCACCTATTAAAGACGCTCGGCAAATGGAATTCCTCAATATCGCGCTCTGCTTTGATGAAAAGAGCGAGAGAGAGAGAGAGAGAGACGAGGTGGGGGAGGGGACGCGCATACAAAAAAGCCACCAAACCGCGTGCCCGTTTTATCAAAAGCGCAGCGCTGTTTGTCAACCATTGGCTGAGGCCCGGCGGCGTGTTTCAATTAACGCGGGAAAGTCGGAAAAAGTCGCCGAACACTTTGTGACTAGTAAAGTTGCAGACGGATACGTGCGTTTCTACAATATTGCAATGTGACATTCCCCACTATAAAATACGAACCAGCACGATGTCTGTTTATTGGCGCATCGGCAGCGACAAAGAGCGAATGGGTTTCGAAATCCTGAAAAACATTTAGTTTTCCAAATCTTGTTTGCATTTTTTTGGAATCGGAGAATTAGAACTAGATTTGCATTGCTAGCCGTTTTAGGCACCGTGAAAACATTTTGTGATGGACCCTGCGCACAATCGTAAAATGCTGGAAATATCGTTTTGCTGGAAAATTTTTGTTTTGAAATTGGACGCAACAAAACGAGAAAAAATTGTAACAGATTTTTTACATTTTTTTAAATGAACCATATTTTTTTTACAGCAAAAGCCAAAGGCCAGGCCTTCTGCTGGCAAAATCATTAATCGAAGTTCAACCAGCAACTGTCTATCTATTGACAGTACAACAATGACACGTTCTGATGTTTAAATCATCAAAACTGATAAAGCAATACAGACATTCCATAAAAAAAAATAAAATAAAATCACATTACAGTGCAAATAAATAATTTCAGACCTGTTTGGATATTTGAACACTTTTGAATGCTTGGAGAAATGCTGAGGAAACTACACGTGTATATGAAATAAATAACAGTAAATCATTTTGGTACATTTCTTACACAATCAATAAATGTAAGCTAATACTTCACAAGAAAGCTTCGCGAATATACAAAGCTTTCTATAAAGACATCGGTCAGCAATTACAGCGTACTTTTTTAAAATTCTTGGCCTTATTTAACAATAGTTTTTCACACTAGACATACTGGTTTTACTTTCCCAAATCGCGATGCGCAAGTCTGAGAAGGAATATACCATATTGTAAATGAGAGAAGGGGAGGTAATTTCCTCAAAAATGTTGCACCTACCACGACATTTTAATTAGAATGAGTCCTAATTAGTGACTGATTAGTAATGAGCTACAAAGGGAGTGTGTCTGCGGATTAAAACAAAACATTCCCACAAAGACACTGGATTTGAGAATTTGCTTCGAGAGAATGAAAAGTTCATACGCACTACACGGCAATGCGCAGGTGTAAAGAGTGCCAGATAGCTATACTTGAGTAAAAGTACAGATACTTATTGTAAAAATTACTCCACTACAAGTAACAAGTCACCTATTTCAAAACGACTTCAAAAGAGTCAAAAGATGCAAAGTCTCCCATTTTAAAAGTACTTAAGTATTTTACTCGCGCTGAATTTAGGCGCAAAAAGCCCACCAAGAAACGTGAAAAATTCATGAGTTTTTATCCAATACAGAATTAAAATTTAACACCTCGATGTTTTAAAAATGGTAGAACAAAGTAGATATAAAGAACAAAAAGTGAGTCTCAGTCAAACTGAATTGTGCAAAGAAAAACAAAGTTGTAAAATAAAATTCTGATTAGTAAATTAAAAATAATATAGTAAAATACATTCACGCCTCTAATTCACATCCGCACAATTTAGTTGCTAAACGGCATCCAGTAGCTTCAGCTCCCTACAGATGGCGATATTGCCTCATTCCCTCAGAAATGTAACGCAATATAAACGGATGCTAAATTGTCGCGCACAATCACATTGTAACGAGTGACGGTAATTGTCCATTCAAATGTAGTGGAGTAAAGATACAGATACTCCAACACAAATGTAGTGGAGTAGAGAGTAAAAGCTGCTTTTATTATTGATACTCAGTACAAGTACAACGTAGCAAAAACATACTCAAGTAAAGTAACAAAGTATAGTAACAAGTCAGGTTGTGTAGTGGAGTAGAGAGTAAAAGCTGCTTTTATTTTTGATACTCAGTACAAGTACAAAGTAGCAAAAACATACTCAAGTAAAGTAACATGAAGTATAGTAACAAGTCAGGTTGTGTAGTGGAGTAGAGAGTAAAAGCTGCTTTTATTTTTGATACTCAGTACAAGTACAAAGTAGCAAAAACATACTCAAGTAAAGTAACATGAAGTATAGTAACAAGTCAATTTGTGTAGTGGAGTAGAGAGTAAAAGCTGCTTTTATTTTTGATACTCAGTACAAGTACAAAGTAGCAAAAACAAACTCAAGTAAAGTAACATGAAGTATAGTAACAAGTGAATTTACTCAAGTACTTCACACCTCTGGCATAGCTGATTTACCATCAAGTTTTGCGATTTCACTTCATCGCGAATTTTCAACACGGAGGCGAGCTGCTTGGTCTCATCAGTTCCCTCAGCGTTTCGCGGAATTGCGTTGGCAAACGGTGCGATTCTTGCCTTTCATTCCCTCACCGAGCCAGTCTGGATTACCACCATCTGTGGCGGGCTGCCAAAGTGACCTGGCAGGTTGCTTCTTTCCGAAGCTCTGCATGTTTAAAGAGCAGAGAGGATTATTGACGACCTAAACCGTTTGGAAAAGACAACGCGGGAATCCGTTTCTGGTGGGATTTTTCGCACGGAATAAAAACACAAAACCCATCCGCGATGATGTCTTTCCACACGCAACGTCTGCAAAGTCCGGAGCGGTTTCTTCGCTAATCTCAACGGCGCTTCATTACAAGGAGAGGGGATTAACAGATAAACAGTGAAGAGGAACCGGCAAGACGAGGAGATTGATGGAGATTGGAAGGGCGGCCGTGAAGTGGGGACATCTGCCAGCCGGGCGACCTCTGCCCTGCGTGATGATCCGCGCTCACACCCGCGCTCACACCCGCGCCATCCAGGCCAGCGGAGACTGTGGCACGAGGCGAAAGGGAACGTGTGTGTGCGCTCGGCCCGCCACGGCTGGCAGGGTCTTTGATTCGCTCTGACAGTCTTTGATGCCCCCCCATTGCACCTTACTACACACACACACACACACACACACACACACACACACACACTGCGCCAGGATCAGATAGCCGAACAAGGCTGACGTAACTCTAAGGAAAAGATGAGGGCAAGCTGGGAACGAGGCAAGAAGTGCAAGAAAAAAAAGAGGAACGGTTTTGTCATTAGTAGTAAAATAAGTAGTAAGTTAGTAGTTAGTAGACTAAAACTAAAAAAATTAAGACGATTAAATTGGGACTAAAACAAAACCGAGTTTAAGTCACAAGACTAAGACTAAAACTAAATTAAAAATCGTAGTCAAAATTAACGCTGGTCTGACAGTGGTCTTTTGTGGTTTTTTTTTCTCCCTGGCACTTTTCCCGCCAGGAACATTGAATGCATAATCAGGAGCGAGGAGGCGGGAACAGCGGCGTGTTAATGTCGGGCAGGTACTGACGCGTCCGTCCTCTCTCCGTCTCTCTTTCTCGCTCACTCCATCCATCTCACACGACAGCAAAACGCTCCCGTTTGGATCCGCCAAGGTCTCCCGAGCTCAGCCGTCCCATCACATAACACTTTTTCGGCGGCTTTTAGAATAAAGATCAGTTGTTTATGAGGTTGGTTTCGCTCTTACAGAAATATTCCCACACACACACACACACTCACACACATGCGTGAGGAGAACAACACATCAATGTCTCTCTCGCACAAGGGAATAACAACTAGATGCAAGAAGAAAAAAAAAAAAAACGAATGAAAGCGATACAAGGTTACAAGAGACGTCAAGATGCTTCAATTTAGTAAATTATTAAATTTACAAACAATCGTACGAGGTTAGTTTTACTATGCGATGAATAGAGCTTTCGGGGAGGTCAGCTGTTCCGCATTTACTGGATTGCATTTTTTTTTTGTTTTCCTAAATACACAGATTCTACAGATAACAAACTGTTAAATCAAGTAATTTAGAGTTAGAATTTGGACAACACCAGTGCAAAAACGTGACTCGGAATGCAAAGCTTTGAATATTTAAGTAACCTGGTTTGGACGGAAAAAATAAAATACACAAACAAAGGCTAAAAAACAATGCTGATTAGTAACAGACATGTTGATATACAGTACAAGGTAAATCAGACATCAGACAGTAACTGTTTAATTTACAGTTGCTTTTATCCAAAGTGACTTACATTTCATTACCATTTTTACAATTCAACAAATTCCCGCTTTCCCTTGAAATCGAATCCATGATCCGGTAATTCAAACACCAGCGCTCTACTGACTGAGCTTCAAGTCTGAATTCTCCAAACCCAGAATTTGGTTAATAATTCACGCGTGTCTCAACGTACAATTGGTCTAGTCTTCACTAGGACTTATTTTCAGGGTACAGACAGGCTAAAAACCCAAGCATGGACCATCAATCCTCATCCACAACCATTAATTCACGTAGTCCGCTCCTTTTCCACAAATGGCCTTGATTGGGTTTCGAACTCGGGCTTTTCTAGCCGTGAGGAGACAAAGTTCACCCAAAGAATTAGCCATCGATATTAAGCCAGACCATCAAGCTTGTAATACCAAAAATCTCTAAAACCTTCACAGGGGGAAGATCTTTCGCTCATCTAGCACAACTATGGAACACTACCTAGCACGATTTGGGAATCAGAATCAGTCAGTTTAAATCTAGACTGAAAACATATCTCTTCAATGAAACATATTTATAACTGTAATAGTAACAGAAAAAATGTTCGATGACTAATACTAATGAATAGGAAGGCTGCATAAGGTAGAAGCCTGGAACCGAACCTCACCTGCACCAAAGCGTCACAACGTCCGTATTCATCTTCACCAATGACTTTGTGATGTTAGCATGCCAGAGGAGACCAGAGAGTCGGGATCTTCCTAGGTTTCTTTCCTCTTACCTCGCCACAGAGGTTTTGTTTTCCTAGCCAATGTCGTGATCTAGCTTGCTCTTCTTGTCATAGTCTCAACACCGATGAACAATGGACATTTTTTTTTACTTTTTTAAATTGACTACTTTTTCCTAATTTTGAACACAGACGAACAATGGACATTTTTCTTTTTTAAACACTCTTTTTTCCCCTAATTCTGCATAGCACCACATGCTCTGGGACTAAGAAAAGCGCTATATAAATAAACTCGATCGATATGAGAACAATTTGCGGCAACATTTTTCGAACCGAGATCTATAATCCTAGTATCTCAACCACGATCTGGCCACAAACGTTTTGGTTTCCGATACGAGCTGTGTTGTGCGAGCGCGATGCTCCTGAAAAAAACCCAGTGCGTTTCATCTCGACCTCCTCCACTTCCCCATCTGCCCTGATGTTGCTTCGCGAGACGAGACGAGACGGAGCTCTGGGCAGCGCGCGAGATGACAGATTCAGCTCAATAATGACTCAGAGAGGAAGAAAGCACGGAGAGTCGGAAACGTAAAGCCAGCGAAAGGCATGTGAGGGCAAGACCGACACACACATATACACGCACACACTCTGTGTGTGCGTGTGTGTGTGTGTGTGTGAGCAGAGGGCTGGCGTACTAAATGACAGATCATTATCATGCTAATTAAAGCATTTTGTAGCCGCGACTGGCGCAGTATTTTTGCGCGAGTGTGTGTTTGCGCGTGTCTAATTAAGGCAGGTTCATCAGCGCTCGGCTCATTTACACCGGCGACGATTCGAGCGCGCGGACAGTAATGAAGCTCCTAATTATTAAAGCACTTTCACATATTTAGCCCCAACATAAACGAGCTGACCCAACGCCGCCAAACCGAGACAGACCCGACACACAACCAGCCCACAACGCTAGAAACCAGCCAGATTCAGACGCACACACCGGGATGAATTTCACGCACGTTTACTTCCTGGTGTGTCGCGGCCAAGATGAGTGTTTGCGTACAGCACACACACTTTCGGTTCGCGATCTACTTATTGAACGACCTAGCCGAAACCATCTACTGGCTATAAATACACAAATATATATACACAAATATATAATAATATATATAATTTATATGTATACACACCATATTTATGCCAATATAAGCACTTTGCGACTATAAGCACCCCCCTTATTTTACAGCCACAAAATGAAAATTCAATAAAATATATAAATAAATAAAATAATTAGTTTTTTTTTTACATTTCTGGTTCCATTACGTTAATATTCTCCAAAACGCCACTATTTTTTCTTCATTTAACAAACCTAACTTGTGACTAGTATCCTTTTGATATGGTTTTACTTGAATAACAAAAAGTCCATTCTAGTGGTCAGAACTTCATTTCCCAAGAGTCTTTGCACCAGTCCGTGCATGCGCAGAGTAACTGCTGGAGGCTGTGAAGAGAATCGAAGCGAAGGATTATTATCCCCTGTTTATCAGACCGAGCGTTTTGATTGTGTCTGTTCCTTGGATTTTTGTTACTCCTTGCCCGTGTTCTCCATTTTTGACAAAAACATAGAAATCCTGTAAAAAGCGTGTTAAGATTAAACAGTCCCTTAAATTCCATATTTATTTGCATCTAAAACACTCGCCACCTTGTGTCCGGGAGTGGAATTGTACGTCACTCGGCTATTCTCAAGACACATTGCTTGAAATTAAACATAAAAGTTCTTTAAAAAACATAAATCCTGTAAAATGAGTGTTAAGATTGAACAGTTGCTTTAATTACATATTCACTTGCATTCTCGCCACCTTGTGTTTGTGAGTGGAATTGAACGTCACTCGGCTAATCGCTAGCACTCATGCTTTAAACGTGAAAAATCTTTTTAAAAAAACAGTCAAAAACACTGCACAATGCATGATCGGTTTGCACAGATCTTACACAATCACACGCATTCAAAAAACACTCGCCACCTTGTGTCTGTGAGTGGAATTGCACGTCACTCTGCTATTCTGGAGGGTGCATTGCTTCAATGTAGACACGTAAAAATACCTTTAAAAACCTAGAAATCCTGTAAAATGTGTGTTAAGACTGAACAAACCCTTAAATTACACAATCTTAGCATTCTAAAACACTCGCCACCTTGTGTCTGTGAGTGGAATTACACGTCACTCGGCTATCCATCAAGTCACAATGCTTCAATTTAAACATAAAGGTTCCTTAAAAAACAAATCCTGTGCAATGCGTGTTAAGATTGAACTCTAAAATTCAACATTCACTTGCACTCTCGCCGCCTTGTGTCTGGGAGTGGAATTGCACGTCACTCGGCTATTTTTGAGAGCACATTGCTTCCGTGTAAACACGTAAAAATTTGTTAAAACACGTAGAATTAATCAATATCCATCAAGTCACAATACTTCAATTTAAACATAAAAGTTTCTTTAAAAAAAGAATTTCTGTTCAATGCGTGATAAGATCGAACCCTAAAATTCCACATTCACTTGCACTCTCGCCACCTTGTGTCTGGGAGTGGAATTGCACGTCACTCTGCTATTCTCGAGGACACGCTGCCTCCACGTAAAAGCAAAAAAAAAACAAGGTGGAAAGAAACCCGATGCATGTCCAATCCGGCCGCCCTTACAACCATGAAAAATCCAACACAAAACAGCTGAGGCGATTGTAAACCGGACCACCGTACGTGACTGAAAACCACCTGTTCTTGGGCGAAACCCCCCCAGCGCCGCGTCTTCACCCCGCGAGGATTTACGCGCGTGACCCTTCGCTGACTCGCTGATGATGCTGGCGAGCTGGAGCGCGGCTCAATGATGCGCTTCCTCGCGCTAATGCTAGAGGCTGCAGCCAGAGAGCTTTAATTAGCGACTTAGTATTGATCCGCGCCGAGGTTACCTTTGCTGACAGCAGTGTGTGTGTGTGTGTGTGTGTGAGGCAGAATCAGGAATGTAATTAAGAAACACGGAAATCACCCGAGTGCTGACGGAGATTGGGCGTGTGTTGTGTGTGTGTGTGTGGTGTGTGCGCGCCGGATGCGATCCTCCCAAGAGAGATCATGACATTCATAATGATCTGTTGTCCTTTTCAACCAAGACCAAATTTGGGGGGGGGGGGGGCAAACGCTTATTATAATAGCATAAATTTGTTGTACCAAAAAAGAAAAAAAAAAAAAAAGAAAAAATCTGAGGTATCACTGGTGCGGATGATGGTGTTAAATGACGATGCTGCCGATCGTGTGTTTCTTACGCAGCAGTTAAAAACTCGTGATAATTGTAGCCGAGAAATTGAGAAAATGAAACGTCTAATTAGTTTAAACGACCGTTTGTGGTTTTTGATTTGGTTTAAGGGTTTAGTAGCATACAGACGTCACATTGTAACACTGTGTATATTTAGTGTTGGTATTGCTTGATTGTTCATTATAAATACCATTTAGCGTCCATTAAATCCATCATTTTAAATTGAAATCCAGAAGCAGGTTTTGGAAAAATGGCGTCTGTGAGTTTTAATATTATAATTTGCGACACTTTTTGTGCTTTTTACAAACAGAAAGCCACAGTTGAAAACTTTTATCACATTCTTATAAATCAGTTGGACTTGAAAAGACCACGACAACGCGACAGACAACTACAGAAATATTTTAAATGCCGCTGTTTAAAATAAGACCTAGTAATTTTTTTGTTGGGAAATACAAGCAAAAAGGAAACTTAATGCATTAATTTTGTTTATAACTCAAAATATTTATTAAAAAAAAAAGGTTTTAGACTAAACCAATCGATATTTCTGTAAATGAAATACAGCTTCACGCATCATGCTTTACCATGCTATTGTTATTTTTAATCAATAAAGTTTGTCTAGTAGTGAAAAAGTAAGAAAAAAACAAAAACACATTTATTATGATGTCATTTTATCACATCCAATAACTAACTTTGATCTTGAATTAATGCTGTAAAAACCGATGGCGAACGAAGCGATCAAACATCATGGTTCTTGCGTCGTATTGTCGGGCGATGGGCCAGAGCAGGAAACCATGGAAACCAGATGGTTTGACAAATAGCAGACACGTGTCCGGGTGTGTCCAGCTCCGTGTCGACTACTGCTACATGTAAAACCTGACAGGCGAGTGTGTGTGTGTGTGTGTGTGTGACCAGGTCGTGTGTTTGCTAACTAAACTGACCCCAGGACGAGTTGAAACGAGTTAGTGTGCGAACGTAACGACAAAC
This sequence comes from Paedocypris micromegethes, assembly GCA_028031935.1. Taxonomy (NCBI): domain Eukaryota; kingdom Metazoa; phylum Chordata; class Actinopteri; order Cypriniformes; genus Paedocypris; species Paedocypris micromegethes. The sequence continues at coordinate 5,889,070 of CM051507.1, forward strand.
ACAAAACCCTACGCCACGCAATAACCTGTTCAAGATCTTGTGAAGCTACACATGTCTGTCTGTCTGGCTGATGTCTGTCTGATGTCTGTCTGTCTGTCTGATGTCTGTCTGTCTATCTGTCTGTCTGATGTCTGTCTGTCTAACTGTCTGATGTCTGTCTGTCTGTCTGATGTCTGTCTGTCTGTCTGTCTGTCTGTCTGTCTGATGTCTGTCTGTCTGATGTATGCCTGTCTATCTCTATGTCTGATGTCTGTCTGTCTGTCTGTTTGTCTGATGTCTGTCCGTCTATCTGTCTGATGTCTGTCTGATGTCTGTCTGTCTGATGTCTGTCTTATGTCTGTCTGTCTATCTGTCTGATGTCTATCTGTCTGTCTGATGTCTGTCTGTCTCTGTCTGATGTCTGTCTATCTGTCTGTCTGATGTCTGTCTGTCTGTCTATCTCTATGTCTGATGTCTGTCTGTCTGATGTCTGTCTATCTGTCTGATGTCTCTCTGTCTGATGTCTGTCTGTCTATCTGTCTGATGTCTGTCTGTCTGATGTCTGTCTGTCTCTGTCTGATGTCTGTCTGTCTATCTGTCTGATGTCTGTCTGTCTGATGTCTGTCTGTCTCTGTCTGATGTTTGTCTGTCTATCTGTCTGTCTGATGTCTGTCTGTCTATCTCTATGTCTGATGTCTGTCTTTCTGATGTCTGTCTATCTGTCTGATGTCTGTCTGTCTGATGTCTGCCTGTCTGATGTCTGTCTGTCTATCTCTCTGTCTGTCTGTCTGTCTGTCTGTCTGTCTATCTCTATGTCTGATGTCTGTCTTTCTCATGTCTGTCTATCTGTCTGATGTCTGTCTGTCTGTCTATCTGTCTGTCTGATGTCTGTCTGTCTATCTCTATGTCTGATGTCTGTCTGTCTGTCTGATGTCTGCCTGTCTGATGTCTATCTGTCTGTCTGTCTGTCTGTCTGTCTGTCTGTCTATCTCTATGTCTGATGTCTGTCTTTCTGATGTCTGTCTATCTGTCTGATGTCTGTCTGTCTGATGTCTCTCTGTCTGATGTCTGTCTGTCTGATGTCTGTCTGTCTGATGTCTGTCTGTCTATCTGTCTGATGTCTGTCTATCTCTATGTCTGTCTGTCTGATGTCTGTCTGTCTGTCTCTGTCTGTCTGTCTGGTCTAATTGTAGAACATTAACTCGGTTAAACTCGGGACAAAGAAGCTGCACATCCATTCTGCTCTCTAGCTCCATCATTATCCTCGTCCTCATTTTTTTTTTTTTTCATCTTTGGCTGTCTAATTGGTGGACGGCAGCGCAGCTTAATGGAGGCCGACTGCTGAAAGCCTTTCACCACTCACCCAATTAATCCGCGTTCTCTGTTCTGCGCCGCGCATACAAAACTTCTCCGTCCGCGTCTCCGTGACACAGTCATGCGCGACGCCGGCGAAAACACTATTAAACGAAACGTGTACGTAACGGAGAGCACGGAAATAGATTAGAATTTGTAGCCGTTTTGATTTTATAGCATTAACATTAGCTATTAGCGCTTTAGCTTCATTGGCGATTTAATTGAGTGGTGTGAAGTACTTGAGTAAATGGGCTTTGTTACTTTACTTTTTTTTGGCTACTTTGTACTTGTAAAAAAAAAATGTTGAAAAAAAATAAAAGCTGCTTTTACTCTCTACTCCACTACGATTGTGATTGAGTATCTGTATTTGTACTTCACTACATTTGAATAGACAAGATATCGCCATCTGCAGGATGCTGAAGGTACTGGATGCTGTTTATCAGCTTAATCACGTCAATGTGAATTAGCACTTTTTTGCATTTTGAGTTTGAGTTAGACAAGCGACCTTTTGTTTCTTTTTAATCTATTTTTTTCTGACATTTTGAAACATCGAGGTGTTAAAATACTATTTATATTAGGAAACAGAACCTCACAAACAGAGTTTCTCGTGTTTCACATTTCTTGTTGTTTTTGAGCCTAAAATCACAATGAGTAAAATACTCGAGTTGTTTCAAAATTGGATACTTTGAGACTTTTACTCAAGTCTTCTTGGAATTGGTGACTTGTAATAGAGTGATTTATACTCGAGTTTTCAGACTCTTCACACCTCAGGTTTGATTACGGGTCTTCAAACATCTACGCAACACTGGAATTGGAAAATTATCATCCCAAACGTACAAACGCAACGTCTGACCAAATTCCAGCTGGAAAGCGTGAGTTTAATTAGAAGCTAATACGCATCGCCGCTGACAATGAGACGCACAAAGCACGTGATTACGGTAATTAGCCGCGGAGGTAAAATCCCGTTGTTCCGGACTCTTCCGGCGGCTTTTCCAGACGTTTCTCGATGGCCTTCTGTGTGCGTTTGCTTTAGACGAGACCGCCGTGCGCTGTATAAGTGTGTGTGTGTGTGCTGCAGTGAGGTGTGGAGAGAGAGAGAGAGAGAGAGAGAGAGAGAGGGAGGGAGGTGGCGGAGAGCGAGAGTGGGCTGTAATGGGTGTAATTTGGAGTCGGGGAGGAAGAGCGAGAGTAGTGCGAAAGTGAGAGAGCGTGTGAGCGAGAAAATGAGTGAGCGTGGGAGAGAGAAAGAGAGAGAGAGAGAGAGAGAGAGAGAATAAAGAGCATACACTGATTAGGAGAGGGAGACGGCGCGAGCATGAGAATGATCAACAGGAACTGATCACATGAAACCCCGGAGCCTCAGAAGAAGCCAGTTACTAATGACGAAAGCGTTATTTACCAGAAGGCCAGTCATCTTCTCCCACAGATATGCCTTTAAACAAAGACGGGATGAATTCACTGATTAACAATACGCGTTTCGAACAATGGTGATGAATGGAGTGAGTGAAGGAGGAAAATGATGATGATGGTGGTGAAAAACAGTGGGAGTGTAGAAAAGGAGAATAGAAGGAAAGAATAAAGACAGAAGGAAAGAACAAAAGAAGAAAAGAACGAAACAAAAGAACGAAAAAAGAACGAAAGAAGAAAAGAACAAAAGAATGAAAGATAAAAAGAACAAAAGAAGAAGTTATTTTTCTTTCGAAAAGAACGAAAGAAAAAAAGAACGAAAGAAGTAAAGAATGAAAAGAAAGAAAGAAAGGAAGAAAGGAAGGAAGAAAGAAAAAAAAAGAAAGAAAGAAAATGGATGGCACAATGTTTAGAGCAAGATAGTTAGCGTCAGAAGTTTCAAAAAAAGTAGGGAAATAAAAACGTAAGGAAGGAGAGGATGTGAGGAAGAGAGAAAAAGTTGTTGCAAAAGAAACAGAAAGGCAAAGAATAAGAGAAAATGTAAGGGTAGGAAAAAAGACAGATAAAGACCGAAAAAACGAGAGGGGGGAGGAAAGAACAGAGAAAGTAAAATGAAAGGGAGCGAGCAATTCATAGAGCAAAATAATAATAATAATTATAATAATAATAATAAATGATGTGTGGAAAAAGAGTGTAAGATGGTGAAAAAGATGTGATAAATTCACTGATTAACAATACATGTTTTGAACAATGCATTTTAAAAGATGAATTAACATTTTAAAATGTAAAAAAAAAAAAATTCCCAAGGATTTAATAAAGTACATTGAATCGGTTCACGAGTCAAAGCAACAATCCGATTCATTTCATGATCAAGCAATTTCAATTGCAGAATTGGATTTAATTACTGTGAGATAAACATTTCAGGAGAGAAAAATTATCATTTTCAACTTTTGAGCTCAACCAGCTGACAATATAAACTGGCAGTTATTTAGAATGCGATATTATATTTTCAACATCAACCTAAAAAAAATTTCTTTTTTTTAATTCTCAGCTGTTTTCTCTTTAGTTTTTAAGTGGGTGGTAAACAACAAAACAATTGCACGTTTTCCGGCATCAGGACAGGCCAGATTGAAGGTGGTTTTTCTGAAAGTCTGTGAAGTAGAACGCTGCCATGCTAATACAGTTTGTGTTTGTGCCATTCTAATGTGTCTCGTCCCCACGGCAACGCACGCAATGCCCCTCCGTATCCCCACGGCAACCCACGCTGATGTCCCTTTCCATCACTGACACGCTGACCTTTACATTGACCTTCCCTAGGACCGCTAGAGAGATGGAGAGCAGGAAGGAGAGAGAAAGAGAGAAAGCGTTAAGAGGAAGGAAAAACAGACAGAGGAGGAAATGGGAGAGAGCCTGTGTGAGAAAAAGCGAGACGTAACGAGATCAAGGGAAAAGAGCAAGAACGGGTGTGAGAAGAATGAAAAAAGGTTAAGCAAAAGTGAGTGAAGGAGGAAAGGGAGAGGCGGAAAATAATGATGACGATGATGATGGTGAGAAAAACAGTGGGGGAGCGTAAGAAAGTTGGAAGAAAGAAAGAAAGATGAAAATAAGGAAATAAGAAAAGGAAAGAACGAAAGGACAAAAGAAAGAAAGAACAAAAGAACGAGCAAAATAATGAACAAAAGAAAGAAAAAGAAAAAAAAAGATGGAAAGAAAAGAAAGAAAATGAATTAAATAAAATGTATGAGACGGAAAAAAAACAGGTAAAGAGGTTTTAAAAAGGGGGAGGGCAGAAAAAGTAACGAACGAGCAGAATGAGAAAAGAGCAAAAGTGAGAACAGGTAGATAAACGGGGCGAAAAAAGTGATGTGTTGAAAAAGAGGGGTGTAAGAGGGAAAAAGAAAGGAAACGAGGTACCAAGTGAGCAAGTGATTGAAAGAGAGAGAGAGAGAGAGAGAGAGAGAGAAAGAGATAGAGGGAGAGAGGGTACTAAGAGGAAGGAAAAACAGACAGAGGAGGAAACGGCAGAGAGACCATGTGAGAAAAAGCGAGACGTAACGAGATCAAAAGAAAAGAGCGAGAACGGGTGTGAGAATAATGAAAAAAGGTTAAGAAGTGAGTGAAGGACGAAAGGGAGAGGCGGAAAATAATGATGATGGTGGAAAAACAGTGGGGGAGCGTAAGAAAGGTGGAAGAGAAGGAAAGAAAAATGAAAAAAGGAAATAAGAAAAAGAAAGAAGGACAGGAGGAAAGAAAGAAAGAAAGAAAGAAAGAAAGCAAGAACAAAAGAAGGAAAGAAAAGAAAGAAAAGAAAATGTATGAGACGGAAAAAAGACAAAGTGTTTTTTATAAGAAAGCAGGAAAGGAAAGGACAGAGAAAGTGACGAATGAGCAAAAGTGAGAACAGGTAGATTCACAGAGCAAAAAAAGTGATGTGTTGAAAAAGAGGGGTGTAAGAGAGAGAAAGAAAGAGAACGAGGTACCAAGCGAGTGAGCGATTAAAGGGGAGAGAGAGAGAGAGCATTAGGAGGAGGAAGGGAAAACAGACAGGAGGAAAGGGAGAGATGTAACGAGATCAGAGAAAACCAGAGAAAGAGTGTGAGAAGAATGAAAAAAGGTAAAGAATGGTGTGTGAGAGACAGATCGAAATGGAGGAAAATGATGACGATGATAAAGAAAGGAGAGAAACAGTGGGAGAGCGTAGGAAAAGGTGGAAGAGAAAGAAAGAAATAAAGAAAGGAAGGCAGGAAGGAAGAAAAGAAAGATGGAAAGAGAAAAAAAAGAAAGAAAGAAAATGGAGAGAACAATGTTTAGAGCAAGATAATTAGAAGATAAAAAAAAGTAGGGAAAGAAAGAGACAAGGGAACAGTGTAGGTGAGGAACAGGAGAGCAAAAGTTGTTGCGAAAGAAACAGAAAGGCAAAAAAATGAAAATGGAAAAAAGACAGATAAATAGGTTTAAAAAAAGAGGGGAGAAAAGAAAGGACAGAGAAAGTAAAGATGGATCTTTTGCTCACGGAGAAAAAGATAGTGATGTGAAGAAAAAGAGGGGTGTAAGAGGGATAAAGTGACCAAGCGAGCGAGTGAAGGAGAGAGAAAGACAAAGAGAGAGAGTGAAACAGAGAGAAAGAGAGAGAGAAAGAAAGTGAGTGAGAGAGAGAGACAGAGAGTGAGACCGAGAGATATAGTGAGACAGAGAGAGAAAAAGAGAGAGTGACAGAGAAAGAAAGAGACAGAGAGAGAAAGAGAGTGAGACAGAGTGAGAGTTAAACAGAGAGAGAGAGTGAAAGGTAGAGATAATGATACAGAGAGTAAAACAGAGAGAGAGAGAGAGAGAGAGAGAGAGAGAGAGAGAGAGAGAGACAGAGAGTAGAAAAAGAGAGAGAAAGGGAGTGAGACAGAGAGATAAAGAGAGTGAGACAGAGTGAGAAACATAGAGAGAGTGAGACACAGAGAGAGAGACGTAGAGAGAGAGGGAGAGAGATAGAGAGAGAAAGAAAGAGAGAGAGTGAGACAGAGTGAGAAACAGAGAGAGAGTGAGACACAGAGAGAGAGACGTAGAGAGAGAAGGAGAGAGACAGAGAGAAAGAGACAGAGAGAAAGAGAGACATAGAGAGAACAAGAGTGAGACAGGGAGCGAGCGCGTGAGACAGAGAGTGAGAAACAGAGAGAAAGAGAGAGACAGAGAGAGAGAGCGCGTGAGACAGAGAGAGAGACAAAGAGAGCGGTAGAGAGAGAGAGACAGAGAAGGAGAGTGAGAAACAGAGACAGAGAGGGAGAGAGAGAGAAAGAGACACAGAGAGAAAGAGAGTGAGACTGAGAGAGTGAGAAACAGAGAGAGAAGGAGGGAGAAGAAGAGAGAGAGAGAGAGAGAGAGAGAGAGAAAGACTGAGAGAGGTAGAGAGAGAGAGACAGAGAGGTAGAGAGAGAGAAGTAGAGAGTGAGACAGAGACGAAGAGAGAGAGAGAGAGGGAGAAGGAGAGAGACAGAGAGAGAGATGGAGGGAGGAGAGAGAGACTGAGAGAGGTAGAGAGAGAGAGACAGAGAGAAGGAGGGAGAGAGAGAGAGGGAGGGAGAGAGAGGGAGTGAAGGAGAGAGAGCGAGCGAGAGAGAGAGAGACAGAGAGAAGAAGGGAGAGAGAGAGAGGGAGGGAGAGAGAGAGAGAGGAGCGAGAGAGAGAGAGAGAGAGGGAGGACACACACCTGCCCTCTGTTAGAACTCCGCATCTGCTGCCTTCAAAGCTGCAGTGATGCATGAGTGTGTGCGCCAGCTGCGTGTGTGCGTACATGAAAGAGCTGCAATTGGAGTTTCACATCAAACACGGCGGCGTCAGAACTGACCCGGCACACACACACACACACACACTCCCGGTAAATCTCCCGGACACTTACCGTCTCGCTCCTCTCTGCCATCCTTCTCTCCGTCTGGATGGGGTTAACACTTTAATAGTCCGTTACAAGAGCGACGTGGGCAAAGAGTCGCCGCCCAACAACGGAATCAACTTTGACGCCGCGGCCCAAAAGACGGAGCGTTTCAGGAGATAAAAGTCTTTGTTTCCACGACGACTCGCTACTGGAAGCCATTCCGCCGGAAAACGGCAGCTAATGGGGGGCAGATAAAAAGCCAAGCGGATGAAGTTTTCAAGGCAAAGCTAAATGATTTACGGTTCGGGGGATTCCACGGCGAGTCTAGGGGAATAATTCATGAGATGTTGTTCATTAAACCGATGACCAGTTTGCTGCCGGTGAGAAGAGGAGAAGAGGAGGACGAGAACCAGAGATTCAAATACGCCAGTACTGCAGCCATTCGTCGGCATGATCAAGAATTTGTCGATGAATTCGCCAACTCCCTCATCCATTCATAGTGACATCACTTAAGTTACCACATTAAAAGACACAACTGAATTATTACTTGTTGACTCTAACTTAAAGGCAGATGCACTTGAATATAGTATGAATCTAAACAGGCTTGAACTCTCATTCTCACTTAAAGTGATAAACTCGGGTGTGATTTTTGATAGTAAATATCTGTAGAACCGCCTTTTTCCACCTCAGGAATGTCTCAAAGCTGCGTCACATGCTCTCCCGACCGGATGCAGAAATGTGTTTATGACGTCACGGTTAGATTACTGTAATGGTCTTCTGGGAGGTTTTCCTGCCCGACTAATAGATAAACTTCAGTTAGTTAAGAACGCAGGTGCTAGATTCACCAGAAAAAAAAAAGTATGACCATATTAGTGCAGTGTTAATGTCGCTACACTGGTTACTTGTTAAATTTTGCATTTAGTTTAAAATTCTTTTAATCACTTAATAATAATTAATAGTGATAAAATGTTCCGTTTGTTTTAAAAACTCTTATAATTCTGTGCTAACTAATTTAACGTGAAGCCCTGTATACGTGTGCACTAAATAATGAGTGCTGGCTGTTACTCTGATTGGCACATTCTCACCAGCCAATCAGAGTAAGGCCCACCCAGCACGTGAAACTTGGGCCAGAAATCCAAACAAAAAAATAAATAAATAAAACGAACTGAAAATCAGAAGTGAAAAAAAAAAAGTTTCAAACGAAAACGTGAAGATTGCAAGCGAAAAATTAAAAAACAAACAGAAGTGTGAAGCATTTTCATCCGACCCTTTTTCCGTCTGATACTTTAGGCACATTCTCACCAGCCAATCAGAGTAAGGCCCGCCCCCCACGTGAAACTTGGGCCAGAAATTAAACGGAAAAAATAAATTAAATAAAATGAACGAAAAATCCAAAACGAAAAAAAAAAAGTCAAACGAAAATGTGACAATTGCAAGCAAAAACTAAAAAAACAAACAGAAATGTGAAGCATCTTCGTTTGACTCGTTCGAAATTTCCATCTGATATTTTAGGCACCAATCTGATTCCATAACTTTCCATTCATCATTTTCCCACTTGATGTGGAACTAATCTGGCCTTCTCTCCGGCCTCGCGGCGCATCTTATCAAGTCCGCCGACTGCTGCGACGGAGCCTTCGCTGGTCCTTAACTCCGCTAATACGCCTGGCACGGGAGCGCCGGAGCCATTATTCCTGCCTGCCTCATTTCCAAGTCCAATTTGGTAGAAACGGAGCGATGAAGTGACGCCAACAGAACGGCCCTTCACCTCCTCCGCCTCTTTCTCTTCCTCCCTGCCGCAGGAAGTCGAGTGTGTAGAGAGCATCCTGCAGTCGATGGGGGTATCGATCGCACTCTGGTTTGGTAAAGTGATAGATAAAGAAAGGAGTGGAGTGACAGAGCGAGGAGAATCGTTTAACCCCGCGGGGGGAGAGAAGGAGGGACGGTGATGACGTCTAGCGTGTTGGCTGGGGTTGGGACGCCGCGAGGAAGAGCGATAAAGAGGGGGAGAGATGGAGACGTGCCTCATTTTCCAAGAAGTGATTTGAATAATGAGGAAGCGTAATTTTCTCCTTTCTCATCTGTGGTCGCGGGTCTCTAATTGCCGGGGCTGAATGTAGAGTGGGCTTGTAGTCTGTGATCTGGCTCTCCTGTTCAAACATAATCGCACACGTTTTTCCAGTCGTTTCGCTCCTCCGGCTTCTTTATGCCTTTCCCTTGTCCTGGTTTCAATCTCGGATTTCGCTCTCTTCCAGTAATTCAAAGCCGCGCTGGCCACTCTGGCTTTTCAAACCCTCAAACGACAAATACCCTAAAGCCTCTAATAGAAGGACGGAAGGGTTGAAAATTAGAATGCCACTTTTATACAGGTGACATATTCATAGAGTTGCGTTTCCAGCGCGATTAATTATCAATAATCTCGCGTTTGTTCCTTTTGCCATATACAAAATGTGTGTTCTGTATTTTCTTCATGAATAAAATAAATTTTCTTCAATTATGATCGGCTTATCCATTGTTTTCTTTAGTTGAGTAATACAGCGCCACCCTCTAATAGAAGGCCACCCTGACGGAAAGGCTGAAAAACATGACATCGTGACCTTCTATTAGAGGTTTTATGGTAAGTAGATGTCGATTGGGATTGATCTTGAAAAATCAACCATCTCAAATACTAAAAAAATGCATAAGCAGGCGAAAAGAATATTCGCAAAAACACAACATGAATACAACAATATACAAAAATGAAACAAAAACAAAAGCTGCAACTTGATTGGTCAACCTGTTTTTTAATGACATGACTCATGGAACGAAACCGAAGCTATTTTCTTATATGTACCGTATTTACACGAATAAAAGCACCCCACTGATTTTTCAAGCACAGAATAAAAATGTACATTTCTGGTTCAATTACGTTAATATTCTCCTAAACATACAATTTTTTCTTTATATAAAAAACCTAACCTGTGACTCGTATCATTTTAATATCGTTTTACTTGAATTATAGATAACAAAAAGTCATTTCTAGTGGTCAGAACTTCATTTCACAAGAGCCTTAGCACCAGTCCAGGCAGGCCAGAGCAACTGCGAGAGGCCAGTCGAGCTCTTTGTTTATCTGACGTTGTGTGAAGAAAACTGAAGCGAAGGATTATTATCCCCTGTTTAGAAGACCGAGCGTTTTGATTGTGTCTGTTCTGTGGAATTTTTTTACTTCTTGCCTGTGTTCTTCATTTTCGACTGTTTCGACTCTTTCTGCGATGACACATCGGACCCGTTTGTAGCCGTTTTCGCTAAGCGGATGTGTGTTTGTAGTCTCTGTTTGTTGTAATATTAATGATTATATTTAGTTTAATCTTACTTCTTCCAATGTAATTTGTATATTATCAAATAATTGATTTAAAAAAAAAATCAAATATTATTTGAGCCAATAAAAGCTTAAACTGTATGTACGTCTGCCTAAAGATGAACGGTTTTCCGGTTTATTTGTGATTGCTCCTGACTTGAAATACGGAAAAATGGGCGCGTATATTTGAAATCAAGTTTGTGTGCGTCGAAATTTTAGATGAATGATGAAGTATTAAAAGCACAAGGATTGTTCATGTCTTCAAGACTAATACAAATATTGCAAATGTTTCGTAATCATTTAAAATGTAAATTTTACATACCATTAAGTAAAAAAAAAATAACTACAAAAAAAAAAACTTTCGTGAAAAAAAATTACAGCCGTTCAACTGTCAACGACGGAAAAAAGAAAAGCGCGAGAATATCCACGCAAGGACGTCATGCCGGACATGTGCTCAAATGACTTATTGTGTGTGTGTGTACATGTCTACACCTCGTTGTGCGTAGTGTGTGTGTGTGTGTGTGTGTGAGAGTGTCCAGGACATGGAGTGGTGCTCCTGAGTGGCAAATATAATAATTGTACGTTACGCCGGAGCAAAGCAATCAGACATGAATGAAGAAATTAATTGGCCGATCTCTGGAGTCTAAAATAGAGTCCCCACCGCGCACACACACACACAGACACACGCGCGCGCACTCTCTAATCAGCCGCGGCTGACAGCCCCTCCTCGTGAGCGTTCGCGGGCAGAGGATCAGAGAGGGGCATTATGGGAGATGAAAGAGGTGCAGAGGTTGCCGGGGTGAGTTACGCGCCACAAATTTGCCCGGCAAGAACTGAAAAATCTACCCCACACACACACACAAAATGTCAACAAACTGTAAAGCAGTTGCCGATTTACATACAACCTCGGATTTTTTGACAGTTTGAAAAAAGCTTCGCTGGTCAAGATTTACGGTCTCACGTATATTTTACCGTTTTTTTTTTTAGAAAATTCCCACGGTTCCCACAATTCCCACGAAAATTCCCACAATTTTTTGTACTGTTGGAGATGTGAAGAGAAACCGAGTTTGTGAGCCGCTCTGGGTCTTTTTGGGTGTTTTGCACCATTTGGACATTTAATATTTGTTTTTCCCCCTTAGGTTTATAGTTGTGTTTGTTTGTTGTGTGTAAGCCTTATTTTCAGGTAAACAACAGTATAAACACTATATATGTTGAACAGAAGGCTGAACAATATGAAAAGTTGCCTTTCTTGCCATTTATGGCAAAAATGGGTGTTTTGTGCATATATCTTGTGCGCTCTCTAGGCAATCTGTACATGATAGAGAATGACATGTGTGATTTAGGCAAAGCACTAAAAAAAATACTTTTTTTCCAATAATGTGACTGTAAAAATTAACCTAATAAATAAAAATTTTTAATGAAAATGAAAATGGGAAAATAGCTAAACTTGAAGTGATGTTGAGCTACTTATTCCATCCATTTTTTACCACCCAAAAAATAACATATGCGCGTCACATGTCACATGCTTGTCGATGTCCTTGATATATAGTCATATATTTCCGTTTCTAGTTCAATTACGCTCAGTTACACAAACCTAACTTGTGACTCTTGAATAATTTACTTGAACTTAAATAATTGATAACAAAAAGTGGATTCTAGTGGTCAGGACTTCATTTCACAAGATCCTTTGCTCTCCAGTCAGAATCTGCGCAGAGCAATTGTTTCAAGCTCAGGTCTGTTTCAAGCTGTTTATCTGACGCTGTGTGAAGACGAAGGATTATTATCCCCTGTGCAGCCACCCAGCGTTTTGATTGTGTTTGTTCCTTGGATTTTTTACGTCTTGCTCGTGTTCTTCAATTTCGACTGTTTCAACTCTTTCTGTCATGACACATTGATCTCGTTTGTAGCCGGTTGTGCTAAACTAAGCTAACCCGGTCATGGTTTGTAGTCTCTGTTTATTGTAATATAGAATATTGTACTGTATTTAGATTAACCTTTTATATATATATTTTAAAATCTTTTGAATATGATATTTACGTGAATACTTGAAATCAGTGATTATAAGCACCCTGCAAATTGAGCGTCCAAAATTTGAAAGAAATTCATCATATTTTTGCATCAATATGGTATTTATACCCTTTTACAGCCACTCCAGCAACTTGCCGATGCTCAAAGTGGCCGTCCAGTTTGGGACCAGCTGCAATCGTGGATTTGTATATAACATATATTCAACATTATATATGACACTTATTTCCCTCCAATTTGACAATTTAATAAGGCCTTTAAAAACAAAACAAAACAAAAAACCAAGAGACAAAATAAGAAAATACATATTTTAATTCGTTCAAAAATGACAGCGATTTTAATTTAACATTATTTTAATAAATTTAAATATAAATTCCAAAAATCTATATAGTAAAGGAAAATTAATGAATGAATTAAAACGATTGTTTTGGTACAAACTTGGCTTAAAGTTGAAGAAAACCCACCCAAACATCCCAGTAACCTGCAGCGCAAATAAAACCCGACGCCAACATCGACAAAACCTGGAACGCGCACAGATCCAACCGAGGCTCATATTTATTAGAAAATGATACTCACGAAATGTAAACTAAATGTTTTCTGCTTGACTAAACAAAACCCATAAAGCCCCAGCGATGCGCTTTCAGGCAGGTAATTTCCGATACGGCGGCGGGAAGCGTTTAAGCCCCTGTGTGGCGGTACGATGACTCATATTCAATTTTCACTCTAATTGCCCGCGCCGCGGCCCCGCCCCCTCCATCTACGGCATAACCAGACGACTTAAAAGAACAAGCCGTCTCCCCTGGGCCTCGAGCACACACACACGCGTATGTGTGTGTGTGTGTGCTTCTCAGAGGTGAACGGGTCGTACAAATGGTTTGCGTTTCCTGCATGGCGGCGCCTGTCATTGGCGGCTAAGCGCACCAGCACGCTTTGACGTGACAGTACACCCCCCCCCTGTGATGTGGGCATGACACTTTACGACTTTGAAGGCGGATCTGAGAGCAGGTGCGCTGTGATTCGCAGCCAAGAGAGACGGCGAGAAGAGCGGACGGACGACAGGAAGAAGAGGAGAGGAAAACACGAGAAGCGGTGAGAACTGAACCCTTGTGTCGGTTAACGTAACGCCTGCGGACTCTGTCTCCCTCAAAAACATCCCGGTGGGAACGCTTGTGTGGAGAGAATACAGCGGCACTTTTGTTTTTTTCCGCTGATAAAAATGTTTTTGAAAGAGTTCATTTGCTTGACTTTATTAGTTGCAGTGCGATAAGGAGGAGATAGAGAGAAAGAGAGGGTGGGGGGAGAAAGAAAATAAAAAAGTAAAGTAAAGAAATAAAAAAAGAAACAAATAAAGAAAGGAAGAAAGAATGGAGGAAGGAGGAAGGAGGAAGGGAAGGGAGGGAGGGAGAAGGAAATAAAGAAAGACAGAAAGAAAGAAAGAAAGAAAGAAAGAAAGAAAGAAAGAAAGAAAGAAAGAAAGAAAGAAAGAAAGAAAGAAAGAAAGAAAGAAAGAAAGAAAAAGAAAAAAGAAAGAAAAGTAAAGAGAAAAAAGTACAAAGACCAAAAGTAGAGAAAAGACAGAAACTGCCAGAGAAACAGGAGACGGTGAAGAAGAAAGTTAGCATAAAACATGATTATAAAAAAACAAGACTACAGAAGAAGAGGAAAATGTTCTAAACAAAACGGAACGGGACAGAGAAAGAGATCGCAAAGGAGTTAATAACATGAGCACAGACACTTTTAGCTAAGAGGCCGAATTATACAAGAATCAGTAAAAGAACAAAGCACAGATAGAGGAAAAGAGAAGTACACAGAAAATACAGACACAATAATATATGAAGGAAGAACTAAAAAATAACAACAGAAATTGGTACAACAAAAACAAGCAAAAACAAAACAGAGAAAAACGGAGAAAGACAGAAAGACAGACAGAGAGAGAGAGAGAGAGAGAGAGAGAGAGAGAGAGAGAGAGAGAGAGAGAGAGAGAGAGAGAGAGAGAGAGAGCGGATATTTAGCGTGCGTGAACACGGAATCTCAATTAACGAGCGTCTCCTGCTCCGTACGTGACGCCGAGCCCCTCCGCACGCGCGGAATCGATCAATTAATTAGCCGGCGGTGCGCCGATACGCCGGAGGTCTTCAATCACACGCGCGCGCACTTCCGCCTGCGAAAAAACAGCGTGGAGGAAAAGCGACGAAGCGGCAATCTCTCTCTCTCTCTCTCTCTCTCTCTCTCTCTCACGCGGGGCCCCGGAC
>CM051507.1:5953161-5979845 GCA_028031935.1 Paedocypris micromegethes
TATTTTTGTCTCGTTCTCTGTGTGTGTGTGTGTGTGTGTGAGTGTGTGTGCGCTCTCTCCATCTCTTTCTGTCTCGTTCTCTCGCTCTGTGTGTGTGTGTGTGCGCTCTCTCCATCTCTTTCTGTCTCGTTCTCTCGCTCTATGTGTGTGTGTGTGTGTGTGTGTGTGTCTGTCTGCTCTCTCTCCGTCTCCGTCTCGCTCACTCTCTCAAAATCCATGGTATAGATTTTCCTGCTTAATATTCTCTGGAGTGTTGCTCGCTGTTATATCTTAATGCAAATTTCACTGTTTTGGCAGGAAATATCAGAATATGGATTGCAACAAAAATGGCACCTGCTAGGGTGTGTGTGGGTGTGCGTGTGTGGGTGTGCGTGTGTTTGTGTGAGTGTGTGTGTGTGTGTGTGTGTGTGTGTGTGTGTGTGTGTGTGAGCAGACAAGAGGACTGATGCACACGCAGAGTGATAGAGTGAGACAGCAAGAGTGGGAGAACGAGAAAGAAAAGCTAACACACACACACACACACACAAAGGGAAAGAGGAAGAAAGAGCAAATGATAAAAAGAGTATGAAGAAGCAGACAAAATGATTAAAAGAGAGCAAAACAGGAAGACACACATGTTGAGAAAGTGGGAGAGAAAGACAGTGAAAAAGAAAGAGAGAGTGAGCAAGAGTGAAAGAGAGACAATGAGATAAGAGTGTAAGAGAGAAAGAGAGTAAGTGAGGAACAAGACAGACAGGCAGACTTAAAGGTGCAGAGAGAAAGTGTGAGCGGAGAAAGAGAGAGAAAGACACAGAGAGACAGACAGACAGAAAAAGAGAGATAGAGAAATAAAGACAGGGAGAAAGAGAGACAGAGAGAGAGAGAGAGAGAGAGAGAGAGAGAGAGAGAGAGAGAGAGAGATCAAGAGAGATGGGAGATAGAGGAGAGACGGGGAGAGATCAAGAGACGAGGAAAGAGATAGAGGGGGAGGGAGGAATAGAGAAAGAGAAAGAGAGAGAGAGAGCGAGGAGAGAGACAGAGACGGCGAGAGGAAGAGAGACTGCGAGACAGAGAGAGAGAGGGAGTGAGTGAGAAAGAGAGAAAGAGAGAGCAAGAGAGACAGGAAGAGAGACAGTGAATGAGAGAGAAACAGGAAAAGAGACAGTGAAAGAGAGAGAGAGAAACAGGAAGAGAGACTGTGAAAGAGAGAGAGAGAAACAGGAAGAGAGACTGTGAATGAGAGAGAGAGAAAGAGAGAGAGAGAGACAGAGAGGGAGAGAGAAAGAGGGAGAGAGACAGAGAGAGAGAGAGAGAGAGAGAGAGAGAGAGAGAGAGAGAGAGAGGAAATTGAAAGCAGCAGCTGGCGGTGGGAGTGAGATCAGCTCGGGCAGGAAGCATTAAATCTGAGTCTTTAGGGGTTCTGCAGTCTGCGCGCCGCTCGCGTATATGCGTGTGAGTGGGACGATAAAGGAGCCTCGTAAACCGCCGCTTTAACGACACGCTGCGCTCGTTAAACCCGACAGCAGCCAGAGCGACAACCTCCAATCAGCTCGCGCTCCACAACAACACGCCGAGAGTCCCATCCTGATCTGAGCTTCTCATCGAGATCGCCAAAGATTCTGTACATCTTTTATCTATTGTTGTATATTAGGGCTGCGCGATATTGAAAAAAACATGCGATGTGCGATATTGCTGTTGAATATTGTGATAGCGATATTGCTTGCGATATAACATATTCCCATATATAGACAAACATAATTATCTAAAAAGTAAAACTACTGATGGCTAAAATGATGCTAAAATATACAGGCAATATGTTTTTAATCAAATTGAGCTTAATTTGGGCTAAAAACTGTCAAAACATTAAGACTAAAAACCTCAGCAGATATATTGATTTATGATTATTACCGATAGACTTGCAAAGATAAAATGCCTCGCTCTCAAACATTACATTTTATTCACATACAGTATAAACATACAATCATCAAGATCAACATGAGCATCTTTTAAACAAAATGTGTCCTTGCCTTTCCTGCTTTTAAATACTAATAAATAATGCAAAATATTAAACAAAGTGTTCAGGCCTTATAACCGTACAATCACCAAGACTTAAAATGAGCATCTTTTAAACAAAATATGTTCTTGCCTTGCCTTTATTTTTTTTTAAATGAAGTAAATAACACAAAATAGTTGTATGTCGGATATTTTTTAAACATATCCAGCCGTGTTTGTTTATGCAAATAAACCACTTTTGCATTGATCCGCTAGGTCAATTAACTTTGCGATATTTTTAAATGTTTGCGATATGGGTATTGTGCATCCTATTATCACGATAACGATACTTTTTCGATATATCATGCAGCCCTATTGTATAGTGTACATTTTACTGTGCTATTGCTATTTGTTTATCTTTCTTACATAGGCACCAACATTGGGAAGTAACTGTGTTCAAACGCAATGCATATAACAGGGCTGTTAAACGATTAATTTTCCGCGACCAAATTAATCACGATTAATCGAGTGCGTTAACGCGTTAACTTTGACAGCACTGAACTACACGGCACTATATTGTAAACTACTCACGATGTACAGTATATTCTGGAAATATCCCCAAAGTGCAATACCCAGAGCTGCGCCATTTCTCTCCTCTGGTGTAAAAAATTCCATGTCTGTACTATGTTGTATTACTTGTACATTTTGGACCAGAATAATTATCGCGTGTTGCACGGTATAGAAAGATGCTATAATTTCATTGTACATGTATATGACTTACATCGTAAATGTGCACAGTGACAATAAATGGCTATTCTGGAAGAGACGTCATTAACAGACACGTCCTTGTCAATAAATGTGAAAATATTTAAATGTAGTTAAGAAATTGTGGAAGGAATGTAATACAAACGTGCATTTAAGAACATGTTTTAACAACAAAGCACTCAGGAACACACATACTTTTTAAATCGAATGTTAAAAGTGTTGAGAGAGATGGAGAGAGGGGGGCGAGAGAGAGGGAAAGAGACCAGAACGGAAAATAGATAGATAGATAGACAGACAGACAGGAAGAGGGAGACGGGAAGATAGATTGATGGATGGATGAATAGATAGATAGACAGACAGACAGACAGAGAAAGAGACAGGAAGAGAGACATACGGAAATAATGTTTTAACAACAACGCACTCAGGAACACACACGCACGCACACACAAACACCTACACACACAATTTTTAAAATCGTATAATACAGGTGTTGTCAAACGTTTCGAAATGGGTCACAAGATCGCACGCGCGCGCACACACACACACACACACGCGCGCGCGGAGTGACAAAGGTGGCTCAGCTGCACGTGAATAGCCCGTTGTTTATGGCGTGTTTGTGTGTGTGCGTGTGCGTGTGCGTGTGTGTGTGTGTAATAACGCCGAAAGGCCTGTAATGACGTCACAGGGGAGTTTCCACAGGGACCGGCCCCTCGCGAAATGCGTGTCAGCGCTAGAATTTACTGCCAAGCGCGCGGCCCGCTCCTCCTCCTCCTCCTCTTCATCTTCAGCTTCATCCCCTGAAGCGCGACTCCTCTCGCCCGGAACACACACACGCCGCAAGAGAGACGCGTCCGGCCGCGTCTGGGCAACTGACAAGAGCTTCCGTTAGCTACCGGAAACCGACCCCGTGAATCATTAGCGCATCCACTTCCTGGCACAAACGTCACGTGGGATTTTAGAATAATCTCACGGTGTCAAAAATAACTGTTAGAACAGATGAATATTGCAAAATTATATTTATTTAATTAATTGGCTAAAAATTAATTGGCTAATTTAATTGGCCACAATTTCTGGCGGAGAGACATTTACTGCAGACAGTTGTAATAGAAAAACACTATTTCAGTAACAGACATAATTTGCGTTCATTATAACATACGACGCATGAAACATATCACCTTAACTCGACCCCACCACCTCTCTCTCTCTCTCTCTCTCTCTCTCTCTCTCTCTCTTCTCTCTCTTGTCTCTCTCTCGTCTCTCTCTCTCTCTCTTTATGGGAATCAATCCCACCACCACAGTCTCTCTCTCTCTCTCTCTCTCTCTCTCTCTCCATGGGAATCAACCACCACCTATCTCTCTACCCTCTCTCTCTCTCTCTCTCTCTCTCTCTCTATCTCCCTCTCTCTCCACGGGAATCGACCCCACCATACCAGCTAGAAATCACATAACGTGTCCATCTACGATGAATAAAGTTCTATTCTTTGGTTACGTTGAGCGTGCCATATCATCAAGAACTGTAGCGTAATGCGATGAGCGTTGGTAATGTGGAGCCGCCATCTTTGACGTAAACGTGCGGTGGATACAGACTTGGCAGTCGCGGCGCTTGGTGTGAAATCTAAACTTTACACAGGCGCAGACGCAGCGGGGTCTCGGCAGCCGCAGACTGATGTGTTTGCTCGGCGGGACGAGGTGAAGTGATGAATGTGTGTGTGTGTGTGTGTGTGTGTGTGTGTGTGTGTGTGCAGACTCCACGCAACAGCAAGAAAAATAGTCTCGTGGGAGAGAGACGAGTGAGGGAGGGAAGAAGAAAAGAGAAGTGAGAAAGAGAGAGAGAGAGATTGAGGAGGAGTGAGTGAGAGAGAAGTAAAAGTAATGAGAGAGGGAGAAAAGAAGTGAGAGAGAGAGAGATTGAGGAGGAATGAGGGAGAGAGGAGAGAAAAGTAAAAGCAATGAGTGAGAGAGGGAGAAAAGAGGAGTGAGAGAGAAGAGAGAGAATAGTAAATGAGAGACGCAAGGAGTGAGATATGAAGAAGAGACAAGAGAGAGAGAGAGTAGTGAGAGATTGGGGTCAGAGGACAGAGAAATCTAAGAAACGAGAGCAGAGAGAGATATGGAGAACAG
The DNA here is from genome assembly GCA_028031935.1 of Paedocypris micromegethes. Taxonomy (NCBI): domain Eukaryota; kingdom Metazoa; phylum Chordata; class Actinopteri; order Cypriniformes; genus Paedocypris; species Paedocypris micromegethes. The sequence goes on from CM051507.1 coordinate 5,958,019, forward strand.
AGGATGTAGAGAAGAGAGTAAAAAAAGAAACCGGAGGAGTGAGAGATGGAGAAAAGAGGAGCAGGAGAGTAAGAAGAAGAAAAGCGATTGAGGATTGAAGAAGAAGTGGAGGAAAAAAGAATAAAGAGAGAGAAAGAGATGAGCAGGAAAGGAAAGACAGAGGAAGGGAGAGACGGGTGTGACAGAGAAGCAAAAACTAACAGAAAGACAGAAAGAAGACAGGACTCGAGAATAAAAGAGAGGAAGATTGTGAGTGAAACTTTAAACGAGAAAAAAGACGGAGAAACAGGGGTAGACGTGAGAAGGACAGAGACAGAGAAGAGAAACAATGGGGTGAGACAGAGAAAAGAAAGAGGGACACAGCCGCGACAGAGAGAGGGAAGACAGAGAGAAGGAAACGAGAGAAAGTAAAAGAAAGGCGGGCGGAGTGTGAAAGAAAGCGTGAAGCTGAAGAAGGGTTTAAGGATGGAGGGAATCTTTCTAACAGCTGAACCTTTAACACGGGCCACGTGTTCGGGCCCCCGGATGCCCCGCGAACGCCCCAGGTTCTGTGTTATTGCAGCTTCAAACGATAATGCATCAAGTCTGACTTTAATCCCGCGTAAAGCTGCGGAATAGCGCCGAGGCGGAGGAAACAGCTCCCCAGAAACGGCCCTCGGAGCCGCCGATTATGACCAAGAGCCACAAAGATTCTCCCGGTAAAAACAACAACAAAATCGCCGATTCGGAGAGAGAAGTAAAAGCAATGAGTGAGAGAGGGAGAAAAGAGGAGGGAGAGAGAGAGAAGTAAAGGAGAAACGCAATGAGTTAGAGATGGAGAAAAGACGAGAGAGAGAGAGAGAGAGAGAGAGAGAGTAGTGAGAGATTGAGGAGAAAAAAGACAGAGGAGAGAGAAGTCAAAGAAACGAGAGCAGTGAGAGAGGGAGAAAAGTGGAGGCAGAGAGAGACAGAGGAGTGAGAGATTGAGGAGGAATGAGAGAGAGGAGAGAGGAGTGAGAGAGAAGAGAGTATTAAAGAAGAGATGCAAGGAGTGAGAGAAGAGAGAGAGTTTTTTTTCTCCTCAATCTCTCACTACTCTTTCTCTCTCTCTCTCTCTCTCTCTCTCGTCTTTTCTCCATCTCTCACTCCTTGCGTCTCTCTTTTACTACTCTCTTCTCTCTCCTTCCTCTTTTCTCCCTCTCTCACTTAATGCTTTTACTTCTCCCTCGTCTCTCTCTCTCTCATTCCTCCTCAATCTCTCACTCCTCTGTCCCTCTCTCTCTCCTTCCTCTGTTCTCCCTCTCTCACTGCTCTCGTTTCTTTGACCTCTCTCCTCTGTCTTTTACTTCCTCAATCTCTCACTACTCTTTCTTTCTCTCTCTCTTTCTCGTCTTTTCTCCATCTCTTACACCTTGCGTCTCTCTTTTTCTACTCTCTTCTCCCACGCTGCTCTTTTCTCCATCTCTCACTCCTTGCGTCTCTCTTTTACTACTCTATTGTCTCTCACTCCTCTTTTCTCCCTCTCCTACTCATTGCTTTTACTTCTCTCTCATTCCTCCTCAATTTCCCACTCCTCTCTCCCTCTCTTCTCTCCCTCCACTTTTCTCCCTCTCTTACTACTCTTGTTTCTTTGACTTCTCTCTTCTCTGTCTTTGTCCTCCTCTAGCTCTCACTACTCTCTCTATCGGCGATGTTGTTGTTGTTGTTTTTACTGGGAGAATCTTCTTGGCTCTTCGTGGGCTTCATTCTTCTCAGCTCTTTCAGACGTCACTTCACGCGGCGAGACCCTCGAGCTGTAGAGGAGCGTGAGGTCTTGACCGGTCAGAGTGTCAGCCCACGTCGAGTGTCCCGACAATGAGCGCTTGTGTTCTTTTCTTGTGGCCGGCGGCCCTCGGGCTGTGGGGACGGGGCCCGGATTAGGGTTTCCACCGCGGCTGGTGTTTAGATTCTTTACAAGTTGTTTTTCCAGATCCCGTGAGATGCTTCCAGGAGGTTCCTGCGCCTCAGAACTCGGCTTTGAGCGCTTGGCGAGTGGCTTTCTTGTGGGATCGGGCTTCAGGACGGATCGTCGCTCTGTTCATCCGACACCGACAGCAGAAATGACGTATGTGGTTTATGAGACTGAGTCGTATTTCTCCAGTTTAAAGTTTCCCTCGCACTCTTGCTCTCTTTTTATCTCGGGTCCTGTCTTCTTTCTGTCTTTCTGCTAGTTTTTGCTTGTCTATCACACTCGTCTCTCCCTTCCTCTGTCTTTCCATTCCTGCTCACTCTCTTTCTCTTTCTTGCGCTTTCACTCTTCTCATCTCTTTCTCTCTCTCTTCACGTTTTTCCTCCATCTCTTACTCCTCCGGTTTCTCTTTCACTACTCCCTCTCTCCCTCCTCTTTTCTTCCTCTCTCACTGCTCTTGTTTTTTTTTAACTTCTCTCACCTCTGTCTTTTTCGTCCTCAATTTCTCACTACTCTCTCTCTCTCTCCATCTCTCACTCCCTGCGTCTCTCTTTTACTACTCTCTTCTCTCTCACTCAAAACAGAGACAAGAAGAGACAAGAAGAGTGAAAGCGCAATAGAGAGAAAGAGACGAAAGTGAGCAGGAAAGGAAAGACAGAGCAAGGGAGAGACAAGTGTGATAGAGAAAACAAAAACTAGCCAAAAGACAGAAAGAAGACAGGACTCGAGAAAGAGACAAAAAGAAGAGGAGGAGTATGAGAGAAATTTTAAACTACAGAAAAGACAGAGAAATAGGCGAATGCAGAAGATAGACATGAGCAAGACAGAGAAAAAAGAATAAAACCAGCCTCACTTAGCAAATATAATTGCGAAAACACGCAAATTGCAAATAGCAGTGTGTTTGTATCATTTAATGACATCACATGTAGCAGTTTAGCTGAAAAAAAAAACCTGTCAGCCACAGTTGTAACGTTCACACGCTACAAGAATCTTAAAAGCGACAGAGTAACATCGTAACATCTTCAATTCCGCAGCCTTCCGCAGGAACCAAAGACAATGAACCAAAAGAGAATAGAACCAAATGATTGGAACTAAAAAGGTTAGGACCGAATTATTGGAACCAAAAGAGGTTAGAACCGAATTATTGGAACCAAAAAAGGTTAGAACCAAATGATTGGATCCAAAATGATGAACTAAAACATTGAAACCCAAATAAGGAACCAATGACTTAGAGCCAAAAGAGATTAAAACCAAATTATTGGAACCAAAGGCTTGGAGCCAAAAAATGGTTTTAACTAATTGCTTGGATCTAACAACTTGGAATCAAAAGAGGTTAGAACCAAATTGTTGGAACCAAATACTTGGTCTTCAACCAATTGAGAATAGAACCAAATGATTGGAACCTAAAGAGGTTAGAACCAAATGATTGGAACCTAAAGAGGTTAGAACCAAATGAATGGAACCAAAAGAGGTTAGAACCAAATGATTGGAACCTAAAGAGGTTAGAACCAAATGATTGGAATCAAAAGAGGTTAGAACCAAATGATTGGAACCCAAAGAGGTTAGAACCAAATGATTGGAACCTAAAGAGGTTAGAACCAAATGAATGGAACCAAAAGAGGTTAGAACCAAATGATTGGAACCTAAAGAGGTTAGAACCAAATGATTGGAACCTAAAGAGGTTAGAACCAAATGAATGAAACCAAAAGAGGTTAGAACCAAATGATTGGAACCTAAAGAGGTTAGAACCAAATGAATGGAACCAAAAGAGGTTAGAACCAAATGATTGGAACCTAAAGAGGGTAGAACCAAATGATTGGAACCGAAAGCCACAGCTGTATCGTTCAGACGCTACGAGAATCTTTAAAGCGTCAGAGTGACGTCATAACGTCTTCAGCTTTGCAGCATTCGCGAGGCCGTGCGTCGAGAAGGCGTCTGTATCTTCCTCCTCATCTTCCTCGCCCTCCCTTTCCCGCTTGTATTCATCAGAGAGCCACGGCGGCGAACATGACCGTGTTTATAGATGCGGTCTCAAGGTTGCGGCCCTGACACACGATCACACTCATAAACACGCAGAAGGCAAATAAAAGCGAAGGGTGAGAACGGAGAAGTCCGGCGAGCGTTTACTTGCCCTCGCGGGACGAGAGCCGGAACGACACAAATCTTTCCAAAACCGCGCGGCCCGGAAAGGTCGCGGGAGATTCCAGCGGGGCAATTAGTCCGGGAGCGTGTGGGGAGGCGTGAAATTGAAGTGCAGGTTTAAAGAAGTGTTCGGCGGAATGTTCCAGCGCATTACGGTCTGGGATGATGGGGGGAACAAAAAAAAGCAGAGACGACTTCAAAGAAACACCGCTGAGCATCAGAAGCGCGGCCGCGTTGGCTTTACTGGAAGCGCTTGTTCTTTGGAATCTCAAAGAAACGTACGAAAATTCACATTTACGTTTATTTTAATATTTTTCGCTTCGGATTTTCCGTTCGTTGTTTTTTCTTTGTTTGGATTTTTGGCCCAAGTTTTACTTACTCTGATTGGCTGGTGAGAATGTGATTGAAAGCTGAGAATGTGATTGACTGGTTGAGGGGGAGGAGTTTAGCGAGTGCTTAAATACAATCATAATCTGAAAACCTTCCTCGTCGAAGTATTTATCCGTTTGTAATGGAATTATAGAATTATTAATGAGTTTTTAAAACAAGCAGAAGATTTTATCATTATTTTCAATAATAATAAAAATAAAAATAATATTAATACATTTTATTTTTAAGGCATCTATCGGGAGCACTGCACACACACACAGTATTTCGATGTGAAGAAACAACAGTGTGTACTATTATTCTGAACTATCTACCACCACAAAATTTAGCAATATTGTGCAACAATAACACTTAAATCACAGTTTGTGTACTAATATTACAAAAAGCAGTGAATGTCAAGGTGTACATTCGCTGAACTCCCCCACAACTTCCTGGTTCTAGCGCCTTCCTGGTCAAGCGACTGTCAATCACATTCTCACCAGCCAATCAGAGTAAGAGCCGGCCCCACGTGAAATCCAAACAGAAAAAAAACGAACGAAAAAACCAAAGCGAAAAAAACAAGTTTCAAACGAAAATGTAAAGACTGCAAGCAAAAAAAACGTGAACGTAAATGTGAAGCGTTTTCATTCGCTTTCTAGAAATTTACATTTGTTATTTTTGCCACGGCTCTGATTCCATATTGTCGACAGGACGTTTCTCCGACTCGCTGGTCTGGAAGTAAGAGGACATTTAGCTCTGGAGGTCTTTAATTAAACGCTCGGCAAAAGGCCTTTTCTGGATGCGTGCACTTGTGTGTATTTATAAGAGCTGCTGGAAGCGCCTGTAATGACGTACAGGTGGATATGGCGGCCCGGCGCAGGCTAACCTTGATTTATAACCGCTGCTAGAGGCGTCGCAGCATGCGGAGAGTTTCCTGCAACCCGAGACCTCGCTCGCTCGCTCACTCTCTCACTCTCTCTCTCTCTGGCTGCGTGCCCGCGTCCTTGTTCCAGCTCGCCACCGCTCACGCCTTCAAGCCGAGCGTCTGACTGCACAGACAGATGGCGAGATCACGGTTACCTACCGGAGAGCGCAACTCCTACACCCTACAAGACGCCGTGTCTCTGTGCGAAGGGGAGACGCTGCGGGATTTTGCCGTGTTACCGGCCTGTCACGCTCTTGATTCCCGTCTGCACTGAAGATGTGCTGAATATACCCCCCCAACACTCTCTCTCTCTTTTTTTTTTTTTTTTACTTTTAACCGATTCCACACCTTGAGTGCTGCATTAGACGCTTTCCCACAGCAAAGCCGTAAATATGCAGGAAAAATACCAGAAGGACTTTAACGGTAAAGACGGTTCACACAAGTGCCGCGTTTTACCGGTAAAGAAGTGTTCACACAAGCGCTGCCATTCCTTCCTGCATTTTACCGGTAAAGAACTATTCACACAAGCGTCATTCTGTCTTTCTGTGACTGCTTAGTTTACTCTGCAATTAAAAAAAAGTTATTTATAGGATTAATAAAAATACCTAAGAAAACTACTCAGGGACATTAGCGCTGTCACCTCACTGTCAGGAACCTCAAGCCAACAAAAAGGTAACAAAAATGAGGAACCAAGGAACCACACAAGTGTAGAACCAAACAGGTGGAAAACATGCAAACATGAAAAAGCAAAATAACCAAATGACTGGAACCAAAAAAATGAAATAAAACAATGAAACCCAAATAAGGAACCAACGATTTAGAACCATTAGAGAATAGAACAAAATTATTGGATCCAAAAGAGGTTAGAACCAATTGATTGGAACCAAAGATTTGGAACCGTTAGAGAAGAGAACAGAATTATTGGAACCAAAAGAGAATAGAATCAAATGATTGGAACCAAAAGAGGTTAGAACCAATTGATTGGAACCAAAGACTTGGAACCAAAAGAGAATAGAACCAAATACTTGGAACCAAAAGAGAAAAGAACCAAACGATTGGAACCAAAAGAGGTTAGAACCAAATGATTGGAACCATTAGAGAATAGAACAAAATTTTGGATCCAAAAGAGGTTAGAACCAATTGATTGGATCCAAAGATTTGGAACCAAAAGAAAATAGAACAATATTATTGGATCTAAAAGAGGTTAGAACCAATTGATTGGAACCAAAGACTTGGAACCAAAAGAGAATAGAACCAAATTATTGGAACCAAAATAGGTTAGAACCAAATGATTGGAACCAAAGACCTGGAATGAAAATGGGAGACCCAAATGGTTGGAGCCAGGTAAAACTCCTGCGCGCTTTCCTTATACTTTGCAAGGCGACACTGAAAACCCTTCCTGCGTTTCCCTCATCTAGACTCGCACGACCGAACACGCGAAGCAGCCAAATATATGCACAGCCTCACATTGGCATGCGCGTATTCTTTGAGTGATCCCTAAAAATATCATCAAACGCGCTCAGCCGCTTTTTCGCTTGCCAGTTCTCGCGCACACACACACACGCGCGCACTGGAAGGGCAGCAATATCCTCGCAGAGATCGCGCTGAGCTATTAGAGCGCGCCGCCGAGGCCCCGAGAGACCGGCGCTCTCTGATTTCCTTTCGCGGCGCAGGATAATGCAATCCTTTCAGCTCGCCTCCCTCGCTTTCTCTCTCTCTCCCTCGCTCGCTCTCTCTCTCTCTCTATGCAGCGCTCGGCAAGGCCCTTCGCAGAATTAATTAGTGTAGAGGTTACCTAATCCGCCAGAGAGCGTTTTTGCCGCCTGCCCTCAAACCAGAAATGTGCGTGTCCACGCCAAGACCCTCTCAGAGACGGGTACCGCACTGACCCGACACACACACACACACACACACACAGCTCTACCCGGAACTGACCCCAGCGCTCGGCCTGATTAGCGCTCCACGTCAGACGTACACACACCACGCGCGGAAATTATTCCGAGAGTACGGATTATGAGATTATTGTGATAAAACAAAGTGTTGCGTAATGATGAAATGATGCCAAAGTGAAAGTCTGTGAAAAGGCGCCCGGTCACTGCAGGGCGAGGACGGACGAGGCAGGTTATCGACCGACGGCGCGGACGCTAATATAATTATGGTCGGCGATTTAATTATCATTTAAACGACTCAGAGGTGGCTACTTTCAGGCCTCGCGTTCCCCATCGATCCAGGCAAAAGTCTAAATGGTAATTAAAACAATACATAGTGTGTTTCCACAGCGACTCCTCAACTAGACGGACAGTGTTGAGGCCAGACAATTTACAAGAGTTTTTTTTTTAACACATTTTACCGTATTTACGCCAATATAAGCACCAGTTTTTTTCCAAATTTAGCGACTCAAAAACTTGCGGGGTCCTTATAATCGCCAGCTTGAAATATTTACGTAAATATAAGCGCTCATTTCTTTAAATAATTGTTCTGGAGGCAGACGTGCGTAGGGTTTTTTTTAGCACAATAACAGAAATAAAGAAACGTCGCGACACTTAACAGAGAAAACAACACTGGAAGAAATATAGAAATAAAACGAAAAACAACAGGAGTCAAACACAACTAATCGCTCTGTCTGCTGCACAGAGAAAAACAACACTGTTCTAATATTTACATCTAACATAAACCCAGCTCAGTTAGCGCAAAGGCTCATGGGAACCAGTGAGCAGCAAAGCATGATGGGAGGTGTAGTTTCGACTGTTAGAATAGATTATTGTTTTATTGTATTTAAGTAAAACGACATTGAAGTGATACGAGTCACAAGTTAAAAAGAGTCACAAAATAAAGAAAAAAATGTATTTTAAAGAGAAAGTTAACGTAATTTAGTACATAATTTAAACGTACATTTTTATTTATTTATTTATTTTTATTTAAAATTGTGTGCCTGAAGAATGAGAGGGGTGCTTATATTCGCAAAGTGCTTATATTTGCGTAAATACGGTATTTTAATTTTGATGGAATAGTAAAACTGGCCATTAAGTCACATTAAAATGATTTTAACAGCACAGAGTAGTACAAATCCTTTTGTTCGCAACCACTTTGCCACTTCTGGGTCACAGGGAGCAGAAGCCTGGATCTGAAGGCGGGACCAATCAGTGGCTGACCAATCACAGAGTAGAACACGCACACACACATTATCACAGCAAATTTCCCGACTGTGGGATGAAACCGGAGACCCGGAGGAAAGCTTGAACTTGAGTGGAACGCGTCCCTCTCTACCCACTGCGCTACAGTCCCGCCCCTCATGAATAATGCAGGAGTGAAGCGAACGGATCTGTCTTCGTCTAACGGCTGATCGAGTCCCGTCAATGTCACAGCTCTGCATAATAGATAAAGAGCGGATTAACCGTGGTACCGCGGGACCCAGCGAGGGGGTGGGTGTAATTACCAAGCCTAATGTAATTTAATTGTTTTTTAATTAGATGGCCACTTCTTCTCCATGTAGTCCAGCTCCACCAGCGATGCTCCTGCGTGTTTGCCCCACTCCACAATAGCGGCTAAATCACATCCCGCGCAAAAACGCAGCCAGAAATTAACCAACTAATTAACTAATGGCCTGCGCGGAATCTTTTTTTCTAGGTTACATTAATGTACGGGTGGCAGTTACAGTCAACCGTTTGGTTGTAGACTAGTTATTGGTTGGTTATTTTAACTAACCAACCAACCAATTAATTTTTGGTTGGTTGGTTGGTTGGTTGGTTAGTTAGTTAGTTTAAAGCTAATTTAACGACAATATGTGTGCGTATTGTTTGTGACGAATTTTTCAGCTGCACACTTGTAGTTTAAATTTTAGACCTATGAGAGTTTAAGGTAAGACAAAGAACAATGGCCACGCTGCCCAATTGGTTACAGTGTTACAAGTGCCCCTCCCACTGGCATTGATTGGCCGGTTTTTTACCTCATGGTTAGGATTCGCATTTACATTATGTCAAACTTCAAAGACAAAGGAACACAAACACAGAAATGTAACGACAGTGAGACTTTGCAAGATCGTTGCGCTTAGTTTACGAACAATTTTTCAGCTAGTTTAAATGTTAGACCTATGACAGTTTAAATGGTAAGACAAAGAACAATAGCGTCGCTGCCCAATTTGTTACAGTGTTACAGTTGCCCCGCCCACTGGCATTGATTGGGCGTTTTTTTGACGTCATGATTAAGATTTGCATTTACATTTTGCCAAACTTCAAAGACGAGGGAAAACAAAACTACATGTTGCCGTTCCAACGTAATGCGTTAACTTCACGTAAAAAATAAACGTTAAAAAATGTTCACGCTTTTTTGATACATTTGTTATTTAAATTGTTATTCACTTATTTGAGTTCAAGCTCATCCAATGGAAGACCAGCCAGAAACCCAGCGTTTAATTCTACGTTGAGCGATTTGCCAAACTAATTTTTCGGTTTTTGTGTTTTTTCGAATTCCGTCGTCGACGTGAGGGAATGAATCCTCAGCAGAAGAGACTCGTTCCTTTCACCCCCTGATAGAAAGACATCAATGCCACCCAAACTGTGCGTGAGAACAATTAGAAGAAGACGGTGATATCCATCTGAAGAAACAAAGGCGGCGCAGGAACACGTGAACAAGAGCGGCGAGCAATTACTGCGAGGAAACGTCCGCACATACCAGCCGAAGCCTCCCTCGCGTCTCCCTCAGGCCTGTAATTTCCGAAGACTCTTCATTTCCTGTTCGGTCCAATAGCAGAGGAAGTAGAGGCCTCGCTCGCTCACGCACACACACACACACACACACACACACACACACACACACACATCCATCTAGTCGTTACACTGTCTCTCTCTCTCTCTCTTTCTGTATCTCTCTATGTCTCTCTCTCTCTCTGTATCTCTCTCTATCTTTCTCTCTCCCCCTCTGTCTCTCTCTCTCTGTCTTTCTCTCTCTCTCTCTCTGGCTCTCTCGTGCTGTCTCTCTCTCTCTTTCGCTCTCTATTTCTGTCTTTCACTCTTGCTTTCTCCGTTTCTCTCTATCACTCTGTTTCACTCTCTCCGTTTCTCTCACTGTCTCTTTCTGTGTCACATCGCTTTCTCTATTTCATCGTTTCTCAATCTCTTGCTGTCTGTCTCTCATTCTCTTAGTTAATTTCCTGTCTCTCTTTCATTCTGTCTCTCTCTTTTTTTACTTTCCTTCTGTGTTTCTCAGTCTCTTTCTTTCACATCCTCCATCTCTTCTCGTCTGTCTCTCTTTCAATCCTTCTCACAATCTCCTTGTCTGTGTCTCTTTTTCTCTCAGTCTCGTCTCTCTCAGTCTTTGAAAAAATAAATAAGAAATTTCCCCTAGTGGGATAAATAAAGTCTTCATTCATTTAAAAAAGACAGACCAGATCTACATGTTTTATTGCCATTTATTTTAAAGGAGCATTTTTTTGGTAAAATATAAATACAAATGATAGCGTAATTACAAAGTCTGAACACTTCTCCGAAAACAAACGCACGTCAGGAACGAGTTACTGAAATAAGTCCAACCGCTATTTACAAGTTCAAGCCGAACGAAACCTCTGATCAGTCATTTACAGTCACTTTAATATATTACAGAGAAAAGCCACGTTAAAATATCTTTACCTCTACTCGAAAATAATTGACTTGGTCAACGCAAAAGCTAAGCGTATATTAGTTTAACACTGGAGACCAAAAAATCATGTATATATATATCTATATATAAACACATAGATATATATAGATACATATATATCCCACACTGGTTACTGGTCAACACCATAAAACGTCTAGTCCATTAGAGGGAAATCGCTGACATAGTGCGCTACTTTACTCCCGGCTAACCAACCGCTGCTCGGTAAAACCTCTAACGTAGACATTATGATTAAAACCCCAATCAGCCGCCAAAACGTATTTACAGTGTCGTAAAAAGAAAGACCTGACCAAAGAGGGACGGAAATCTGCTGGCGCGCACACACATATTTATATATTTATATCCATCTCTATATATATATCCGTATCATACACACCAATAAAATACTGCCACTGTTTATATCCTTTCCCGTAAGAAAAGCGTCTCTTTCAAAGGAAGAGTTCCTGGCGTTCCTTCTTCCCTCTATGTGCACTATGTACATCCGCTCTCGGGAGTTCCTCGTAATGTCCAGAGGAACGTCTCACGATCTGGATCGTCCGTCCAGGCATTCCAGCGAGGAGCCCAGCAGCGCCACCAGCTCCGTGCTGATCTCCACAAGGTCCAGGAGCTCCTTGCTGTCCGGCAGGAAGCCCTCCAGCTCCTCGGGACAGGAGAACAGCTGACTCAGCGACGCCTGCTTGTAGAACTCCGCCTCGGCGATGGTGGCCACTTCCATGTGCGTGAAGGTGGTGCGGAAGGTTCTGGCCGACATCTTCAGCCGCTTCAGCACGTCGGAGAGCAGCAGCCAGTTCCGCGGCCTGCAGGGGGGAGCGGAGGAGGGGATTAGCGCTAATCGGAACGCGTAAAGTACTTGAGTAAATTGCTACTTTACTTAAGTATGTTTTTTGGTTACTTCGTACTGAGTATAAAAAAATGTAAGCAAATTTTACTCGATACTTTACCAGATGTGTAAAGTACTTTGTTGCTTTACTTAAGTATGTTTTTGGCTACTTCGTACTTGTGCCGAGTATCAAAAACAGAAGCAACCTTTACTCTCTACCAGAGGTGTAAAGTACTTGAGTAAATGTACTTTGTTGCTTTACTTAAGTATGTTTTTGGCTACTTCGTACTTGTGCCGAGTATCAAAAACAGAAGCAACCTTTACTCTCTACTCTACCAGAGGTGTAAAGTACTTGAGTAAATGTACTTTGTTGACTTACTTAAATAGGTATTTGGCTACTTCGTACTTGTAATGAGTATCAAAAATAGAAGCAACTTTTACTCTCTACTCCACTGCATTTCTGATTGAGTAACTGTACTTTTCACTCCACTACATTTGAATTGACACCTTTCGTTACATCTACAAACCATAATCAGTTTTTACCACGGTTAATTTCTTGTACGAACAAGGCGATTTTGCCATCTGCTGAAGATACTGGAAGCTAATTGTGAGTTAGAAACCACATGAACGTGAATTAGAGGCATGAAAGTTTACCAGGATTTTATCGTATAGGATTTATTTAATTTATTTTAATGTATTTAAACACGGAGGTGTTAAATTTTGTTCCCGTATTGGAAAATAAAACCTCACGAATAGAGTTTTTCCACATTTTTTTTTGCCTAAATTCAGTATGAGTAAAATACTCAAGTCCTTTTAAAATTCGATACTTGGCTACTTTGACTCAAGTGTTTTATATAGTGGGGACTTTTTTACTTGTATGGGAGTAACTCGAACAGCACGTATCCGTACTTTTACTCAAGTATGGCTGTCTGCTACTCTTTACACCTCCGTGCAGACGCGCTCGGATAATGAGACCAAACCAGTCGAATTTTCTCAAGGCCTTTCTGGGCCCGAGACACAATGGGCTGCAGCGAGCCTGTCGGACACACACACACACACGCACACACACACGCTCGCGGCGGGGAAAGCGGTAACAGGCAGCGCTCAATCGATGGCACTTGAGGCGGTCTGTGGCTCTCGCCGAGCAGTGAATGGAGTGGGAGAAAAGGAGAGAGAGAGAGAGGAGAGCAGAAAGCCATTAATACTGCATCAGCCAGAGAGAGAGAGAGAGAGAGAGAGAGAGAGAGAGAGAGAGAGAGAACGAGGGCGAACGAGAGCGGGGGAGGGGCCAGAGACAAGCTCAGACTGGAGATTATACACAACAGTGAGCGCGGCAGCTGAGCCGTGGAGAGTGAGCGGGCGAGCGAGAGAGAGAGAGAGAGAGAGAGAGAGTGAGGGAGTGTGTGGGAGGTAATTAGCTGTGTCTGTTTAGCGGCGTGTCACTAGACTGTCTCCCTCCGTCATCACGCTGTTTAAGTGTACCGGGCTAACGCTAAACTAGCGCTGTCACCTGCCGTACGCAGATCAAGGCCGACTCCTGCGCCGATCAATGCTCCTCCAGTCGCGATTCATCATCGCCGCCCCAATCCGAAGCGCCGTAATTAACTTCCACCATAAAGCATCGCCGCTCGATCCGCGGCGAAATTGTACGCTGCTCGCGGACGGAATTTGCCCGAACCGCACATCACTCAAACCACATTTCATTTTGACAAAGATTTTTAGCGTAGTCTTAGTCACGGCCTTATGATTAAAACTCAGTTTAGTTTTAGTCCCAATTTAGTCGTCTTTATTTGTTTTAGTCTCATTTTAATCGACTAAATACCACAACATTTTAGACAGTATAGATTTAGTCGACGAAAATATAAGTGCTATTTATTCTAAATGTTTACTAGAGTTTCTATGTCTAAGAAATCTGAATACGTAGTTAACTATGAACATATCTGAAACCTCAACAAAGAAAAAAATAAATACAGTAAAATAAAATGAATTACAATTGCATTTATAAGTAACAAATGGCTGCACGTGAAAGAGAAGTTTGATCAGCAGATGGCTCTTCAGGTGTGTTGTAGTTCTGCCCGTGATTGTTGCTCCACACAAGCTCGGATTATGATTGGACGTCGTCACGAAAGGCATTTTCGTTTCGTTTTAAATTCGTTGACGAAAGTGCCAAAAAATGTAGTTATAGTTTCCGTTCCTGAGCGGAAGTTTTTATTTATTCCTCATTTCGTTTTCAGGGAAAACGTGTTGAAGACGAATACATTTCATCAACGAAATGAACACCGACTCGAACAACAATCAGGCAAAAGAGTGCAACGGTCGAGTGGGAGGGGCTAGGCGCACTTACCCCTGCGAGAGCGACACCTGGATGTTGTAGCAGGGCAGCAGCGGGCGGTCAGAAAACTCAAACTCGAAGACTTCCCGCTGGTCGTCCTCTTCTTCGCCCGGTCCAGGCGGATTGGCCAGGATATCGTAGCCGGTCGAGTCGTCCGCAGGCTCTGTGGGTCAGAGCATCGATTAGCCAGGAGAGACAAGGTGTGAATTACATCTTTCCCTTCCTGAAAGCTTCCCGACGTTCCGATATTCCAGAGAATTCCCTTCCTCCCTCCCATTCCGCTGCTCCCGCGTCTCTCCATTAAGATGGGAACGCCGCTCCTTCTCGTGTTTTTACAGTTTGGCGTTTTTTCCGGGAACGTCGCTCCTGAAAATAGAGCCGGCTACTCCCTCCGGTCCCGGCTTTGTTATTGCAGGATTCTGAGGGGAAGCGGGTTTGTTTGGGTCCAGCTGGAGACGGGCCCGAGCGCGATGGGCTGATATATGGCGGACGGAGAAACTCTCCCAGCGCGGACGGGATTCGTTCGGAGGAGGGAGGGAGGGAGGGATAGAGGGAAGGGCAATAAAAAAAAGGCTGCCATCCATTTTCGGGCCATGAAGCTGAATGAACCCAACAACCAGCGCCCAGGGACTCTATATTATTTGGCTTTAAGCGGATCTCACTGAGGTGAGCAGGCTGATGGTTTTTTTTTTTGATCAATTACGTCTTACTTGTGTGTGTGTGTGTGTGTGTGTGTGTGTTAGAGCCGCACGATTCTGGGAAAAATGAGAATTGCTATTTCTTTGCTTGGAATAAAGATCACGATTCTTCGATGTTCGATTATTTTAAATATTCAACCCTGAAAATCAGGTTGTCAAACAGCAATTTACTAACACATATTACTTATAATACTTCAAATGGAAATAAATTGAATGAAACAATGTAATGTAAAAGTAATGTTGTAAAGAAAAACAATCACCAATACACTTAAAAACACGTGTTATTTTCTTTTTATATTTAAATATTTAGATCAGAGTTTGGCAGAATCGTATAAATTATGAATAAAGATCGTGAAGGAGTAGAAGAGAAATCGCAATCTTTTACCGATTAATCGCGCAGCTCTAGTGTGTGTGTGTGTGTGTGTGAGAGTCTCGGCAGCATTACTCACCACACACTGCGCTGCCGTAAAACTCCCAGTACACACCGGGGTCGTCGTCCTCTCTGCCCTGCAGGTCGGAGAAGTAATCTACGAGCGGACAGAGACACAGCGTTAGCCGCGTAAACAGGAAGTGGCCGGGAACACAAACAACAGACGGGAAGTTTGGCCGAGTCTGATTATCATTTTTAATGCTTCTAACAGTTGAAGAGTGTAATCAACTCGCTCGGCCTGCGGGTGAGGAAAGGTCACGAAACAATCCTGGTCATTTCGATAAAGACGAAAAACCTGTGTCGCAAAAATTATTATCGGGAAAATCTGTAGTGGAAAATCAAATCTATCAAGTGTGTAGCTTGATGAACCTTCTAATAGTTTGTGAGTTTCACTGCTTCGTTAGGCCAATAGATATTCCAATTCTAAAGACGCACACTTAAAACCAGCACACGCGTTTTTTTCAGAGACAGATGAGCCGAGCGAAGGCGCCTGTGTCCACAAACGCAATTGCATTTTTGAGTGCGGAGAAGCTCACGAACACCGTAACTACGCACGCGGTGGATGCTCAGCCGCCGCGCGGAAAATGAGATCGTGATGCCAGCGGCGACAGGCGCCACGTTCATCAGCCCCGCCATTAACAATTCAACAGGGGAGAGAGAGAGAGAGAGAGCGAGAGAGAGAGGGTGAGAGAGAAAGAGAGAGACAGCGATAGAAAGACAGAGAGGAGACAAGAGATGGAAGACAAAGATGGAAAGAGAGATAGAAAGAGATTGGAAGAGAGAGACACAGAGAGAAAGAGAGATAGAAAGAGAGAGAGATAGGAAGAGAGTTTGAGAGAGAATCTAAGTGAGAGAGAGAAAAAGATAGAGAGACAGAGAGAGAAAGAGAGAGAGTCGGAGAGAGAATGAAGGAGATGAAGTGAGAGAGAAAGAAATAAAAAGAGAGACAGAGATAGAAAGAGAGAGAGACAGAAATAGAGAGAGAGACAGAGGGAGAGAGACAGAGAAAGAGAGAGCGAGAGAGTAAGCAACAGGTAGAGACAGAAAGAGAGAGAGGAAGACAGACAGAGCAAGAGAGACAGAGAGAGCGAGAGAGACAGAGCGAGAAAGACAGAGAGAGAGAGAGAGGGCGAGAGAAGAGAGAGAACGCGAGAGAGTAAGCAAGAGAAAGAGATAGAAAGAGAGAAAGAGAGTGAGAGAAAGAGAGAGAGAGACAGTGAGAGCAAGAGAGACAGAAAGAGGACGAGAGAGAGTGTGTGAGAGAGAGAGTGATTGGGGTAAGGGGGGCGTGATTAGAAGACTTCAGCTGAAGGAAATCAGCGCCGCAGAACTGGACTGATTCACACACGCACACACTCACACACACACACACACACGCACACACACACGCCTTGAGCTTCTGGGACGAGCTCTATCCTGCCTCACAAGCTCATGCATAATCAAACCTACACAGCCAGTCAGTGGGAACCTCCAGCATGTGACTGAGCTGCCCTTTAACTGGCAACCCTGAAGCTAATCCACACACACATACACATACACACACACACACACACACACACACACACGCACAGTAAGTCGGCTTTGGAGGTGAAGGAACTTGCGACGGCTGTCAAGTACGAGCTGCAGCAGGGCACAAGCGGTTCACGACGCCCCCGAGTTCAGCCGCAAAACTCCCCGAGCATTAATCAAGCAGCGCCTGAGGAAACACTGAGAGAGAGAGAGAGAAAGAGAGAGACACAGAGAGAGAGAGACAGAGAGAGAGAGAGACACACACAGAGAGAGAGAGAAAGAGAGACAGAAAGCGAGAGAGAGCGACAAAAAGAGAGAGAGAGAGAGAGTGAGAGACAAAGACAGAGAGAGACAGAAAGCGAGAGAGAGCGACAGAGAGAGCGACAAAAAGAGAGAGAGAGAGAGTCTCCGCTGGACGTCCACCATGTGGCTGCACTGGGGCGAGAGGGTCGGCCGACACAAACACCGGAAAGACCGCAAATACCACGTCTCGGGAGACCACATCCTACAACTCGTGTCGGACCGCCAACTAATCAGCAGGGTTCCTACACTTTCTGAAAGATACAATTCAAGTACTTTCAAGGTCCGTGTTCAAGTTTTACTGAAACTTGAAACGCTCAAACTGAAACGTTACCATTTTCGGACGATGAACTTTGGTTCATATTATAAACAAGGAAATATAATCATTTGCTTATAATCAAATCAAATGTGATATTTTATTTTCGTCTTTTGGTATAGCTGTTTTTTTTTATTTTAAATGCATGTTTAAATACTATTAGATGTTAAATACTGAATTAAAAACTAAAACCTTTTTTATGTTAGATTTTTTTTATTTTAGATTTGTTTTAAATTTGCGGGAGAATGATCAAACGTTGACCGGTCCACGACGACAAAAAAGTTTGATGTTGATAATACAGCAACAGTTTGTGTCGCAACTTCACGTGACCACGCCTGCTGAATCTGAACACCTCTCACATTGATTAAAGTGTAGTACGAACATGGCGTCGAATTCTCAAAAACGTCGTACGACCAAAACGTGATCATCAGTGGACACAATCAGTGTTCAAAATCATCTGAACAAAAAAGCAACACAAACAACAAGAAAACACGTTGTGGAAATTCAAGCATTTCCAAGCACCCGTAGGAACCCTGAATCAGGAAGTTCCGCGAGTCTTAAAACGCTCACAAGTTGGCGATCAAACCGTGTGGCGGTGGACAACACACACGCCGCACACGGACGAGCACACACGCATAATCTGCTCTCAGGGAAAGCTGATTTGCCGACGCTAAAGGCTTCTCCTCTGCTCCAGCTGTTGCTTAGTAACCAGATAGCCAAGCGTAGCCGCGGGTGGGGACGAGTCGGGACGGGGGTGGAGGAGAAAAGGAGAGCGAGCTCTTACCGGCCAGAAAACACTCCATTATGTCGCTGTGGGTCATCTTCAGTAAACCGCGGCCGGAGTAGGTGGCCAGAGTGGGATCGGCGCCGTACGACAGCAGAAGTCGGACTACGTCCAGATGATCGTTCTCAACGGCGTCGTGAAGAGGCCTGGCGGGAAAGAGCAGAGCAGTTAGACTTCCTGAAGAACCTAGCGCTCCACGCAGGCTAGATGTCCCGCTTGTGTGTGAAACTCTTTTTTGTAGCCAGTAAAAGTATTAGTGCCGAACGTAAATGACTATCAAACGTAAAAATATCAAACGAAAAAAAACTCAAATCGAACAAAACATTTGTAGCGAAAAAAAAAAGTTTTAAACGAAAATGTGAAGGTTGCGAGCAGAAAATAAAACACCAAACGCAATTGCAAGCGAAAAATAAGAAACCAAACATAAAAATATCAATCTGTAATATTAACGTATGAAAATGAACGTCTAATAAACGAACGGAAATGCTTCACATTTACCATTGGCTTTTTGTTTTTCGCTTGCAATCTTCAACTTTTTTGTTGGAAAAATAATAAACCAAAAGTAAATGTAAAGCGTCTTCTTCGTATTTTAGAAATTTACGTCTGATATTTTTGACACTAGTCTGAATCTATATAAAAGTCGTTTCTCGTTTTGCCACTTTCCGATTTCCGGCCAAAAAACTCCGCACAACTCCGCGAGACGCTAATTGCCCGGACTTGACGAGTCTGTCTCATCCAATAAAGCCGGCGTCCGCAGCCGTCAGCGCCGCTCATCGTTCCGCCGGGGATCCGCGCGCTAAATGAGATTGGATTTTTAAGTGCGCGGCTGAAGACGGTGATCTCGCGCCTAATCTGCTCTACTTGCCGTAATTATTCGGGCTGCGATTCGCGGCCTCTTTTGTTGTCATAAAGCCATTATTACCAAACATGTAATTACCGTCATGGAGTGTGTACGCACATCGCCGCTACGGATCAGAAACCCATCAGTCCTCGGAACAATGACGTACCTGGTGCCGTCTTGCGCGCTGCAGTTGATGTCGGCGCCGTGATCCAGTAAGTGCTGGACAATGCTGAGCCAGCCGCGGGAACAGGCCTCGTGGAGAGCGCAGTAACCCGCATTATCGCGGTGGTTCACGTCGCACACTTTATTCTCCAGACAGTACAAGACCACCTCCTGCAGCCAGGGAGAGACGGATGATGAGCGTTACTATGGAAGGAAACGCGCCAGGGCCCATTAAAAGTGCGGGTGAGGGGGACGAAAGAGAGACGGAGAGGGGAGAAAAGAAAGCGGGAGAGACGGAGGCGAGGGAAAGATGAGAAGAGGCGATGAGTGAGAACAGACAGACAGTTCTGATTATTGTTGTCTAGCTGAAAAATCAACTTATCACACTTATTTTACCTCAACTTATGAAATTAATTTGTGCCAAGAGCAGTTTTGTCGGTCAAAAAATTCGCAAGTCAAGACATGATTGCAATTGTCTTAATTCGTTCCAAGTCTCCCAAAATTCAGAACGATTTGTTTTAAAAATTCGGGAAGAAAGAAAGCAAGAGAGGCGAGGCGAGGGAAAGATGAGAAGAGGCGATGAACGACAGACAGACAGTTCTGATTATTGTCATCTAACTGAAAAATCATCATACTTCATCATACACGTATTTTACCTCATCTTATGAAATTAATTTGTGCCTTTGTATGTAGAGACGTAATTGCAAATGTCCTAATCTGTTCCAAGCCTCCCGAAATTCAGACCGATTTGCTTTATAAATGATGAAATATTGGCAATAACTGTCATTTTAAAAAAACATCATTAGCAAACAAACGTAACAAATGAGTACTGTGGGACAAAAATAAGAATTAAAATCTGTTTATTGACCATTGCGGCTATGAGCGGCTGAGACTATTTCGTGACAAGATACGGTATTTCTCAAATACGCTTTTCGTAACCCGAAACTTTCGTAACTTGAGACATTTGTATGTTGAGGTACCACTGTATATTATTATTTTTTTTAAAGAAGCCAGAGTCGTTGCTGAGGAAGTGCATGTGAAGGTTCTCGCTAGGTTCTTCCGCGGATCAATGTGATTTTCCTTGACCATCGGGGAGCAAGGAGCCGCTGTCATTCGCCCAAGCCACGAGATGCCCTGATTGGGTGTCGAGGCGCTGTTGCCGGGCGTCGGTGAGTGGTACCTGAATGTTCCCACCTGACCTCCCAACCCACCAAATCACAGATATTAGGGCCGTAATTATGTCTCCGGATCCCATTACCACCTCCAGCTCCAACAGACCCGAGTGAAGAGATAAGACGCTTCTCCTCGCTCGGGAAAGTATAATTACGCTTTCCCCGAGATCCGTTTCAGCCACCGCGAAACGAACAAAAGCCAGCTCTAGAACGCTCCTGTTCTCCCGCATTCCAGTTTTAGAACCCGCCTGGAAAACTCTAGAATAACTGCGAGCCCTCGCAGAATTGACGGCGGAGTTCTTCCGCCAGCGCGGTTTCAAAAGAACTCCCACATCCATCAGCGCCAGCCGATTTCTCATGCTAGGCAGAGACGGAAACACACACACACACACACAGATGGGCTGGCGAGGGGAGGGCGGGTGGCTGCGCGGCGCTCAGACGAATGAGGGCATTAAGATTCAGGAGGTGTAGCGCTCGCACTTCAACCCTGGCAGCTCCTCGCCGGGCGCGCTCCACCCCTCCTCCGACAGAGTCGCGCAGTGGTACGACCTGCTCCGTGCCGCTGCCAGCAGCTCTGCCTCGTGCTTCCCGCCGGCTCCGTATCCAGGATACGGCATGCCGCCGGCACCAGCGGAAAAAAAAAACGAGCCGTTAGCAGGGGCGCCAAGCCGTTAACGAGCCCAAACGGGAAGCTCTGGCTCCGACACGGACGCACCCTCAGCCAGGAGAGCCCGTGGAAGGACGCAAACACACACACCTACACGCTCGATTACCGAAAGAGTGTCACGGTTCAAAAGAGCGTTTCTCCATTTCCGCTTATATTCCCACCGCCTCGTTCCCTTTTCCCGCCAGACCAGGGGTGGGCAAACTACGGCCCAGGGGCCACATGTGGCTCTTTAAACGTTTTAATCCGGCCCATCGAACTTGTAAAAGTTTAATGAAATTCCGTTTTTTTATGTAAATCCAGTTAATCTGTTATAAAGGTTTTTTTTTTATGTAACACATTTTAAAAAGGGGATCCATAAACACAAAATGTACAAAAAAGAATTGTACTATCATTTTTATGGTATACCAAAAATATCAAACGAAAATCTCACGGTTTTGTTTGAAAATTTTTCTTTGCTTCCGGTAATTTTTTTTTGTCTGTTTCATTTTTTTTTGTATGGACTTCTGTCACAAGCTACACATAGGGGCGGAGCTTACTCTGATTGGCTGGTGAAACAAATGTTTAAAATGAGTACTGTTGGGCAAAAAAAGAATTTAAAACAGTTTATTGACCATTGCAACTTTGCGAGCGACTGAGTGAGAGAGGAGACAATCGGAGAATTTTGTAACGAGAGACGATATTTCTCAAAGACACGCTTCATAACCCGAAACTTTCGTAAATGTACCACTGTATATACAGTATAATATCCTGTATATAAATCCCACGGCGGCGGAAGACGTGCGCG